>CM053583.1:139439975-139470060 GCA_028627135.1 Pseudochirops cupreus
GGGGGGAAGGAAAGGGGAAGGACTGGATAATTCTTTAACTGTGAAAGCTTATAAAATAACTTTTTTTTTCCATATTGGAACAAATCAAACTCACATAATCACGGAGTAATGTTAAATGGACATGTACATGGAATAATTATTTAATTTTAACTTTTCTCTTTTATGGTACAGGATGGGGAGGAATATTTTTAAAGTAAAGTCCAAAGGGACTCTACATAGCTCATTTTCCTTCCTCTGCAGGTACACTATAAACACATTATCAAAACCTTCAAAACATTTTAAGGCTCAACTGAAAAGAGAGTAGAAGATGAATTAGTAATGAAAGCAATTAGTAAAGATTAAATAATAATGAAATCCTCTGATATGGACCAGGAAAAAATGGCTTTTCTCTGTCATGCATACTCATAGTAATTACCATATTTAGATGTTCTTTGCTTTCAAATAGCCTAAAAATAAAAGATGTTAGTCCGTTCCAAATATGAGATTATCATCTCAGCTTTATATTGCATGAAACTAACTAGTTGGTACTATGTGGCATTTATAAATTTAAACACTACTTTCTTAGCAATACAGTAGTATTATAGTGTCCCCTCTGGGCAATGTCAGAACCATATCCTAACCACTCTCCAGTATGAGGACATGAATAGTATATAGGAAGTCAGCAAATAGGAGACAAGATATTCTCAACAACAGAGTTAAGTGTTTATCTCCTAGAGATTTTATATGAAGTCTTCATGCTTCAGCACACATCAGATGCTTGTGATTTCATTCATGTGTGTGCTACCTAAGACTGCAAGCTTTCTGCAACTGAATTGACAGTGTTTGAAATCTTCTGTAGATAGAGAGGTTTAAAAAAAAAAAACTACTCATCTTGTAACTAGCTTCTCCATCTCTTGTTTTGGTAGCTAGGTTGGTTCTCAAATAACAGACATACAGATCATCACAATGGCCATTTTTAAGCCTTTTTCATCTCTATATGAAAAAGTGTATACATACATATGTATATATATGTATATATATATATGTGTGTGTGTGTGTGTGAATAGCACCATATACAGTTTTAAAAACCTAGAGTGTGTGATATCTATATTTATTTAAATCAGCACAATAATATCAAGAACAATTGATATTAAAGGTCACATTTTTTTTCAGGGAGATAGTTTAAGCTCATTAGAGTTCTACCTAGCCCAGAATCCACTATAAATTCCCCTAAATAGAACTAAGTATAATTCCAAAATTAAGGAGAGTCCAAACAAAATATCTTACAAATCATTTGATGTACTTGAATGATAGAAAGCTACACAGCTCCAGAGGAAAACACAATAAATAGCTCCTACATCTATTGGAATCTTATTCTAAGAATAACAAAATGTCCCTTGCACTTAATAAATGAAAATTTCTTAGCATGTGCAGTGTGCTGCTGTTGTTGCTGTCCTTAATACCCAAAGAGGAAAAAAATGACATCAAAATGTCAGAATCAAAGTACAGTATGTCTGACTGTAGCTGATCAGATTCAGCACTCTCCGTTGTGCTACCTAGGTGTTTCTAGAGCACATGGAAAATTGATCAGAAACCTGCAGAAATACTTTCAAGATGAGGAGATATTACTTCACCTAGCAATAATTTTGTTAAATATAACCAAAAATAGTTTACCTCTAAACAGAATCTGTGAAAAGGCTAACATCTTACAGAAATAGAAGTCTTTCCATGGGCAAAATACCCAAGAATTCAGTCAACAATATGTTGACAAAAAAAAAAAAAAAGAAACTAGTATATATTTGCTTTTGAAAACTGTAGGCTTTGTGATAGCAATTCAGTCATTGATCATTGCCATCAGAAACAAAAGGGTTATCCTGAAGGAGCCTGGAATTAATGGTCAGTGTAGCTTCTGCAAGGAAATGGTAGAAATGGTGTCAATGCAAGTAGCAGTAATTTAATATTTGATAACTAGACTTTTATATCAAATATATGCTGTCTTACATGAAATGAAAGATAACCAATCTCTGTACCACAATTATAGATAAAATACTATTTAGAAAATAATAAGTAAACAGTGTCCAAGTTCACACATCTGAGAAGTGTCAGAGGCAGATAATTTGAACCTTCATATTCCAGACCACAAGTCCAACACTATCTATTATGCCATGTTATATCTTGAGTACTTGATCAATAAATTTATGCTGATCAATTAACAAATTGATCACAAGTTTTGAGGTCATATAAGTAGGGGAAATGCTCTTTATATGCACTACTGACTTACCCACTAACCCATAGGGTCCTAGGAGTTTTCAAACCTACTTTTTAATCTTCAGGTCAAAGAAAAGTTTAAATAACGCTTGCTATAAGAGAATTGAAGCTAAGAATTTGGAATAGATATGTTCAAAAATAGACTTTAAGTGGATAAAAAGTATTTTTTTTCACTTTCAAAAGAGAATCTTTGTTACAGCTAATACTGGTTACCACTTTGGCATTTAGTTGATGAGATTACAGAGAGCAATTTAAAATAAATAAATATGAAATTAGATTTTTATGGCCAATGGTCTGGAGGGGATTGGCTATATCAGAATAGTAGAAAGTCATCAAGTGCAAAACACTTTAAAGTTCATTTAATGTAATATCATGGATAGATACCTTGAAATGTCATTAGTTGGTTTTTTCCCTCTCAGTATTCAGCTATCTGATATTATGAGAATCCTGTTTCAGAAGCAGTGAAAGAGTTAACTAATGAACCATGACAAATATCCAGTCATAGGAAAAAGAAAAACATCTATAAGTTTTGATAAACTGAAAATAGATAGATAGATAATAGATTCACACTAAAGCAACTAAAACGAAATGCTATTTATGAGTTGCAAAACCAGGAATGAAGATTTTCATAAAAATAAATAAATAGAGCATTTCCCATTATTTTCTCCCTTTTCTTTTTGCATTTCTTAATTTCATTGAGATAAAAGTCATTGATCAATTACTCAACAGGCAAAATTCTTGCCCTAAATAAGCTAATGTTTGCATAGCACATGCTGAGTTTGATGCACTGAGCTTACTTTGTGGAATGAATGGGTAGATTTAACAATTCTCTGTTAATCTGGATCTGTTTAGGCTGTCTGAATAATTCATATCCCAAACTGCCCCAAAAGGGGGAGAAAAGTATATGGATCATTTTCTCAACTTTCTACTTCAGATTACCTAAATAAACACAGCATAAACATTAAATAGACTGTTATATTTTGCTTAGTTAGTCCTTTATGTTTGAGAATCACTCTATTGCAGTAAAGTCAATTCAGTAAGCATCTATTAAGCACCTACTTTATACCAGGTGCTGTGTTAATGTAGGAAAGGTACAAAAATAAAAATGAAATAGACCTCAGGGGCTTATAATCTATTGCTGAGTTGTGGGTTTCTTTTTCCTTTATTCAGTAAAAAAAATATGTGAAGGGTAGCTTTGTAAAAAATGTGAAGTTTCCAGACTGAAAAGTAAAGTAAAATAGGAAATATATTAAGAAAATTGGGATAAGGATATCAAATAATTTGAATAAATACTTCCCCTTACAAGGAGAAAAATCAGATAACAAAGCAATGGGAGATAGACTGCAATATAAGAAATCAGTCAAACGGAAAAATAGAGGAAGAAAACAGAAATCAATAAAAGCAACATTATACAACAATGTATAAAGCACTATTATACAATGTGTGAGCCTGGATCTTTGAGCAAAACTTTCATAACAACTCCCCCCTTTGTCTTTTAATTGCATAAAAAAAAATTATGGTAGAAACCTTATGGCCTTACTAAATTCCAGGTCTACAGAATTTGTAACTATGGAGTTAAGTATAAAAGAGTTTCATTTTGATTCAGAGAATGATTGGAAGCCATGGGGAGGATCTTGAAAAAGTGAATTAGTGTCCTCAGATAAGAAAGATGATTTACGTGGAAGTACTTTAAAATGATCTCAGGCTGGAAGTAGGAAATTGAGTGATGTGAAGATAACTAAGTAGAATATTGACTACACCAAATTAGTCCAGATTTTGATTTTTTTCAGTGACCCAAAGAATATAGTTAGCCACACACACACATGTGCTTACATATATTGTACATATGCCTATTCCAAATTAAACACAAGATATAGTACGTTCTATCAAACTGATAAGGAGCTTATATCCTTGATAATCATCACTGAATCAAACCCTACTACCATAATAGTCATGATCAGACTATTAATTCACATCAAGTAAATTTTTCATGTATGAAACAGATAGGAATATATTCAGTGGTTTTAGTACTATTATTTGTTGTCCAATTAATGCTCACAGGGTTGTTTCCATTTTTTACATAATTCCTTAGTTTGCCAGCTCTACAACCAAGAAAAATTAGCCTATTTGATCTTCCCCATGCATAGAATTCCATCTCTTCTCTCTGTCCATTTACATAAATTGTCCCTCACTTCTAGGATGTCCTTCCTTTTCCCAACTACACCATAGGAATAAAATCCCTAGCTCTCTTCAAATTTCAGCTCAAATGCCAGGCCTTTCCTAATCTTCTTATTTTATAATGCTTATGACCCCCAAATTTCTGTCCATTTTGAATATATTTTATATTGATGTTTCTTTCCTTTCAATAGAATGTAATACACCTTGAGAACAGGGATTGTTTTCATTCTTGTCTTTAGATTCTCAGGGCTTTTTGTAAATTCCTGGCACCCCTTAGACACTAAATAAATTAAATAAATAGATAAATGGTTATAAAATGTTCATTTTATGATGAATTCAGTTCAATATATTTAAATTTATTGTTATGTTTATGGAATTCTGAATATGTTCTCTCATACATAAACCTAATGGTAGAAAAATATGACTATATAGTTTGGGACCAACTTGAGAATAACATGAATGAATATCAGTCCAACAGGTTTTAATTTTTACATTATCATCTAAATGTTGGTGAAGTATTAAATGTTCATTAGTAATAGAGTGACAAGATAGAAAATTTATCAAGGACAGATTGCTCTAACAGCAATATATAAGGTGGATTTTTTTTTTAATAGTATGTTTCAGTATATATTCAATCAATATCAGTTCTTTCTCTGGAGGCAGATAGCATGCTTCACCATTAGTCCTTTGGGATTATCTTGGGTCATTTTATTGTTGAGAATAGCTAAGTCATTCACAATTCTTCCTTAAACAATATTGCTGTTACTCTTTACAATGTTCTCCTGGTTGTATTCACTTCAGTATTCATCAGTTCATGTAAGTCTTTCCAAGTTTTTCTGGAAATCATCCTGCTTGTTCTTATAGCATAACAGTATTCCATTACAATCATATACCACAGCTTTTTTAGACATTGCTCAATTGATGGATATCCCTTTGATTTCCAATTTTTGGCCACCATAAAAAGCTGCTAAAAATATTTTTGTACAAATAGGTCATTTTCCCTTTCTTTGGATGTCTTTGGGATATAGACCTAGCTAAATCAAAGGGTTTGCAGTTTTATAGAGGATGGATTTAAAAAAAAATAATTTTAATAATAGATGTGGTACACAGTAATGGGCAGCTAGGTGGCACAGTGTATAGTACAGAACTTCTTAAACTGTGGGTCACGACCACATATGGGGTCACAAAAAATTTGGCAAGAGTAAAAGGTTTCTGAAAATGCAACGATCAAAAGTTAATTAAAAATCAAAGTGTTTCTGCCAGTGCTGGCCTGTGTTGAATCTTGCAACTTCACTGCAGCCTTAGTTCTGAACACCAAGTGTGCATATTTTGCACTGCATATGCCCTCAGACCATGCAAGGTCAAAGAATACTGTAAAATGTAAAAAGGTGTCATGAGTGGAAAAAGTTTAAGAAGCCCTAAATAGAGCACTGGACTTGGAATCAGGATGACATCTTCATGAGTTCAAATTTGGATTCAGACACATACCAGCTATTTGACCCTGGGCAAGTCACTTTACCCTATTTGCCTCAGTTTCTCATTTATAAAATGAGCTGGAAAAGGAAATGGCAAACGCCTCCATTATCTTTGCAAAGAAAACCCCAAAATGTGGTCATGGAGAGTCAGACACGACTGAAATGACTAGACAACAATGACACCACAGTTACCTGTGATTGAATACTGAAAGACCCAAACACT
Organism: Pseudochirops cupreus; assembly: GCA_028627135.1. NCBI lineage: Eukaryota > Metazoa > Chordata > Mammalia > Diprotodontia > Pseudocheiridae > Pseudochirops > Pseudochirops cupreus. The sequence continues at coordinate 139,446,099 of CM053583.1, forward strand.
ATACTCACTCTGTAACCAGGCAGCAGTAAAGAGCCTGACGCAGAATCAGTCAGAGTCGAGTTCAAGTTCTAGTTCAATCACTTATTGGCTATGTGACTCTGAGCAATTCACTTAATCTTTTTGTGCCTCACTTTCTTCATCTGTAAAATTAAGATAATAATAGCCCCTATTAGGATAATAATAGCACCTAATAATAGCTTTTGTGAGGCTCAAGTGAGGTAAAATACATCAAGTGCTTTAGAAACCTTAATGCTAGGGAAAGGTTAACTATTAGTATTATTAGCTTCCCATATAACTGTCATCTCTGGGACAATTAGGTGATATGATGAATAGAGCGCCAGACCTGGAATGAGGAAGACTCATCTTCTTCAGTTCAAATCTGACCTTAGATGCTTATTAGCTATGTCATCCTGTGCAAGTTGCTTAACCCTGTTTGCATGAGTTTCCTTTTCTGTAAAATGAACTGGAGAAGGAAATGGCAAATCACTCCATTACTTTTGCCAAGAAAACCCCAAATGGGGTCATAAAGAGTGGGACATGACTGAAACAACTGAGAAACAGTAACAAAAAATGACCATCATGAGGAGACAATGCATCATAGCGGATAGAGTTCTAGCTTAGAGTCACTTAGCCTCAGTCAAGACCCTAAGAATTTGCTGAGTCATATACATTTACAATCTGCACCATAAAAAGAAACTTCCATGCTGAGAGTCCCCTGATGAGGGAAAATAACTGATCTTTCACAAATGACATTCATGTATTCATATCTTGGCTTTTGCTTTTCTCTTTGTGTTTCTGTTTCACAGAAATTAGCTTCCATAATGTCCTGGATTTCTCACCAGAGGTGAGACTTGTGTGACTTACCCAAATTCTTGCCTCTTTCTTTTTTGAGATACTTTGTTCAAGGATAAGTAAGGATGATTTCATCTTCAAACAGTCATCAAATACCAAGGCCAAGTTCATAGCCCCAGCTCCATTCTTCCACCTTAGGAAAATTAGCTTCAGTTAAAAAAAATATAGAGGGCTGGCTAAGTGGCACGGTGAATAGAGCACTGGCCCTGGAGTCAGGAGGACCTGAGTTCAAATGTGGCCTCAGACACTTGACACACACACAAAAACTAGCCATGTGACCTTAGGCAAGTCACTTAACCCCAACTACCCTGTCTTCCTCCTCCAAAAAAAAGGGGAAAAAAATAAATTAAAAAATAGAGGTCCTGAGTGCTGATGTATTGATAGAACCCAAGAGGTCCCCAGTAATCTATAATCTATTGTCTAGTATGGTGCCTGGCTGTTCATAGTACTGGTTCAGGGCCTATGCTCACTGATTTTAAGGCTTATCAGGCTATTAGTTGTTTGCCAACAATAAACTTTGATTAATTTTATCCAATTTTATAAATTCTTTTCATTCTCTTTCAGGTAGCCAGTTCCTACACTGAGATATGTGAATTAGAATGTAGTTTCTATTATCTAGCAGGGTAACACAGCAAATGGAGAAAGGGTTTCATTGAAGCATGGCTAAAGGCCACCAAAGTTTGCTTATGTTGGCATGTCACTGACTGCTTATCTATAACCCGCCTGATTATTTCTCCAGAGTTCCCAATCAGAAGTCATTCTTATTTGCATAAGCCACCCCATCATCACCACAGTTCTCATCATTTTTATGATGTGATTTACTGAATAATAAAAATACTCTTCTACATTTCTAGGGCACTTTAAAGTTTATAAAACTTTCCTCATAGCAATCCTGTGGATGTTGTTCAGCCAGAGTTTTGCCAAGGTACAACTGAGCTGCTTCCAATGTCTACTATGATAAAGTGCAGGTCCAGCCTCAGCTGCTTCTACTGGGTAATGGAGTCAAGACCACATTCACCTATTTCACCATCTCTAAAGACACTGAGGGCTGCAGGTGGTGCCTGGACTTGGCATAACCCAAGCCAGAGATCTTAGAGACCCTTCAAGTACCTCTCCAAGAACATGTGCTTCCTCTATTGCCAGGCTGGGGAGTGACCCTGTTGGAAAGATCTAAACAATAAGTTCAAAAACAAGTTAAATGTGACCACTGGGCTAATCCCATGCAAATTCGGGACACCTCAGAAACTGATGGAATCAAGACATCTCATAGCTAATCTGATAGAGATGTGTTCAGATGATTAAGGAAATCATTCCTGCAAAAACTATTTCTTGGTTATAAAGGGACCTCATAATTAATTGTTTTATAGTAATCGTAACAAAAATAAAAAGCCTCTAATTAATATTCTCAAAATAGAATGCCTTTTTTCAAATGGTGGAAGGGCTTCCTTGATTTAGATGAATGTTTCTGTTTATTTCTGCTATTGCTATAAACAGTACCCAAACAAGGCCTCTCCACTCAGCTCTTCCTAGGACATGAATTCAGCACTTGTTGACTCCTAAAGTCATGTAGGCCCCCACTCACAAGTGGTGGAGTGGTAGGAAGGTGTTGGTTTGGGAGAAGTCTCCTTACTACCCTTACCCTTCTACTTCCTACCCTGCAGTGAGTGTAACCCCAAGACTTCTGGAGCCCATGAATTTCTCCACCTTGCAAGATGAACAAGCCAATTCAGATTACACACTCACTCACTTGCCCATTCTGATGCAGAATTTACTTTGATCCAGTTCAAATATTAGAATATCAGTTTCATAATGTGGTTCCAAGAAAGTGACACAGTGGCATGGAAAATGAACCAGACTGATCTACTTTAAAAAAAAAATCTGTTTCCTAGCCCCAGGAGAAAAATAACAACAGCAGCTCTTGAAAGAAAAGTATGCAATTATTAGTCCCATTCTTCAAATGAAATTAACTGATTTGACTGGAGTCACATGCTCATTTAATGTCAAAATCAGGACTTGGATTTAAGTCTTCTTACTCAAAGAGCAGTCAGTACTTTTTCCAATATGACATACATTAGCATTCATTTAAAAAAATTAATAGTATTTTATTTTTCCCCATTACATGTCAGGAAAATTTTTAGAACTCATTTTTATAAAATTTTGAGTTCCAAATTTTTCTCCCTCTCTCCTTCCTCTCCACTGTTCTGAAAATGGTATGTAATTTGACATAGTTTATACATGTGCTATCATGTAAAAATATTTCTATATTAGTCACAGTTGTGAAAGAAGCAATAGATCAGGGTGGGGGGATGAGAAAGAATAAAGTGAAAAAAATATTTCAATCTGCATTCAGAGTCCATCAGTTCTTTATCTGGATATGAATAGCATTTTCTTTCCTGAATCCTTTGTACTTGTCTTGGATCATTGTATTTCTGAGAAGAGCTGAGCCATTCATAGTTAATCATTACACAATGTTGCTATTACTGTGTACAATGTTTTCCTGGCTCTGCTTATTTCACTTTGCATCAGTTTGTACAAGTCTTTCTAGTTGTTTTTTTTTTTCTGAAAGGCACCAGGTTCACTATTTCTTATTGTACAGTAGTATTCCATTACATTTATATACCCTAATCCGTTCAGCCATTCCCCAAATAATAGATATCTCCTCAGTTTTCAATATTTTGCCACCACAAAAAAGGGCTACTATAAATATTTTTGCACATGTAGGTCCTTTTCCCTTTTAATGATCTCTTTAGGGTACAGACCTGTTAGTGGTATTGTTAGATCAAAGTGTATACACATTTTGGTTGCTCTTTGGTCATACTTCCAAATTGCTCTCCAGAATGGTTGGATCAGTTCACAACTCCACTAACAGTGCATTAGTGTCCTAATTTTCCCACAATTTCTCCAGCATTTATCATTTTCCTTTTCAGTCCTATTAGCCAATCTGATAGCTGTGAGGTAGTACCTCAGAGTTGTTTTCATTTGAATTTCTGTAATCACAAGTGATTTAGAGTACTTCTTCATATGCCTGTATGTAGCTTTGATTTCTTCATCTGAAAACTGTCTGTTCATATCCTTTGACTTATCAGTTGGGGAATGGCTTGTATTCTTTGTAAATTTGACTCAGTTCTGTATAAGTTTGAGAAATAAGACCTTTATCAGAGACATTTGCTGTAAAGAGTGTTTCCCATCTTTCTGTTTTCCTTCTAATCTTGATTACATTAGTTTTGCTTGTAGGATCCATTTTTTTTTAGAGTATGGTTTGTCTGAACCTATTTCTTACTGATTCTGTTCATCTGGACTTGACTGAACTACATAAGTAACCTAAAATTTTGAAAAATTCCCCCTCATAAAATTCTATCTACTCCAATTGCTTTGAAATTCTGTTTATTCCCTTCAAGATTTGATCAGACAATAGATTTGAAGTTTCCTGACTATTTGTAGAAGGTGATAGGGGTGGGATATTATATGAATGAAAATGGTATTAGTTAAAGGCTACTATCAATTAGTAATTTTCAAGTTACATATGCAAGCTTGGAAGATCCTCCTTATAAATATGAAGGTATAAGGACTATGTCAATATTTTGCAAATAAGGACGGAGCATATAAAAAAAAAATAAAAAGGCTAAGTAAATGTGTCCTTCAGAGATGAGAGGAAACTGTTTTTGAGTATACATGGAGTTCAAAAGAAATGTTTTAAGGAAGTTAGGCAACAAATTGGATATAAGAAGAACACAGAAAAAATGAAAACCTGCTAAAAATGGGTCATAAAAAAGGTGATGGAAGCCTATAAATGGCTATAATTATGGCATTAAACTTCTAGTAGGTTCCCAATGCCTTTACCCCACACCTTTCAGCAGGGTTTAAGTATGTTGCTGCATGAAAGCAATGGAGTGTAACATATTTCAATATAAATATGATATAAATCATCTGTGAGGATTTGTCCTCCAGTCAGCAAGTGCAGATTTTACTCAGAAGCATATAGGCAATCAGAACGAACCTCAGAATATAGAGGTCAGAAATGTCCTCTGTGATTCACACCTATTAAGCAGGAATATTTCCATATTCTTCATGAGGTACAACAGGTTCCATCTCAACACCTGGTAGAGTTCTTGTCATTGGAGTACCTTTTTATTTTCTCTACTAGGGGTCATTGATAAGAGCATCTCCTTCCAACTCATTGCTAGCATACTACTAAATTTTAAGAAGATAAAATTGTACTTAGTATTAATGCAGTTGTATTATTATAGCTAGTATTATTAACCAAGAACTATGGTTTCATTTGTGTGAGAAATTCCCAGTGCAGAAATTTAATTACAAATTAAACACAGAATTTAATTAAAAAATTTGTAACATGTCTGGCCCATATATCTATGGATTGATGAAAAGTAAGGCTTTCTCTGTGTTCCTTAAATTCCAAAACTCTATTTCCATGTGATCCACTTTCTGCAATAATTTTGAAGCCAGCCCTTTTTTAGGAATCACAGTGTTTTCAGTGTGTTTAACACAACATCATTCTTTTAAACTCTACTTTTCAGGAAATATTATCCTTGTCTCCACTAACCTTTAGCAACAACTAGGGAGAACTTTATTCTTGCTCTCTATGGTTATGGTTATAACAACTCAGTAATGTCAGGTTATTTAGTTTGCATCTACTCTCTTCTACCTTTTATACAGTAACATTCTGATTCTGAGGCCAGCATGATAAGATAATGAACTTATATGACACTGAGATTTTTGTAAAAACTAAAAAAAAAATCATGAGAAATTAATTTAAGCTGGAGTTATGATGATGATTACTTTTTTTGTTATAATGGATTACCCACATCATCTGCTATTTTTATTATATTTGGATGGAAGCAATTAGGCAAATTTCTATGATACAAAAGCCTTTTTTCCTTTTCTTTTTCTTATACAAAAAAATAACAGATCCCTCAAGAGAATTCCTTTGATCATGGCATGAAGGCTGTGTGAAACTTTTGTGATGAAGAGGATTCTAAGAGTGTAGCATTTAAATTCAAAGACAGAAAAACCAGAAAGAAATAGATATAATCCCAGCGGCAAATTCTAATAGCAAACTATTCTCAATGTACAAATGCAGAAAGTGAAAGAGTGCTCTTTAAAATCTCTAATATATCCTATGACAACAATAACTTGCATTCACATTCATAAATATGCTTCATTTTAAAGGATACTGAAGCCTTTCATTAAATGTTGAGGGCTGAGCTAATGTCACAGTGACACACATCTGTAGTTTCTATGATTCAAGGAACTATACAAAGAACCAAAAGTTTATACCGTAAAATTATCCCCTTAAGGTAGATTTCAGTTTTAGGACAACAAAAGTATGACTACTGGATACTGAATTATAAGCTACATTGAAGTGAGGTAAAATTTATAACTCTCATTTATAATAACATAGCTGCAGACCTATTTACTCTTATTCTGATTGAAACACTATGAACCAGGTTTTTTTTTTCATTTTCTGTCTCTAGTGTATAACAAAAAAAAATCAGTTCAATCCAGCAAACATTTATTAAGCACTTATTATATGCCAGATATGCTGAGAAGCAACATGAGATAGTGGATAGAGAGCTGGCTCTGTGTCCCAAGAGGATCTAGGTTCAAATCTTACCTTTCCCTTTACTCCCTACCCCAATTCATACTGTCTGTGGGTGCCTAAGCAATTCATTTCAACTCCCTGTGTCCTCAGGGAACTCTTTAACATGACAAATTACAGAGCATATGCTAATCTGCATTGGTAGGAGTTTCTTTACTGCATCTTCCTTATACCAATGAAATCATAGTTCTTATGTCCCCTGAAATTTTTAGATCCAGGAAAGCAATAAGCATTTATTTTTTGATTAAGTGTTTCTTATGTGTCAGTTATTATGTTAAGTTCCAGCAAACCAAATATAAGCAAAATAAAAACAAATAAACAGTTTTTGTCCTCAATGAACGTACATTCTAATGTGGTGTCTAAAGACAACACATAAAGGGAAGTACAGTGGGAGGTAGATGGTAGTCATATGGGTACAGTGTGGTGTATTGGTAACGGGAATTTGAAGATCTTTCCTGCCCATTAATAGGCTGAATATAATCACATGGATACTGTGGTGGGAGGAATATGCCGAATGGGTTGAGCAGGAAGGAGTGGAGCAGAAAATGAGTCAGAGCAGTTAGAATGGAGGGAGGAGAGAATACAGGCAAACAGACAGCTAGGACTGTAAGTGTTTGTGGGAAGGCCAGAGTAGGTGGAAGGCTTTGAGATGGTGTTGGTCCCTTCAGTGATAAGATGTATTAATTTCTTTTTTGCTGTGATAGATTCAGTTTTCTGGTGTTGGGCTTTGGCTTTCTGGTGTTGAGCTTTGGCTTTTTAGTGTCTGAATAAATGTTTTGCTTCTGTCTTCTATATAGAGTCTGATATATTTGTGATTCAGAACTATGCCAGCATATACATAGTCACCATCAGTTCTGTGAATATTGCCTTGGCAGTACATGTGGAAAAGTTTGGAGGAAGTCAGAAGTATAGGTCAGAGAGGGAAGGAAAGAAGTATGACTGCCCTCGATCCACCTCAAAAATGAAGGACCTCAGAAATTTTAAAAAAGGGACCAGAATGCCTAAGGAATGTTACAAGATGAGAAGGTCCTATGCATTGAACAAAGTTCCAGATTGAGAAGATAGTGGAATCATGATAGAGTGGGATAGAGTCAGAAGCATAGCCAAGACTTCATTGAAATGTGCGGGGTTGTATGCCACATCTTTGCCATTCACAGAGAGTTTAGCCATATCAGGAGAAGGATATTCAACAAGATTAAGCAATGAGGACAACTTGAATTGACTCCATCTAGTGAATCCCTTCAGGCGCAATCTAGTAAGCAAACCCCTAATATACAATAAGGAAACAATCTCTGCCCTTTAATAATTTACAGTCTCCTTGTGGGAAACACTGTGTAAACAGATAAATACAAAATGTGTACAAAATAAATTAATTATGTTTCAAAGTTTAGGACCCCTTAAAGATTAGAGAACTATATCTATAAAAGAAAGATCCCATACGACTGAAAGGAAGAAGAAATTATTAAAAAAAAAAAAACAAACCTTTGTCAATGTCCTAAAAGGTTTAATTACTGAAAAATTTCTAATTTTCTGATTTAGTAATGTGTGGGGTACAAAGACCCTACCCCAAATTGACTACTCAGAGACTTCTCAAGTTGAAAGTAGAAAGGTTTATTAGAATCTCCCCAGAAGTGGACAGTCCTCACCACTGGGAAGTCCAGAAGGAGGAGGCCTCCATACAGAAGCAAAAGCTGGGTTAAATAGCCAAAACCCGAAAAACCCACAGACACTCCTCCATCCTCCCCTGTAACTTTCACTTTGATTGGCCTTATAGGCAACAGTCCCTTCTTTGGCAGGTGGGGTGATAAGGAACAAGGAAGCCCTGAGGCGGGAATTTCCTTAGTTTCTAGTTCCCCAAAATCACCTGATTTCTAGTAAATGGAAACTAAGGCCTAAGGCTTTATTTACTTTAGCTGATAGTCTGTTTGAGAAACCACATTCTGTTCCACTCAGGTGTTCATCTTTTATATAATGCAGTCTATAATTTCTTCAGTCAATTTAAAGTGATGAGATTCCTGTAATGAACTCTAAAGCCTATATTACCTGTGTAATGGTATACACACCATTTTAAAGCAGGTGCACTTCCCTTCTATAACTTCCATTTATTGGGTACATTATATAATCTGCCTGTAAGAGTTATTATTTCTTGGAAAATTCACAAACCTTAATCTTACTTAATTTCTGTTATTCTGTGCTGGGCCTTCTTAAAAATAGAAAGTTATAATCTGACAACAAATATTTTTATTTAATTAAATAAATAAAATTAATAAATTTTATTTAATTTATTTAATTAATTTTTATTTAATTTATTTAACTTTTTTTATTTCAATTACATTTAGAACTGAAGGATTAAAATGGAAATCAGTGGGACATTAATACTTTGATAGTGAAGTTGTGAACTAATCCAACCATTCTGCAGAGCAGTTTAGAACTATGCCTAAAAGGCAATCAAACTGTGCATATCGTTTAACCCAGCAATATTACTACTAGGTCTGTATCCCAAAGAGATCATAAAAAAGGAAAAAAGGACCTACATCTATAAAAATATGTATAGCAGCTCATTTTGTGATGCCAAGGAGTGAGAAAGAGAATAGATATCCAGCAACTGGGGAACGGTTGAACAAATTGTGGTATATGAATGTAATAGAATACTATTGTGGTATAAAAATGATGAGCCGGTAGATTTCAGAGGAAAAAAAACACTGGAAAGACTTACATGAACTGATGCTAAATGAAGTGAGCAGAACCAGGAAAAATATTGTACACAATAACAGTAGTTATGCAGTTATCTACTATGATTGACTTAGCTCTTCCCAGGAATACAATGATCCAAGATAATTCCAAAAGACTTGTGATGGAAAATGCTATCCACATCCAGAGAAAGAACTGATGGAGTCCAAATGCAGATTGAAGAATACTAGCTTTACATTTTTCATATTTTTTGTTCTGTTTCTTCTTTCACAACATGACTAATGTGGAAATATGTTTAACGTGATTAGACATATAAAACCCATGTCAGATTACTTGCTATCTTGGGGATGGGCGAGGGAGAACAATTTAGAATTCAAAATCTTTCAAAACTGAATGTTGAAATTTTTCTTTATATGTAATTGGAATTAAATAAAAAAAGAAAATAGAAATCATTCTTCTACACAAGGCAGTACTGTACACAGTTTATCCACCTTCCCTCTAGAAAAAGAGAGAAAATTACAGACATGGAGAATTGTCAGCTTAGTTGTCAGGTACTGCTTTCGGAAAGTTATTGTGATGTCTTTATCAATAATTGGGCAATACTCCCAGGTAATATTCCTCCCTCTGTAAATCTTCATGTTACCAAGGACTTTCATCTTAAATCAGAGTTTTTAGCTTCCACTTGAAGGACAGCCATCATTCCTTATTCATTTCCTTCAGGAAAAATAGTATATAATAAGTGAAACATCTGCTTATAGAGTATTTAAAATATTTTCAGTCTGCTGAGGCATGAACAGATAACTTAATGGATCTATGAGCTCTTTGATATAGTTACATATGATACATATATATGCACAAATATGAACATATATATACATGTATACATAGGTGTATGTTTGTATATATATTTATGAATGTACATGTGTATATTTATGTGTATACACATACACAAGGTCCTACTCAGTAACCTTTTCAGGCAGTAGAGAAACTCATCATGCCTCTCTTTGATCTCCCCATAACAAGGCTCATCCTTCATCCTAATCACAGCAGCTAGTACAGCAGTTCTCAACCTGTGGGTTATGTTCAATTAGTACCAATGAAAATACATCCTGCATATCAGATATTTATATTATGATTCATAACAGTAGCAAAATTACAGTTATGAAGTAGCAATGAAAATAATTTTATGGTTGGGGGTCACCACAACATGAGGAACTGTATTAAAGGGTCGGGGAATTAGGAAGGTTGAGAACCACTGAGCTAGAGGGAGGTGAGGGTTTTGATTAGTCAGAGGTGCAACAACCCCAAATATTGGTGCTACATCAACCCAGGCTACTTGGTAAGTTATCAAAATATAGTCCATAAGACATGAGTTATGTGTCTCATACCATAGCCTTGTTTTGGTTCCCCCATACATACATATAGCATCTCCTATATTTTGCAACCTTCCCCCCACTCCTTCTCCTCCCACCTAGTTGAATTCTCTTCACTCTGGGGATCCTTATTAAGGTAGAGTAATCAGGTCTTTGTTGCCTTTTATACGGAGTAAAAGCCTACTACATTTGGGTATTATTCCAAGACTTGAAGATTACAACCTATTCATGCCTATTCCTTTTGCGCAACTCTTCTCTGTCCCAAAGTTTGCAACAGGTGGGTATACCTGGCATATTGCAGGATTTCCACTCTTGAGGTCATGAGAACACTGAAATCCACCAGATATTCCTCATTTCCATCGTATCAGCAGTCTGCCTTCTTTTTTAACATTTTGATAACATCTTTTCTCCTGCCTCCTCTTTTTAGATCCTTACTTCTTGTATATTGCAACCAGCTTACTCCTACCATCTTACAATGGGTTTCATTATGTCCCTTGAGTAATATTTATTTGATTTCATATAGTATAGTTTTTTTTTCATACCCAGCTACACAAGACACTGGTAGAACATTGGCATGAAAAAAGATGGGTCTTTGTTTTAGGGAACTTTGTTTTAAGGAACTTTGCATTTTGCCTTCCTCTTCCTGTTTCATTTGGGGTTTTAACTCATTGCCTATTTGCAGTATTTGTTACACACATATACACACACATGAAGATACACATGTATTTACATGCCCTTATGGTTTATAGATATCTAGCAATAGTTTATTGAATGAACCCTGTAAGTCTATAAGTTGATTAGTAGATTTCTGGGGCAGAACCTCCTGGAATTTCTAATAATTCATTTACGCCAGTGAAATACAGTTGCCAAATTTATGCCAATTCTCACTAGAAACTCCCATAATAAAATGTGGAATTTCAGCAGTGTCATAAATCTATTGACACAGAATTCAGAAGTTAGGATGATAAATATTTTATTTTTGTAGATTTCACAATGTCAATTCAGAGTAACTGGCTTGTTGAATCTCTGGGACAGGAACCTGCTGGGCCATTGTAGGGGCAATAGGAAGATACTGTGGCTGATTTCAATAAGTAAAACAAACAAACAAAAAAAACCAATTATTTTGAATCTGGAAAAAAAACTCCATATGATAGAATGTTATGGTAAAAGCTTGCTCCACACAAATGTCAAAACATCCATAACTTAAAATAATGACCACCATTTCAATAGACCATTTTAATGTTACTGCCTAAGAAGAAATATTCCCCACTTCCATATGAGTCATTCCTACATTAATTAGTTAACCAGATCTTCATTTTTCCTGATTTCACAAGAGTTCATTGAGTTGTGCCACACTTAAACCTGACCCCTGAGGTAATTTTTTTAAGATGTTAGTGTTGGAAATATTTTTGTTTATTTTACATAAAAATGATAGCTTCATATCCACTTAGCCCCAATTTTTCTCTCACAGATAAAGCAAAATGTTTTAGTGAATAGTTAAAAAAAAGTAAAAATGCTTCTCTCCCTTTCTATTCTTTACCAGTAATTAGGTTTCCAGCTTATTATCTCCTGAACACTTATATCAGCTTCACTCCTCATTTCTCTGTTTTCCCTTCAACTTCTCAACTACCCTCTTATCTTGACTGCCCATGAAGGAATCCTTTTAAAAAGAAATTTCTTTTGGCTTATTCTCGCAGGGGTTCTCTCTCTAATCAACTCCAAATTGTGATCCCACTTCTAGAATTGTCCTTCGATTCAAGAGAAAAGCAGTATTTGACTAATTTAAGCTGGAATCTATTTTTGTTCCCCAAACAACAGGTATCTTTTTTTATGTTTGCTCTTCATTATTTATGGCTCATTACACATTGAAAACTACTGATGTCATTTCCAAAGAGTCAACCTCACAATCTCCTACACACCTACCCATAACTAGGCTCAGCAGGGTGGGTCTTCCCTTTCAAACTCATGTCTAATTGCCCAGTTAGTGGTGAACGGTTAATATTCCTAAGTATACACAATTTGAAAAAAAAATAGTCTCTGTATCTGTCTGTCTGACTCTATTTCCTCTCTCTCTGCACCAACAGCTCTACTATATTTTTTCTTTTTCCCTTAACTATTCTTCCTTGACAGATTAAAACCCACTCTTCAGAAGTAAGTTGTTATGTTAGCTTGTTTTTTAACTCACCAAAAGAAAGCATAAATTGTTTTGTTATAATGAAATGCAATGCTCTGCAATTGTAATGCTGCAGACAAAGAATAGAAGTACCTCCCTCCATTCCTTGAAGAGGTGAGATGATAGACCATGGTGCAAAACACAGCATAAAGCATCAGAGATAGAAACTATGTTTTGTTTATTTTTGCTTAATTATTTTCTTTGTTACCAGGAAAGATAGACAGATCCAAAAATTACTCTGATGTAATTATTTTAAGTACAAATTAAGACTAATAATTTTTAAAAAGAAAGTAAAGTGAAAGAGTAATTCAAGGGAAAAAATCCTATCATTAGGAAAAAGTGACAAACTTCTCATTACCTTGTTTGGATATAACATTTCTCCAGCCATAAACTTTACCAAATGATAACTAAACTTCCCATCCTGTTGTGTGTGCTCATTCAGGCCAAGTCTACACAGCAGCTTCCCTCTTTATTTGTGTTTTATAGACTTGTTCCAAGACTTTGTGATCAATATAAACTCTTTCTTCACATGCCTGTAAGTTCCTCTGGGTAAATAAATCAACTGAGCAGCTAACATTCTAATGCCCAAAGCACTTGCAAAGTACCTTGAAATAATTAATCAGACAAGTCCAACAACACCCACAGAAGAGGTGGAGTGCTAAAATAATTAGGCCTGCTTGACTGATTAGGAGTTGAGGGCACTGTGGTTGAGTGACTTTACTAAGGCTAACTAGAAAATTAGGTAGCAGAATATAGTTCAAACGTAACACTTCTGATGTATAGAGCTGTATTTGGTCTCCTAAACTATTTCACATCTTTAATAGCATTGGCAAAAAAAAAATACCCCCCAAACATGTGGAATATGCTATGAAAAATCTCACAATGATATATACCGGAGAGGCAGCCTGACACAGTTGCTAGAAAGTTGGCCTTGGGTTCAGGAAGACTTGAGTTCACAATTACTGACTTTTCTATCCAAAATAAGTCATCTCAATCTTTTGGGGCTGGCAAATTCACAAGGCAATAAATAGCTGAGTAGTCACTGACCTACAATACCTGAGAAAATTTTGTCACCAGGAGTTCCCTACACCAGTGAAATAAAAGGGCTGGATAAATCAAAATAAATAAATAGAAGCACACAGAGACAGACCCTTGTAGGAGAAAGAACACTGGCTTGGAACCTCAGGACCTCTTATTTGAATCCTAACTCTGCCACTTAATGTCTGTGTTATTAAGTCACTTCCTTTCTCTGGGCCTTAGTGTCCTCAGTTGTTAAATGATGATTTTCCCTAGAGACTCCTTCCAGTTTTAAAGAAGCGAAGAATATATTAATTCATTTGTTTTTCCAAATGTGTTTTACTCAAACCCTTAGCAAATCTCACTTTCTTGTCTCTCTTTGAATATAATAAGTGTTTAAACCATAGCTAAGCACCCACCCAATATGTGATTCTTGCTATTCTTACCAGAGGTACCTAAATCCCACAGCAAAAAAAGGATTTGGTTAGAAAATGAAACAACGTCAACGTCAAAGCAGTGAATCACATAAAACATATTTGATAATATTTCTAAAGGATCCAAATCTCCTATATCTCCATAGCCACAGAGGGCAGGTATGATTATTTTGCACTCCCATGCTAAAGGAAAGAGGCTTAGTAGGAGCAATGGTAGGCTTCAAGGAATTCCTTAGGTAGTTGGGAAAAATGTGGACATCATCTCAGGACTTCAAGGGGAATTTCAACTATTGAAGCAACTTGTATTTTCAGGGTTGGAGTGAGGCAAAAACCAAGGGATACTTTTGCAACTAACTGTTTTATTTTGATCATGATTGAACCCAGGCATCATACTTAACATTGTTTTTATGGACAATTGCATTCCAGAAGTGCTGCCCAGCCAGATGTAATCTTACGTTGGCAGAATGCTGGTGATAATGGTGGTGATTGGGATCTTGTGGGTGAGATTGGCCCAGTGTACTTCCTCTGTCTAAGGCATGGTCTTCCCCTCTCCCTAATCTTTTACACCATATACCTCAACCACTACCATCAACCCAGATCCCATATGACCCAGTTCACCAGCTCCAAGAAGAAACCATTCTCCTCCCCACCCACTTTGGTACAATGGGACAAAAATTCCAGAAGCTTCGTCTTAGTTAAAATTTTGCCTTCTATAACCACAGCTCTCCATTTACTCTCCCCATGATACAAAGTGTGATTTTTTTTTGGAGGGGGGAAGTTAGGGCAATTGGGGTTAAGTGACTTGCCCAGGGTCACAGAGCTAGTTTTATGTTAAGTGTCTGAGACCACATTTGAACTCAGGTCTGGTGCTCTTTGCACTGCGCCACCTAGCCACCCCAACAGTGTGCTTTTTTTAAGCCTCTATCTTCTAGAATCTTCACACCAATGAGTTCTTACCTATCTCTTTCACTACAGAGCAAGATCCTATAGAGTTCCTAAGAATCATGGGGAGAGTATATAGAATCTTATAGAGGTGGCCTTTATGGCTTCACAAATCAGTATTAAGTAGCTAAGGCCAAAACGTAATATTTATAATAAAGCACATCAAACTGCTTTACAACAATATTATTGTTCCTTTACATCTAAAATAATCTTAAATCAGTCATGAATAGTGAGAGAGGACCAGTGCACCCACCTTGTGGATCTTATGAGAAAGCGGCAAAAAGAGTAAATTTTAGCTGGGAAGCAAAACCAAATAATGTGTGTTTTGTCTTATATTGATTTTCTATGGACTATGTATTAGTGCTCCTGTGGTAATGATGTCTGGCTCCAGAAAATAAATCAATGGGAAATCAAGGATGCTGATTTTCCCCATTTGCACTACTTCTTTTTTAACCATAAGAAGAAAAAGTCCTTTTAACTTTATCCCTAGATTGGCAAAGTGCTCTTATAAAACCATGTCTTATCTCATATAATAGTAAACTCACCTTAAAATTCTGTGGTTTTATTTTTGAATTAGAATTATCATAATGAACCATGTGAAACAGTACATGATTTCTCTATACAGTCATTCCTATCCTATCCTATCCTATCCTATCCTATCCTATCCTATCCTATCCTATCTTCTCTATCCTTTCCTATCTTATCTTATACGATACGATACTATGTGATACGATACGATATGATCTGATACGATATGATACGATACAATATGATACTATACTATACTAATGGTGTATATATTCCTACAAGAACACTCTATTTGCATGCTGAATATATGAATCCTGAATTCTGAAGACACCCAAAAATTATGTGGAAAGAGGTACTTTTCCTGAATAACTGGAAGGAAATGAGACTTCTTCAAATATAATGGAGCCAGGGACAATTAGTAATTAAAGTCTACTGTATTTCTAACATCCTCACAAAGTTCTAGGCATCTTTGATATAATGAAAACAGGCAACTCACCATTCAAGGCACCAATTTTAAAAAATTAATTTGATCCCTTTTATATCAAAGATTTGTGTATGGGTATATGTACGAACATACACAAATTTTAATAATCTTTTATTTTTTCTTCAAGGATAATAGAATCACCACATCTTAACCCAAGAGATAGAGCAAAAGAAATATTGTTATCTGATCCTCTAATAATAAATATAAGGAAAGGCATAAAATAGGGAGCTTCATGTCTGCCAAAAATATTTGCCACCGAGAGGAGAAAATTGAGCATAATGCATGTTAAGAGAGAATCTCTGGGGGCAGCTAGGTGGCGCAGTGAATAGAGCACCGGCCCTGGATCAGGAGGACCTGAGTTCAAATCCAGCCTCAGACATTTAACACTTACCAGCCATGTAACCCTGGGCAAGTCACTTAACCCCAATTGCCCTGCCTTCCTCCCTCCAAAAAAAGCAAGAGAGAGAGAGAGAGAGAAAGAGAGAGATCCTGTAGATGGCTAATTCTTCTAGATATTTCTCTTTGTTGATGATACTGTGTTGATTTCGTCAAGCTCTAAGATATTATAAAACCTTCTGTAATAGATGGGTAATCACACAGTAAATTTGGGCCTATCCATCCATATAATACCAAGTTAATTAGAAATGCCTGTTGTCCAGATTAAAATATTCATTGGAATAAACACTATATAAAGCTTGTTCAATAGCATCTATATCTGGAAAAAATAGTATAGAAAATGATCTAGACCTTGAATTGAAAAGGAGGATAGGGGGCTAAATTGCTCTCAGGAAATTACAAATGGTATTCTCGTGAAATGAAGATAAAGTAATAACAGTATCCAGAATACTGGATGGACCTCCTTTGATGACTTTTAGTAAAGTAGGGACAAGAGTTACACAGGATAGGAAGGCACAGATTGGTTAGTATTTGTATTATTGGAGGCAACTCCTGAGTCAAATCAATAACGGATTCTTAAGTATATCTGTATATGTTAAAAAAAAAATACCCCACATTGACCTATATAGAAGTGAGTTTTTATTCTTCTTTTCCAGGTCTTCTTTGTATATTATGTTGCCCATTATAATATAAGCTCCTTGAGTAGAGAAACTCTATCTTGCTTACATTTATATCTTCAGTACTTGGTATAGCTGATGGCACATTACAAGCATTTAATGTGTGATCCATCCAACTATCTATCTGTCTATCTATCTATCTATCTATCTATCTATCTATCTCTCTATCGATCTGTCATCTATTATTTCTTCTAAAAATAATCTCATGTGGAGATACTAGCATTTACTAGCATAATATGTGTATCATATCATGTCTATTTTAATAAAACATTTTAAAAGTGCAAAAAAAAATCATTGAACATGCAAATATATTGAGGGTACCACCAATTTTTCAGTTACTCAGGTCTGCAATGGTGAAGTTATCCTCAACCCTTACCTTTCCCATATCCCATCAGTTTTCAAGTCTCGATTTTACTCACACAATACCAGCCACATGAAGCCCTTTCTTTCCACGCACATGGTCACCATCCTAATCTATGCCTTCATTATCTCTCACCTGAACCACAATAGTAGTGTCATAATTTATCGTCCTGTTTCCAATCTCTCCCCTTGTTGATCCATCCAAAAAACAGTTGCCAAAATATTCTTCCTAAAGCAAAGCTCTGAGTAATCCCAATGGATGAATCTTTAGTGTCCCTCTAATTTCTCTCCCTCTATATTATTTCCTCTAGTATAAAATACAAACTACTCAATTTGACATTTAGTTCAAGCCCTTCACAATCTGATTTCATATTTCCTTTCTGGACTCATTCCTCCTTACTCTTTCTTTACACACTTTGTTCTGCCCAAGAGTTTGTATAGTGTAGTAGAGACAGAGTAAAGGTCTGGAAGGCAGGAAGATGTGATTCTGACACATACTAACTAAGTCAGGATGAGTCACTGAACCTTTCTGAGTTCCAGGCAAATCTTTAAGACTATAAGTTAAAGAAAAGGTGGCAACCTGCAGTAGTAGGAGTTTCCCCAGGGAGTTCTCCATAATAATAAAACCACAGGTCTAGTCCTTTATTCCTTGACTTTTCCCAAACTCATTCCTTTTTCCACCTTCATGTCCTATTGTATAGGAGCTGCCCAGAATGTGCTCCCTTCTCACCTCCTAAGAATGCTTGTTTTTTTTTCAAGATTCTGCTCCTTTGTCACCTCCTGTAGTAAGCCTTTTCTAATTTTACATAGTCCTTAGTGATCTCTCCTTCCTCTAATTATCTTGCATTTGCCAATCTGCTTACATAAACGCAAAATCCGCACCTCTAGCCCACACCCTTTTGAAAACAAGGAATTTTCTTTTTCCTTCTTGAGCTCTGCATATCCAGGTGGTACAGTGGACAGAGGGCTGGGCCTGGAACCAGGAATCAAAACTGTCTACCTCAACAAATCGTTTAACTTCTGTTGGCCTCAGTTTCTTTATCTGTTAAAGGTGGATAATTAATAATAACAGCTACCTCCTAGGATCGTTCTGAAGGTCAAATGTGATAGCTGTAAAGTGTTTAGGACAGAGCACATAGTAGACATTTTATATATATGTATATATATATATATATATATATATATATATGTTTATATGCTGCTATTATTATTAGCACAGAACCATGCAGTGCTTAATAAATTCTTGTTGAACTAAAATGAATTAAATTTATGAGGCCTGGTACAGTAAAGAGTTTTAGATTTAGAGACAGATGATATGTGTTCCAGTCCTGGATCTGCTATTTACGAGCTGTGACAAGAAAAAATAATTTTGAAAAACAAAATTTTGGGTTAAATTATAATGAGTTTTATCAATCACAGCCAGCAACTGATTAACAAAAAGGGATCATTGTCCGCTGACATTCAAAGAGAAAATGTGATGCTTCTTGAGGTTTATATACACTTGAACTAGAGGTATTCTAGCAGTCTGCAATCAACTCTGGTTAACAATTAATGAGAAGTGAGCTCACTCTAATGAGGGACTGAGAATGACATCATGTCATAGATAGACTAGCCCTATACTCAGATCACTCCCAACATTGGGCAGTCTAGACAAAGGATCTACCTCCATCCAAGTTGATTGAGTGGTATTCACCTTAGATTAGAGATTCCTTGTAAGGTTGAGTGGGGTCTGATAAAGGAGAAAGTCAGTTCAACCTTCAGAGACAGTGACTTTGAAATGTGGACTTTAGACAAAAGGGGAACTCTGTATGTCTCCAAATTATTTGTTATTAATAATCATTTCTCCCACAATTCTTATTTGTGTAGCCTTAGACATAAACTGTATATCAGGACAAGGACTTCACCTATAGATACTTGAATATATGTTAAGAGAACACCTTATATTTTGAAGGCAGAGAAATTGAGTGGTCTATTCACTGTTACCAAATACAGCTACCACTCATCTACTTTTAGAAAATAAAATATCCTGTGCTTTTGTCAGAGTGGAAAATATATAATCAAATTAATTTTTAATGTCAAATAGAATAAATATAAAAGGAAGTGTGGTGCAGCAGAAAGATGTAGAAGAAAGGGCTGGGTTCAAGTCCTGCCTCCAATATATACAGGCTATTGTGACCATGGGCAAGTCACTCAACTTCTCAATGTTCCAGAAAATTCTCCAATGCTACCCTCAATTTTTTCATCTGTACAATGAGGGGACCGGTCCAGATGAATATTAAGATTTCTTATGAATCTGAATCTATGATCCCAAGTTGTAGATAATTTGCTCATCTCGCTTTCCATGGACGGAGTTCCCCTACACTGATGAAATCGCAGGTCTGAACCTCCACACCCACCCCCGCAAATTTGTAACTATGTAACTTTAACACGCTTATAGAATATAACCCATCTCCCAAGCTGAGATAAGCTAAATTATCCATGTCAATGGGGGATAGAAAAATAAAATCATAGAAGAATAAAAAAATAAAAAAAAATCATAGAGTTATATGGATCCACTAAAACTTACCAGATTGACCCCAAAAATATACAGAGGAGTACAATGCATGCATTTCAATGATGCTAATTGCTTTGTTCCTTTCATTCTGGAGGGAAAAAACCTCACAAATCAGTAAAGAAAATCGATAGGAAAAGTTCTTGTCTTCTATGACTAATGAATAGCAGAATAGTAGTAAGCAATAGATATAGAATAATAATAAACAAAAGACTATACTTACAGAGTTCAGGAGGGAAGAAAAGCGGAAAGCTCCACAAGCACAATTAATATGACTAAGAAAATAATCCAGTGAAATGTTTTTGCTTGATCCATAAATGAAAAGCATTCTTTAATGATAATGAGGAGTTCTGATGAATAATGTCAACAGCAAAGCCAGACTGTGAAGTACGGAGTTACTATTCAGAGTATTAATTTCTATACTAAATTCCAATTTATATGCTCGTAGTCATTAAATACATTATTTTCTTTGTTTTCGTTGGTTCACTCTGTCTGTTGATGCGTCTTCCGTGCTTCTCTGAACTTTCTTATGCCGTTTGTGGGTGCAGTAATATTTTTTTTCAGCTATCACATGATCAATTGTTATGGGAATCTGAAGATCTTCCCTGCCCCGAGGCCCTTTGCTAAAGTGGCTATGTGACTCTGAGAACCTTCCCTGATTTGAAAGTATACTCTGCCCCTTAATAGGTTGAATGTGGTCACAAGAAGCCTGTGATGCAATGCTTGTTTTTCGGCAATGCCCACACCTTGTAGCTTTGTGATTGGGCAGTGGGTCAAGAGGGCTGTGACATTCTCTGAGCCTGGAGAAAGCTATATATGCATGCCCTAATGAGAAGTTTTGCTTTGGGGCTCACTTTGAGAAGAGTTGTGTGATTTGGCCAGATGAGACTCTGAGAAGCTGTTGAGCCCCCCGGCTGTGAAAAGCCCAGATGTTGGTGCTTCCCTCTCTGGTAACTTAATAGGTATGGATGTAATGGTCAGATGTTGGACGCCTGCCTGCTGATCTGTTTCTTTGACTGCTTTTAACTTGTGTTTTTATTCTGTTTGTATCCTCTGAAGTTCAGGGTGCTGACTTTTCCCCCTGAACTAGGTAAATGATATGTGTTTGATTGATTAAAGTAAGATTGTTAACCCATTTTGAGTTGCTCTCCTTTAGAAAAGCAGATCTAAGAACCTGTGCTAGCAACCATCCTGGGTATGCTAGCGTGCTTGCTGATACATTAATGTGCACTTACTTTTTTTTCTAATTCTTTGCCACTATAAAAGTGCTTCTGTGAATGTTTTGATATGTATGGGATGATTTTGTCTGTGACTTTCTTAAGATATACATCTAGCCATGTGATCTCTGGTTCCAAGGGGAGACCTTGTTTCTTAGGAGTTTTGCAACACAGAGAAAAATTCCAATAATTTCAAGAAGAATTTAAAAGAAGGGCCAAGGTGCCTGAAGATTTAAGAGCTTTAGAGAAATCTTCTGCCTCCAGGCATGTCTAAAACAGCCCTTTCCTTTAGCATAACAGGAATTAGGTAGACATAGGGATCTTATCCAAAGGGACACAATCAATCAATCAACAGACTCTTATTAAGTCCCTAAGTGCCAAGCACTGTGTTAAGCCAAGCACTCAGGATGAGAAAAAGAAAAAAAAAGTAAAAGTGACTTGGTTCCATCCTTTAAGAAGTTTTCAGTATTTACAGAAGAAGGGGTGTGGGCACATAGATCTTAAAGCCAGAGTAGGAAGGAGGTCAAGATGAAACCCAGAGAGGCTGCCCTCCCTGAGATTTGATTTGGAGCATCCAGATTCCACCAAACTCTCTGCTCTTTTCAAGCAGTAGTAAGAAAAGGCTGGGTGATCAGTTCGGGAAAGGGTGGTGGGGTAGGACTGGATAACTCCAGCACTACAGGAGAGGTGGATGATGCAAGTAAGAGCCAGGAATTTTACAGGAGGGAGGAAGGAGGGGTCAGCTACATCTGATTGGTGTCCCATCTCTGATATCACAGGTAGAACAACAATGAGGATAGACTAGGTAGGGTAGAGTATGAGTCATAGCAATTTCTAAGTATAAAATATGTCAGATAAGGGTAGAAAAGGGTGTGTGGTAGGGAAGTAGAAAAAGCAAGTCATATATATGAGAGACGACATCCAGTGTGAGGAGTGGGATTTGTTACTGCTGCTGCTGTTGTTGCTAGCGATGATGCTTAGTTTCACAGATTTCTTCACCATTCCCCGTACCTTGTCATCTGTGTCTAAGCTTCAAACCAGCTCTAATTCTCTTATAGAGCTAGTAGGGTTAATTTCTTTTGCAAATTGGAGTTTCTGGCAGTGAGTCCTACCAATCTATGCAATATGCTTCCAGACTTCTTTTGGTTAGGTTTGCAGGCAAACTTATTTGTATTCCATATATTCCATTAAAAATTAGTAAGTTTGTAATTAATGACCCATGCTTCCAATACCATTCTGATATCCTGGAATAAAAATAGATACTGCTGAGTATCTAGTATAGCCCTCTATTAAGTACATATTAGAAAGTCTCATCATGGAGTCACATAGGTGACTCTGGGTATCCCAGAGCTCTGATAATATTGATTGATACTTACATAGCATGTTAAGGATTGCAATTTAAAAACAAACAAACAACAAAAAAAGGATATTCCATATAGAAAAGCAGAGTATTTTCTCCTTCAATTTTTGAGGAAATTGAGAATCATGATTTGCCTATATCCACATAGCAAGTATCTGAGATAAGCCTTGAACCTAGATCTTCTGTTTCTGCAGCCAACATGCTATCCACCAAGCCCTAATACATCTTGAGAAAAAGACTTATCGAGGGAGCACAAACCCTAGCAGGTTCTGCTGCTGTTGTTCAGTCGTGCCTGACTTTTCATGACCCCATTTTGGGGTGTTTATTTTTTTTTAACTTTTATTTATTTTAGTTTACATCATTTATTTCCACAAGATTTTGAGTTACAAATTTTCTCCCCATCTTTCCCCTACCCACCACCCCAAAACAGCCATCCCATTGTATAACCCCTCCCTGAATCTATTCTCTCCTATGTCCTCCCCTGTCACCCCTCTGACTTTCCAGTAGGGCAGGGTGAATCTCCCTACCACAGTGCCTGTGCATCTTAAGTCTCAGTTGGATGTAGTCAATAATAATAATAATAATGATAATAATGATAATAATAATAATAATAATAATAATAATAATATATATTTTTAACATTTGATAATAGAACTTTAAATTCTAGATTCTTTCTCTTCCTCCCTCATCACTCACCCTCACTGGAAGGACAAACAATTAAATACAGGCTCTACATGTGTAATTACGCAGAACCTCTCCACAGTGGGCATATTGTAAGACACTGACTATATGTCCCTCCTTCCTATCCTGCCCCCCCTTGTTCTATTCTCTACACTGTCCCTGGCCCTGGCCCTTTACAGATGTGTGTACTTAGATCAAACCTCCCTCCCATCCTCCCCTCCCCTCTATCATCCCACCTCTCATCTCCATCCCGCCTACTCTCCTGTGTGGCAAGATACCCAGTTTAGAGTATATGTCATTCCTTCCCTAAGCCAAGTTCAATGAGAGTAAGGTTGACTCTTTCCCTTTTGCCTTCCTGTTCTTCCCCTCCATTGTAACAATTATCCTTTGCCTCTTCTATGAGATGAGTAACCCCATTCTGTCTCTCCCTGTCTCCTCTCATTCCAATCCTCTCCCACCTCAGGATTTTACCTTTTAGAGTATTGTCCCTTCCTATTCAATTGATCTTGTGCCCTCTATGTATTCATATATACACATACTCAGATATGTGTTTGTATGCATATATAAACCCTCCTATATAGATATATGTGTGTATATATATATATATAT
>CM053583.1:139470560-139486109 GCA_028627135.1 Pseudochirops cupreus
CCCTCTGGTGATCTCTGCTTCTTACAGGGAACTAAATAACTACTCCAGACATGTAGCATTGTGTGGGAGCTGAAGCCCTCCCAAGCAGTTGGAGTGTGGGGAGAAATTTCTGGTTGTTAATAAGTCCAACTGTCTCCTCTGGTCCTTTACTTTGGGACTTATTTGGGTCTCATGAGTCAAAGAATTAGTGAAGGGCAAATTCTGTTGTTGCCCCTTCATGTTGTGACTTTCTGTTTTGCTTGTTATTTTCTCTGCCTCTTCCATTTTTTTTTTAACCAGGATGCAGGAACTCCCCTGACACTCCATTTCTGCCACCTGCTTCTTTAGTGATTTGGAGGCTCTGCCTTTTTGCTGCTTTTATGGTATTCCATCCTGTAGCTGCTGTCTTTTTCCTGCTGCTGCTGCTGCTGGACAACCTGCCATTACTGCTGTGGTTGATGTGGTTACTTCTTCATCAAGTGACACTGTTCTTCTACAATTCGACTGTTCAGACCAATGTGTCTTAGGACAACTCAATCCATTCAGGCTCTATTTTATTCTTAGCCTTGCATCCTCATCAGCAAACATAAAAAAAGACTGTTCAGGCAGCTATAAAGACCTCCAAACTTGCCCTTTTTAAAGTTAAACTTAAAGCCCTTTCCTTAACTCTTACACGCAGGTACATTTGAGTAACTGAATTTCATTGTTTTTTCTTCTTCAGGGTATGAGGGTTATAATCCACATGAATCTGGGGAGAAACATTTATACTTTTCATTATTTATTTATTTTATTAATTTTTTAATTTATTATTTTTCATCCAAACTCCGGTTATCCTCCTTGGTACCTTGAAGCTCCCCAAAAGGCCACTGGAAATGCTAGAGGGTAATATATATAAAGCTGGAATTCTTGGTAAAAGTTGATATGGATAAAACTAGACTACCACAGCAAAGGTCCATATCCAGAAGGAGGAACAAATTGTATTAAGGTATACTTTGAATCCTCTCATGAAGTAACATACAAAAACCAGAAGTAATGAATAAAGATATGATGAGAGATGTAGTGCCCATTTACATCTTATCTAGTGTATATTTTAAATAAATTATCCCTTTATGCTGCAAGCCTTAATGTCAAACCTTCTCAGAAACCATTTCAAGAAAGCATCAACTCTATTAGTCTGCCTTCACCTCCATTTTGATGTGTTTGCCATGAGCAGAGCTATGTATAGCAGAATTTAGAGAAGGATTGCTTAGAAACAATGAACTAAAGCCTCTGACACTAAGTATTTCTGGGTGAGTGTAGAATCACAGAATCTCAAGAGTAGTAAGGTAAGGGACTTTAGAGGTTAGCTAATCCAAATCTTCTCTAAACAAGAATCTCTATGACCTCCCAAATAAGTGATGGTCCACTTAGTGTGGAGACTTCCTCACCCCAGCGTTCTCAACTTCCTTGTTGTAGTTGTATTTCAGCAGCGTCTGACTCTTTGTAACTCCATAAGGGGTTTTCTTGTCAAAGATAATGGTGTAGCTTGCCATTTCCTTCTCCAGTATGTAACCTCCAAGCAAAGGTTAAGTGACTTTTCCAGAGTCACATAGCTAATGAGTGTCTGAGGCCAGATTTGAACTCAGGTCTTCCTGGCTCCATGCCCAATACTTTATCCACTGAGCTGCTCAGTTGACTCTCTTACTTGTATATTTCTAACAGAATGTGTTTTTGATTTATGAGATTCACAATAGAATCTATTATTGTTGCTGTTTTAATAAGGAATAATCTAGTCACTTCTCACTAAGTTTTAGTGGTCTATGTGAAGTAGATATCCATGTGTTACATTGTCTTTCTTTTCAATCACAGAGAATTGCTATTATTCTCCATTGACATTCTACTTCTTATACCATGAATGAGTCCCCTTCCCACGCTGGATCTACCTTCATGTATCCCTTACAGACTTGCACCCTCAGATGAATATCAAAATTCTTCTTTTTGATAATACCTTCATTCCCTTATTCTTCCACCACTCTTTATGGTTCCCTCCTCTTCTGTTCTCCATCCTTCCTGCAACTTTGAGTCATATGACTCAGTGAATATCAGTATTCTTGCCTCACTTTTTGCCCTTCAGAATCTTGAACCTATATTTAACTGTATAAACTTGACGATATTTCTTCCACTGAGTCCAATGCCCACTGTCTTATTGCTGTTTACCAACTTCTAAACACAATCCCTAGATTACCCTAACCATTTTCTTCCTCTATTCCTTCTCTCATTTATAAAATGTTTCTGAAAGAAGTCACAGAATAATTGTGTCCTGACTGAATTCACTTTATATTTCTTATTGAATCTTAACTGGGCCCTCACTGCTACACAGCAAGATTTTACTCATCCCTGATAGTCTCTATATTCAACTCCCCATGTCTTCTGTTCAAAATATCTTATTCAATCATCAAGCCACCTAGACTACTCCCTGTCTTTCAAGATGTTTTACCTCATAATTCACTGATTTTCCTCCTTGTTATAAATATGTGTGGTGAAACAAAACAGATTCCTACACTGTCCATGTACTCCACATTATGGTGTGTGAATGTAGTAGAATATTACTGTGCTATACAAAATGACAAAAAGAATTATTTCAGAGAAACCGGGAAGACATACAAACTGATGCAGAGTAAAGTGAGCAGAATAAGGAGAATTTAAATGATAACATTGTAAAGGCAAACAACTTTGAAAGATTGAAGGACTCTGATGAATTCAGTCCTCAGCTATGATTTCAGAGGCCCAGTGATGAAGAAGATACGTGCATCCTGATGGAAAAGATAGATAGACTAATATTTTTTTCTCTCTCTCTTCCTTCTCCTCATCTATCTACCTATCCCACATATGCCAGTACATGGTCCTATTATTGATGTACCTATTTTCCTGTAGGCCTTCAAAAATTCTAATTTTTCTTTATTTTTTTTTTTTGTAAAATGTGCCAATGGATGGGTGTGAATTGGATGCTTAGACTTGATTTAATTTATACTTCTCTAATTATAGACATTTTAGAATACATATACTTTAAAGATATATATCATATATTATGTATGTAAACATATATAGTTGTTGATACTTTAAATTTCTTTCTTAAAAAACTCCCTATTCATACAATTTAATTATTTATCAATTATGAAATCATGCATAAACTTTAATCAGTTTCTTATATATCTTGGAAATGAGACACTTAACAAAGGAACTTGTTGCTTAGATTTTTCCCCCTACTTACTTGCTTTCCTCTTATTTTAACTATTAGTTTTGTTTGTATGCTTTAAAATTTTATGTATCCCAAAAGTGTTCATTTTATGTTCTGATTCACTGGATCAGTTTAAGAATATACTAGAAAACTCCCTCTTATTTCAAATTCTACACTTCAAATAACATCACCATCATATCTTATGCTCACATCCTTTGTTCCCACCTCAGAAGAATAGAGACTCTTTTCCTTCCTGTCAATCCTCTTCTTGTGGCCTTGATCTCATTTCCATTGTCCAGTCTATGAAACTGATCCTTCTCCTTTATCATCCTTTTCCTGTTTTTAAAAATATTTCCTTAATTAATATATTAAATTCTATTACTGCCAAATATGCCTAGATCTCTTCCATCCTTAAGAAAAATCTTTACCTGATGAGTCCATTCCCTTGTGTTACTGTCCAGTGTCTCTTCTTCATTTTACAACTCCACTCCTGGAAAAAGTTGTGTTTGCTCATTTTCTCTACTTTCTTACTCTCTAGTAACTTCATAAGCAATTATAATCTTGGTTCCATTCCCGCAGCTTGACTTACCTTACTCTCTTCTATGTCACTAGCATCTCTAAATGTATTTGAATTTACATACATACACACATTGTATTTTCTTATTTTTAAATACATGTTATATCTGTTCCATCCCCCACCCCTCTGCCCCAAGACACATAGAGTGTAAGTTTCTTGAGGTCACTGACATTTTTTGCTTTGTTTTTGTATCCCTAGAACCTAATAAAGTGCCTGACACAGGGGTATAATAAATGCTTGTTGAACCAAATAAATATCAATTGAGTACCTGCCACACCCCCTCTGTGTCTGATTTGGTCATATATACATTCTGTTTTCTTTTGCTGACTCCATTTTTCAGTTTAAAGTCATCTTGATCAGACTTTTATTTGTCTCCAGACAAGTACCTAATTTACTAGCTCTGCATAAGCAGTTTCAATGCATTTTAACTTATGAAAGATTTTAATAAGCTAAAACAAATAAAATATTATTTACAGTCATCCACAGGATAAACAAGTGGTGTAGTAAAAAGGGCCCTCATAAGCTTTAAATAAGCTGTCTTTGATTTATCTTTGTATCTCAGTATACACAAGTTAATGCAACAACATTACTAAGTACCTGCTATGTATAAGGAACTATTTTAAGTGCTGGGGACACAAAGACTTTTGCATTTGGAATAATCCCTGCTTTCAAGGAGATTGCATTTTACTGGGGGCATAGGTGGTTCCTACAGTGACATAGGATCATAGGATCACAAATTTTAAGCTAAAATTGACGTCCTCTGACTATGCTTCAATGGCTCAGCGTCCTTTGATGAGAAGTGCAAAGCTCAGAAATGAATGAAATATCCTGATGAGATTTGTCCAGGTAGGACTATCACCTCTATCATTCTGAATATTTGTATACAAAATGTGTAAACTTCTTAGTCTGCCATTGAAGGCCCTTCATAATCTAGTAGTCACTTATCTCTCCGCTCCTGTTTAATATTGTTCCTCTTTTTATACTTTATATTCAAGTCAGACCTAATTACTTGCTATTCCTTAAATTCCACATGCCGTATCTTAGCTCTGTGCATTTGAAGACAGCATCTCCAATGCCTTGAATATGCTTCCACTTTTTTTCTACCTTTCTAGGATCTTTTGTTGCTTCAAGTCTCAATTCAACTGTTACCTCCTACAAGAAACTTTCTTTTTCACTTTTTTTTTTTTTACTTCTCCTATGGTTGTAGAGCTTTTTTTTCTGTTTCTTCCAGCACTCCATTTACTCCCTATTCTCTATTATACCTTTCTTTCTTAATTTTTGTCTTGAATATAATAGCACTTAATACATTTTTTTGAATTAATTTGAATTGGAGGAGGGTCTTACATACCAAATTAAACCATTTGTATTTTATCCTGTAGATAATAGAGAGCCACTGAAGGTTAAGTAGGGGAGTTAAATGATCACATATGAATGTGCAATGGAGATACATTAGTATAGCTATCAATGGAAGGATAGAACAAAGAGTGAGACAAGTTAAGAGACTATTATAGTAATTGGAAAAGTAGCAACAACTATGGGGGGGTAAAATAAGAATTGAAGAGGGGATGAATCTAAGAGGTATTGTGGAAGAAGAGCTGATTGCATTTAGCAAGCAATTAGCTGTGGCAAATATGTGCTGGATTTAAAAAATGAAGACTCTTTATCTATTGTCATTTCCTAAACAAATTCAAAGATCTTTAGCAAAATACATACAAAAAGAAACTGAAAATACCAATATTTACAATGAGTATTGTGTCCAGTAATGGAAAGAACAGTTGGTTTTGAATCCTGTCTTAGCCATCTATTGAGTTTTATGACCTTGAACCAATCACTTAAGGCCTCTAGACTTCAGTTTCCTCATTTGTCAAGTGAAGGGGTTGGACTGGGTAATTTCTGATGTTCTTTCCCACTTAGGCTCTATGACTTAGGATTTACACTAAGAAAATCTTTCTAATGATTAGTATAGTTCCAAGTGAAATGGACATTTTAAGGAATTAGTAAGTTCTTTTTTACTAAAGTTCATCCAGTAGAAGATATATATTGATGTTACAAAGGGAATTCTTGATAAAAAAGAGGGGGGGGGAGCCAAGATGACCCTTTAGTTCTATTTGAATTATACATCTATGAGTTGTCATTGAATCTGATCAGAAGGAGGCAACCATACAATGGATGATAGCAATCAGTTCTTCTTTTTTGATATTTTCCTTGCCTTAATGCTAATCCAAGAATCATTTAAATGGACACTTCTGTCACTGTAAAGACTTAAAACCCAACAGTACATGTCCCTCAAACTCACTTTCAAGGAGTTTCATTCTGCTATTTTAAAATTTTAATTTAATTAAACAAAAACTTAGGAAGTACTTATTTTCTCTCCCCTCAACCTTCCTACCAACTGCACTAGGGAAAAAAAAGAAAAAGAAAACCTTTGTAACAAGTCTGTATAGTGAGGCAAAACAAGATCACATACAGGCCATGTTCAAATACGGAGTGAAGTAAGCAGAGTCAGTATTATAATTTATGCTATAACATTTTTAAGATGAACAACTTTGAAATACGACAATCCTGAGTAACACAATGAGAATTATGATTTTGAGAGAACAAAAGGTTTTTATTTTCCCTTAGATAAATTTAAAATAAATAAAATAAAAATAAATCATTGGACTGGGATGCTTTGGCATAGCTACTTCAACATCCATTGGATTTATCCTTGAGGCTAGACAGATGAGGTAGGAGCAAATTCCTTTCCTTTTTGCTCAGGCAGTGATATATAGTTGGATGCACAGATTAGAGATCATGTCCATCAGTTTTCATAACTTAGGTACATATTGCGGATTGATAATGAACTGGGCTCAGAAATGAATATTTCCACCTATTGTCTCCTGTCATAATCTCAAGGGTCAGAAATATCATCACTTTACTGAGAATCTTAAACTTTTTGAAGGGTGTCACAAAAGCCTCAAAACAAAATTAATTTTACTCCACTTATTCATTTAAAAACAAATATATCTCATAGTATTCTTCAGGGAAAAGGTGATGTCACAAAATCAAACAGTTATAAAACACAGAAATTCCTAATATAATGGAAAGGATGACTGAAGAAATTCCGGCTCAAAAGAAATGTATACATATGAGTGTGTGTATGTATACACATATGTATATACACACATATAAACCACATAAATATAGAGCTTAAATAAATAATAAGGATCAAATATTAAATGTCTGCTACCACAAGATTCTATGTATATAAGTGTTAGAGGAAGTTGCAGGGAGTAAAACCTTTTGTAGTTTTGTCTTGTTTATTAAAGGAGTAGTTAAAACCATCACCTTCAATCCAAATTTTCTTTTCCATTTTGCTCTTTTTCTCACATTTGATTTGTGTTTTCATTTAGAAGTATTGAAATGATGACATTTTCTATGATTAATTATGAAAGAATACATTTAATACACTAATCTCTCTTGGATATATAATATAAATTAGTCCCTCCTGCCAATCTTTCTTTCACACTGTGACTTTGATATTTAAATGAATCTGATCTCACTAACATAGCTACTCTTTTCAAAGCTACAAATAACACACGCACAACTTCTGTTCCTTTGTTTCTCTTGTCCATAGATACCTATAAATACTCTAGAGAGGGCTCGGTCATTGTTCTCCGGGAGGGTCTCTTCAGTTAGATCACATTGGTACTTGAGGAGCATGCAGGCCATCAGTAATTCTCTTTTTTTTTTTTTTCCTTTTTGGAGGGCAATTGGGGTTAAGTGACTTGCCCAAGGTCACATGGCTAGTTTTCCTGTCAGGTGTCTGAGGATGGATTTGAACTCAGGTCCTTCTGACTCCAGGGCCAGTGCTCTATTCACTGTACCACCTAGCCTCCCCCATCAGTAATTTTTTACTCTTATTATCTGACCAGAGTACCTTTTCTTCCAATCATACATCTCATCAATACTATTTTTAAGATTATTTTGCCTGTGAATCATTGTTTATAATAAGGTGCAGCCTACCCACTCCCACTCCACACCTTTAAATTGCATTTTGGGTGAGTTGTCACCTTAATTATGTACAAACCATGCTCCTTTGTGCTTTGCAGTCATAAAGCATTACTGGAAACCCCTCTCCATAACATACATATGTGTGTGCGTGTGTATATACACACATGTATATGTGTATGTATATATATGTATATGTACACTTATACACATATATGTATGTCTGTGTATATGTATATATTTGGAAGAAGGAAAGAGTAAATAATTTCCCCAAGTTTACAATGTTAAAGTATATTATAGGGGTGACTTGAACCTGAGTCTTTCACACTTCAAGACTGGTCCTCTATTCATTATCCTAAAGTGCTTCTAAATGGCACAAATATTTCTTGTCTTACAGACATTTTATTAAACTAAATTTCACTGTTTAAGAAAATCTAAAAAAATATTAAAGACCAAAACTTCAAATGATATATTATATAAAAGAGATACTATATAGACCAGTGGTTCTCAACCTTCCTAATGCCACGACCCTTTAATACAGTTCCTTATGTTGTGGTGACCCCCAACCATAAAATGATTTTCATTGTTACTTCATAACTGTAATTTTGCTGCTGTTATGAATCATAATGTAAATATCTGATGTGCAGGATGTATTTTCATTGTTACAAATTGAACATAACCCACAGGTTGAGAACCGCTGATATAGACAATGAATTATTTAAAAAACAAAACAAAACAATAATAGCAACAATTTCCTGCTCCTGAAATTCTAACTATTGGGTGTCTATGAAAAGCTGGAAGGATAGTCTTTCTTTGTGATCATGTATTTGTATTTTTTTCCTGCCCTTTCAGTACATTTCTTTCCCCTTTCTTTATACTTTCTTTTTTGTCCCTGTTCCTATCCCAGAGTGCTAGTATGTTAGTTTCTTACTGTGTTGGCAAATGGCTTTGCAGAACACCAGTACCAAAAATGTGGAACCAGGAAGACATTCAGACCTATGTCTCAGAACCTTGTAGGTGGGTATTTCATCTTCTGTCACCACTCAGTGACAATTGATACACTGGTCAGGGGATGAACTGTACTTTTCTTTATCATTGCTAGATAGTGGAAAGCTTAGTTGCAATGATTTTCTGTCACCCCACGAGAGTGATAGGGTCTGTGATCAAAAGTGTAATAACAGAATCAGGGTTTCCTCAATAATGCTTTGAGTGTATAGGAAAGGACCACATTGTTCTCTATCCACAGCTTGAAAGATGAGCCTTCAGGGTGAGCACTAGTTTGAAATAACAAGCCTCTGCTGATGGAGGGGTCATTTCTTTCATATAATGTTTTATGTCACCACTGAGTTAGAGTTTGCCTATGACCTGCCCATTAGGCTTAGCTGATTAAAGAGAGATCTAGTTGAGTGATCCTGAACAAGCAAAATAGAAAATAACTCTTGTGCTGACCCTACCACCTGAAGAATTTTTATTGGTTTTTTTTTTTTTTTCTGGAAGTAGAAGAGGGTTCAGGAATAGAGATGTCCATGAGAGTGACAGCTGGGGCAAGACCCTAATGGAATTCAGCATGAAACTAAAATGACTTTATTATATAGTAGAGTGCTATAGCTAGAATAAGCAGTAGTGAAGATCAACACTGGAATTGCTTATTAACATTAGTATTGTACACAGTTTCTTGCAAGAAGAGCTTGACTGAGTTTTTAAAACCAAACATGACCTCCAGTTAACCCTGTTATTTTCAAACCCTATACTTTTCCAACAAGAGCTAATAATGACTTGGTTAAATGATGTTTAGAGAAGGTTTTTTTTTTTCCTTCTTATTTTCTTGGCTTGATCCCTTTGTAATGGAGAATATACTCAGGAATGATCAAAAATGATTTGTCAGAATTGACATAGCATTGGGTCAATGTATTATATTGGAATACATCAATTTAAATGATTTCTTTTTTGTGCTTTTCTTTATTTGCCAGGTCACTATTTGAATGAGATTAGAAAGGCATACACCATTCACATGCTTTAGCACATCTATTTGTATACTAGGGGATTCACTCATATTTAAAGAACCATAACGTTTAGCATTGCTCACATTTGTGGGGCTCTTGATAGGGCTCTGAAGTAAAATGATTTGTAGATTGAATCTCATGGGACTTTCTTAACAACCTGTCTGTATTCATTTATAGATTAGGTTGCTGAGACTGAAATTTAGCTCAATTCAATTAAATAATCATTTATTAATTACTATGCAAGGTTTGTGCTAGGTGCTAAAAGAATGAATGAGAAAACATTTATTAAGCACTTACTACATGACAAATATTGTGCTATGTGCTTTGGATACAAAGACAAAAAAGTACAAAGACAGTCTTTGTCTTCAAGGAGCTTACATTCTTTTTTTTTTTTTTAAACCTTTTGGAGGGTGGGAGGTGGGGCGATTGGGGTTAAGTGGCTTGCCCAAGATCACATGGCTAGTTTTGTGTTAGGTGTCTAAGGCCAGATTTGAGCTCAGGTCCTCCTGACTCTGGGGCCAGTGTGCTATTCACTGTGCCACCTAGAAGCCCCAAGGAGTTTATATTCTAATGAAGGAAACAACATAAAAAGGATGGTGGTGGCCAAAGAGGGTCACTTTGATCTTAAAGAAAAGAAGGATTGTGAATAGGGACCTATCCTACAAAGTATAGACTTTTAAAGATAAACAAGTTCATTTGGGAAGGGAAGGAAAAAAATCTGAAATTCTCTAGAATGATCTTCACTTGGATTTTCTCTACCAAAATTATTTGAGGAATATGCCAGAACAATGCTATTTCATTGGTGGATTGCAAGTTCTAATTTTGCTACAAAAAGCATTTTTATATTAGGCACTGTAACCTCAAGTTTTGTATTAGTAAGATATGAATATTAAGGTACATTGAAAAATTAATAATGCTAAAATGAAAAGTCATCTTTTTCTACACACCAAATGTGATTCACACATTTCCACCACCCCAAAAATGAACTGCTCAAATGGAAAGACTATTTTTACACATTTCTGATCCAGAAGACATGCTGTTTTATTAATTAGTGTACAAGGAATTGTTAGGTTAGATGATTATGTTCAATTAAATATAATGAATGTAATTAATATAGTTCCTGTTTTAGGTTCTGGAGTTAATAGTGCCATTAAAGGCTGTTGTTTTTGTCGTGGTACTTGTTATTGTTATAATAGGACGGCGAACCTCAGAATAACAGTGAAGCTGAAGGTTGGACGCTCTTCAAATGGCCTCTTTCTTTTGTCTTTGGTCCCTGTTTTCAGTAGTGGTTCCTGGACTCAGATGCATTCTGTCATGGTAACTAGCACATCATAATGTGTCAGATTAAATTAGCCTCTTGAAAACTCAGCTTATTTATCCAGTTAGAGAAAATGTAATCTTCCAATAACATTATAAAAAACAAAAATAATAACTAATTGTGAATGTGGGGATACATACCTTTCTCCTTATTTAAGTAAAAAGAATTTATTTATATACTTCCCAATTATCAGATGTTCTTTAAAACTCTGAGTATCTTCAATAAGATAATTACACCCTTTTAAAAAATTCATTTTATGTGAATGTGATTTTTACAGAATTAGCTATCGACATTTATAAATGACACCAAATTATATTTAGCTGATTTTTATTTAGAGCTTTAAGTTTTGCAAAGTACTTTACGTTTATCTCACTTGAGCCTCAACACACAATTGTGAGAAATGGGTTTTTATTTGTTGTTTATTCCTTTTGTTGCCCTTGTTCCACTTTTACAGATGATGAACTGGGCACTCACTCAGCCTAAGTGACTTGACCAGGGTCACAGAACTAGTAAGTGTTTATGACAGTGCTCTAGTATAGGTCTTCCTGACTCTCAGTCCAGTTGTATCCACTATGCCAGATTTGGAGTAATTTGGTAATATCTCAGGATTAATTCAGTGGATACAAGATCTCTTCAATGCAGCTATTTCTTCCATGGGGCAGATCATACCTTGGCTATGCCTTTTAGTCCTGTGAGACTCTTGTTGAAATCCTCCCACAAATTCCCTATAAAATGTTTACACAAAATAGCTGGGGACATTTTATAGATTTCTTGATATTGCATAATACCAGTCATTGATTATCCCTTCGTCTTATAATTGGTCCACCTTCTTTTCTCATCAGACATCTTTCTGATGAATTTGGTGATGGATATATGATGTTCATATCTTACATTTGAATTTTTTCTATGATTTGTTTTTAGGTTTACTTATTTTAAATGTAAATGCATAAATGAATTGAAATGATTTCTTTCTACCTTTATACAAATTTGAATATTAATAATAGGTACAGCAACAACATACCACATTTACAGAATATATTCACAAAATGCTTTCCTCATGACAACCCTAAAAGAAATTGCTTTCTCCATTTTGTAGATGGGAAATACAGTGAAAAATACAGGGAAATGCAGTGAAAAAAATCTTCTAAAAATGACATTTCTGGAATTATTTATATTGGATTAAATGAAATATAAAGAATTTATTTAAAAAAGGTCTGGAGACAGAGAGCTCTCCAGTTATACACTTAGCATATTTGAAATGAACATGATTTGAAGGAATCCTTCCCTCTAATATTTTTTTAGAAATGTGGAACTGAGGTCATTTTAGCCTTAGTGCCAATGCAGTATTCACAGCACTGACGGTGACTATGAATATGTTGGCATAATTCCGAATCACAAAATGTAACAGACTCTTCATATAGAAGACATAAGCAAAACATTTATCTAGACATCAGAAAGCCAAATCTCAACAACAGAAATTCAAATCCATCATAGCAACAAAGAAGTCAATACTCCATAACACCGCAGGGGGCTACACCATCCTTTAACCTTCCCACAAACAGTCACAAGCCTAGCTGTCTCCTTGCCTGCATCTTCTCTCCTCCCTCTGTCTAAGTGCTCTTGACTCCCAGCTTCCTCTGGGCTTTGCTCCACCCTTCAGCAGTCTCCTTCCACCACAGACTCCATGTGATTATATTCAACCTATTAGGGGGCAGAGAAGATCTTCAAATTCCCATTACTATTACATAGCTATATTGAGTTTCATTTGTCCTTTGCTTTCTTTTACTCAGCCACTCAAGAAAAAAATGGTTCTAATTCCCTCTCACAAGTTTTATTAAATATTTACTATGTGCCATGTCCTAATCTAAGCATTAGATAAGCATAGACTTAATCTAGGCATTCGGGTTATCTCTCCCAACTTGAGTAAGGGAAAAAAAAAACTAAGAAGATTCTCAGTTTGGAAGAATATCACTCATTTTGATAAATGAATAACTTTCTTTTATATAATGTTAATACTTGTGTACCTAAAATTTTATCTTTTAGGTAGATTTATTTTCCTCAATTGAGGAAATACAGATTTTTTTCCAGTGTATGCATATTTTGAGGGGTGCGTATAATAAGCAACATGGCTCACAGCTTCTTTCCTGAAATATATAATAGATTTTAATGTTTTAGTGTTACAAGGTGGGTATCAACCTGTAATTAATAAATCAAACAGTATAAAACAGTGTTGGATGGCCCACTCAGCTACATACAAATGCCTACAAAAGTAACAAAATGCTAGTAAAATATCTCCTTCATTTTCTATCCCCACACCCTTGTCACGGATCAAAGGTATTTCTTCTTTACACCTGCAAAAACAATCCCTTCCTTGTCTCTAAATGTCACTCATACTATTGAGACAGTGTTGCGTTAGGGATAGATCAGTGGACTGGGAAATGAGACTAACTAGATTCATGTCTCACTTCAAAGACTTCCTCAGTATGTGATCTTCAGTAAGTTGCTTAACTTTTCTTTAACATCAGTTTCCTCTACTGTAAAACTGGGATAATGATAGCACCTACCTTAGAGGGTTATTTGGAGTACCCAATGAGGGAGTTTATTGTAAACTTTTTTGGCAAACCTTTAAGTAATATATAAATGTCAGCTCTTTTCAGAGGCAATTGCAACATGGTGGGTGACCTTCAGAATAGGAGGGCCCCAGTTCAAGTAGCACCTCTCTGGCTGTGTGATTCAGGGCTAGTTACTTTACTCTCCCATGATCTAGGCAGCTCTGAAATTATTCCATTCAAGGAAGGTGGAAACCTGTACTGGCAAAGGGAATTTCCTTATATGTGAGTTTTCTCTACCAGTAAAATAATAGGTTTATTTCAAATGTTATTTCATGTATCATATACCTTGTTTTCTTCTGTTTTTTGTTTTCTGCTTCCTCTTCCTCCTCTTGCCTTTGCCACTTGGCTCTTGTTCCTGTTTCCCACATCACTTCAGGTCTGTCCTTGCTCTACCTAGGACCACATTTTGCCCTTGCACACAGCCATTCACTCCAGTTCAGTTTCCACATGCTGAAAAATTCCACTCATCACTCTCTTAACTAGACACTATCCCCAGTATCCTCAGGCCTCTGTTAGTCTCCATTTGTTGAGCTGAGCTTCCAAACAGACTCACTGATTTTTCCTTGTATTTTCCTAATCACAATTATGTCGAGTACTCTTTTTAGGTCTTTACTGGAGTAGATGTGGGAAAGAATGGTTTTGTTTGCTGCTTCCCTAGTCTACCATCTTTGATGTTCTAGGTAATTTATTTCTGAATGACAGCTTACCTTTCTTCCTCTCTAAATCTCAATTTCCTTATCCATACAATGAGAATTATAATAGTAACTTTACTACCTAATGTACAGAAGTGTGGTGAAGGTTGAATGAGTTATGCATGTAAAGCATTGTGAAAACTTCAAAGGACATATAAATATCACTTGTCATTTAATATACCAAAGATAGTTATCTTTTAGTTTTTAGTTTTTCC
This sequence comes from Pseudochirops cupreus, assembly GCA_028627135.1. Taxonomy (NCBI): domain Eukaryota; kingdom Metazoa; phylum Chordata; class Mammalia; order Diprotodontia; family Pseudocheiridae; genus Pseudochirops; species Pseudochirops cupreus. The sequence continues at coordinate 139,485,164 of CM053583.1, forward strand.
CAAGATTCTAGGTACAAATATCAGGCAAAAACTTAGATTTAGATATTTTGACTTTTTAAAAATGAAATTTAACTATATCATGGAAGGGCATATTTCATCAGCAATTTAAAAAATGTTCCTTTAAATTTAAGAAAAAAAGAAGACCTGAGTAAATAAATCAGTAATCCATCTGACAATCTAAATTTTAAACAAAGATTGGACCATAATTTGCCAAATCCATGATAGATGTTTTAATCCTAAAGTGTCAGAGGACTGGGATAAAGATAGGGGATATAGCTGGGGATAAAGATAAAACCAATCCACAATTCTGGTGCAAGAAAAGCCTATCTTCTTTTTGTTCTTGAAGTAGTGAATTAAATAAAGAAAACCTCTTGTAGCAACCATAATTGAGCTAATTCTTAAGGTGAACTTCAATAAAGAAAAGGTTGCAGTTAGACTAAACTCATAGAGAAGGCTATATTTGTTAACTAGCAAACATCATGCTGTTTTGTTTCTGTTTCTGTTTTTGTTTTTGTTTTTGCTAAAGCTGAATCAACCAGCGCTGATAACATGGCGAGTCAAACATCAAAACTGTTCAGTGTAACCACTTACTTGACCTGAAATTGGAAGTATAATCTTTTCCCCGGAACAATCTCTGGTTTCTCTCAAGGGATGCTTTGTTGTCTATATTAAAAAAAATTATGAACAGTTTTTGTTTTTATTTTTTGGATTATGGTTTCTAAGTTGATTTTTTTCCCCATGTTCTTCTAGATCTATGATACTTATGTTACCTCGGTACTGCCTGTGTGAGAGGTCAGTTACTTTGGCTTGTGTTGAATTGTATTATTGGAACATTAATGTCTTTTGCTTTTCGTTTGTCACTCCCCTACCTCACTTTACTCACTTGAGTATTTTTGTATTCCATGTTCCAAATTTATTGTTTCTTCTCTCTCTCTCTCTCTCTCTC
>CM053583.1:139505211-139547695 GCA_028627135.1 Pseudochirops cupreus
TAGGGAAGGAATGGCATACATTCTAAATTGGGTATCTTGCCCTACAGGAGAGTAGGGGGGAAGGGGATGAGAGGGGGCATGATGGAGGGGAGGGCAGTTTTTTGGGGGGAAGATTATTAGAAGAAGGAAGAGACAAGGACAAAGTAGAGAACAGAACAAGGAGGGGTGGGATATGAAGAAGGGATATATAATCAGCCTTTCACAATATGTCCATTGTGGAGATGTTTTGCGTAGCTACACATGTACAGCCTTTATTGAATTGCTTGTCTTTCCAGTGGGGGTGGGTGACAAGGGAGGAAGGGAAAGAATTTAGAATTTAAAGTTCTAAAATTAAATGTTAAATATATATATATATATATAGATAGATAGATAGATAGATAGATAGATAGATAGATATAATTATTTACATGCAAGTGGGAAATAAGATATTCAGGCACTGGGATAGGGAGATCCATCTTGCGCTACTAGAGTGTCAGAGTGGGGAGGATATAAGAGAGCAGATTGGGGTAGAGGGTATACATTGGGATCGATATTTTTGGGTTGTGGGCAGGGGAAAGATGGGGAGAAAACTTGTAACTCAAAATTTTGTGGAAATCAATGATGTAAACTAAAAAATAAACAAAAGTTAAAACTAAAACCAAAGAGTTATAGGTATCATCTTCCCATGCAGAGATGTAAACAATTTAATCTTACTGAATAACATTTTTTTTTCTTTCCCCTTTTCTTTTTGTGTTTCTCTTGAGTCTTGTATTTGAAGATTCAATTTTCTGTTCAGCTCTGGTCTTCACATCAGGAAGGTTTAAAAGTTCCCTATTTCATTGAATGTTCATCTTTTCCCCTGAAAAATGTTGCTCATTTTTTGCTGCATAGTTGATCCTTGGTTGTAATCCAAGTTCTTTGGCCCTCTGGAATATTATATTCAAGCCTTCTGATCCTTTAAGGCAGAACCTGCTAAGTACTGTGCAATCCTGACTGTGGGTCCTTGATATTTTATTTTATTTTATTTTTTCCTTCTGGATGCTTGCAATATTTTCTCCTTGACCTGAGAGTTCTGGAATTTGGCTACAATATTCATTGGAGTTTTCATTTTGGGATTTCTTTCAGGGGGTCATCAGTGGATTCTTTCAATGATTATTTTGCCCCCTGATTCTAGGATGTCAGTGCACTTTTCCTTGATAATTTATTGAATGATGCTCTCTATGCTTTTTTTGTTTGTTTGTTTTTGTTTTTTTATCATGACTTTCAGCTAGTCAAATAATTCTTAAATTACCTCTCCTGGATCTATTTTCCAGGTCAGTTGTTTGTCCAATGAAGTATTTTACATCTTCTTCTATTTTTTTTTTATTCTTTTGATTTTGTTTCACTGATTCTTGATGTCTCACGGAGTCATTGAATCATTAGCTTCCAGGTAGACAAAGGCTTAGTGACTTTCCCAAAATTACAGTGAAGTGGGTGAGACTGAATTCCAACTTAGCTATTCCTGACATGATGTCTAGTGTTTCATCCACTGAACCAACTACATGACTCTAATAAGATAATATTTATGAAGCACTTTACATAGTGCCTGACACGTAGTAGGCACTTAAAGTTTTTTTCCCCTCCCTCCTTTCATTATTGAGGAACTATGAATTAATAGGAGAAGGCTTAGATTTGACTCTAGCTTCCCATCACATTCTAGCAGAGTAATTTTGAGAACATTGATATGGTAGCAATTCAATTGAAAACTATACAAATTCTTTTAGAATTTAATATGCCAAGGCCCTATGCTAAGTATTGGGGATACAAAGATTAAAAACAAAAAAAAAATACAAAGCAATTCCTATTCTCAAGGAACTTACGTGCTACTGGTGCAGCATGCATGTAGAAAGAATAATATTTCAATGAACTATTTTTAAATATTTCTTAAAGGAGGTGCCATTGACTTAATTATTGTTTATTATTGAAAACTATTTTTTAGGGGGAAGTTTTAGAAAAAAATAGTTCTGGCTTCTGTTTAGTAAAAAGACTTCCAGTTAGAATAAAAGACCATGCTTTTAAATCCTGACTCTCCTACACAAGATCTATGTAATTTTTTGATAGATAGCTCTCTTTCAGGGTCTCAGTTTCTTTTTCTGTAAGGTAATAACTTCCTGACCTGAACCAACGAATTGCTTATAAAAATCAAATGAATTCTACAAAAATAATTTGTGGACTCTTGAGCACTATATATGTAAGGTATTATTAATATCACTAATATTTTCCTGTTGCAAAAGCAAATGTTAATAGGCCATTGAATAGCAGCTGTTCCAATTTTGGATAAAACAACACAGGCAGAATACCAGGAAAGCTTTGTCCTTTGGATGTAGCTGCTGAATAAGAGGAAAAACCAAAGACAAAACTGGCTGATCCATATCCTGGGTTGAAGTGTACCCTTTAGTATGTGACAGTCTGATTAATTTTCCTTCTGGTTTCAAGTACAATAATCCCTTACTTAGAAATGTTTATTAAATATTTTCTGCAAATTAAGTCCATCTCTTCTAGACATCTTATTTTTCCCTCCTTGCCACTGGCAGCATTAGGAGACAGAAATAATGACAAATGAGAGCAACAGGCTACAAGGTCACCATATCAACAATGCTCTGTCTCACAACCTGCCTGCCACTCTCTGCCTCTCATCCCTATATGCCAGGAAGCAATCATTTTCTTTGGAAATTTGGTCAAAGGAAAAAGAAAAATAGGTATATCTATATTCAAGACCATATATTCACATTTGAGTACAAAACATGCATTTGAGTATGAGATTTTGATCACTATGGTAGTTTATATGTGTATGTATATGTGTATCTATCTATCTATCTATCTATCTATCTATCTATCTACATATATATAGATACACAACAATGCTCTTATTAGTTTTTTAGCCACTGAATGGTGATAGGGAGGGTATGTACCCATTTAAAAAGTGAAGAGCTTCTAGATCAATCTTCCTTTGACTATCTAGGTGACAAATAGTTCCCTTCCTCTCTTGGTTTCCCATGAGAGTTGAGAGAGGAGCCTACCTTCTCCTATCACGCGAGAGACAGTGAACTATTCATGTGTGTTGGCTGAATGTGTTGGTCAAGGTGAACTTAAGAATGGATATCCAAGGCCTAGCTCCTGATTCTCTTTTGTATTCCCTCCATGATCATAGGTGTCTGAATAGCGATCCCAAGATGAACGTGTCTAGCTGTGAAGGCAGTCTTATGAGTTTGTGAGTGTCTGTTGGTTGGAGTGATTGACAGAAAGAAAATTTTGGCATTGGAGAATACAATTACTAACCAAAGGATGAGCCAAAACCCAGTCCTGACTTGCCAGAAGATATGGACCTGGAGGGAAATTTTTAGACAGTAAAAAGAGGAGGTGAAATGTAAAATGCCTAAGTAGTCCTAAAAGCTGTGTCATGTTTAAATGTTTAAGTCTCAACAACCAAAGAGACCAAAGCAAGCATTATATCACAATATCTAGCTTTTAGTCTTTGTTAGTAGAAGCATGTGAGAGTCCTTAGTGTCTAGTGTTTCTTTTATATAGAGGAAATAATTTGCTGTCCTATGTATAAGCTACATCGTACTTTGAGTACTTTTCTACTCTCCCCTTTGGGAAGATGCTATATATGAGCCAAAATCTAGACTTTAATTTTCTTCCCAGGGCATTGAGATCATGGCTTAAAGAGACAGAGAGTGTGAGAAAAAGAGCCTAACCTCTTTTTGTGGAGGAGGCCATTGTTGTTGTTGTTCATCCTACATTTTCTTTCTCTTTTCTTCAGAATTTATTTATTTTTAATTTTCAACATTCATTTCCACAAGATTTTGAGTTCCATGTTTTCTCCCCATATCACCTCTACCCCCGACCCCAGGATCGCAAGCATGCTGATTACTTCTTCCCCCAGTCTGTCTTCCCTTATATGCTCCCATTACCCCCCCTTACTTTCTTGTAGGGCAAGATGGATTTCTATTCCCCATTGTCTGTATATCTTATTTCCTGGGTGCATGTAAAAACAATTTTTTTAACATTTGTTTTTAAGATTTTGAGTCCCAGATTCTCTCCCTTCTTCCCTCTCCACCCACCCCCACTGAGAAGACAAGCAATTTAATATAGGTTATACATGTGTAGTTATAGAAAAACATTTCCATAGCAGTCATATTGTGATAAACTATATTTCACTCCATCCTATCTCACCCATTTATTCTATTTTCTCTTTTGACCCTGTCCCTTTTCAAAAGTGTTTGCTTCGGACTACCCTGTCCCCCAATCTACCCTCCCTTATATCATCCCCACTCTTATCCCCTTGCCCCCTGCTCTCATGAAGATACCCAGTTGAATGTATATGTTATTCCCTCCTTAAGCCAAATCCAAGGAGAGTAAGGTTGACTCATTCTCTTTTAGCTCCCTCTTCTTCCCTTCCATTGTAGCAGCTTTCTCTTGCCTCTTTTATGTGACATAATTTACCCTATTCCATCTATCCCCTTCTTCTCCAAATATTCCTCTTTCACCTCTTAATTTTATTTTTTTAGATATCATTCCTTCATATTCAACTTACCCTGTGCCCTCTGTCTATGCATACATATACACACATAAACACACACACACACACACACACACACATTCCCTTCAACTATCATAATACTAAGAAAAGTCTCCTGAGTAACAAATATTGTCTTTCCATGTAGGAATGCACACACTTAAACTTTAATAAGCTCCTTATAATTTCTCTTTCCTGTTTACCTTTTGATGTTTCCCTTACATCTTGTATTTGAAAGTTAAATTTTCTGATCAGCTCTGGTCTTTTCATCAAGAATGCTTGAAAGTCCTCTATTTCATTGAATATTCTTTTTTCCCTGAAGTATTATGCTCAGCTTTTCTGGGTAGGTGATTCTTGGTTTTAATCCTAACTCCTTTGACTTCTGGAATATCATATTCCAAGCCCTTTGATACCTTAATGTAGAAGCTGCTAGATCTTGTGTTATCCTGATTGTGTTTCCACAATACATGAAATATTTCTTCTCACTGCTTGTAATATTTTCTCTTTGTCCTAGGAACTTTGGAATTTGTCTATGATATTCCTAGGAATTTTCTTTATGGGGTCTTTTTCAAGAGGCAATAGGTGGATTCTTTCAATTTCTGTTTTACCTTCTGGTTGTAGAATATCACAGCAGTTTTCCTTGATAATTTCTTGAAAGATGATATCTAGGCTCTTTTTTGATCATGGCTTTTAAGTAATCCAATAATTTTTAAATTGTCTCTCCTGGATCTTTTTTTTCAGCTCAGTGGTTTTTTTTCCAATGAGATATTTCACTTTGTCTTTGATTTTTTCATTCTTTTGGTTCTGTTTTATATCTTGATTTCTCATAAAAATAATTTGCTTCCATTTTCTCTATTCTAATTTTGAAGAAATTATTTTCTTCAAGGGTTATTGAACTTCCATTTCCATCTGACCAATTCTGCTTTTTAAGTCATTCTCTTCCTCATTGGCTTTTTGGACCCCTTTTGCCATTTGAGTAAGTCTATTTTAAATGTGTTATTTTCTTCATTATTTTTTGGGAGTCTCCTTTAGCATACTGTTGATTTGTTTTTCATGATTTTCTTGCATCACTCTCATTTCTTTTCCCGGTTTTCCCTCTATTTCTCTTACTTGATTTTCAAGTTTGACCTTTTTGACCTTTTACCTTTCCTGTGACCAATTCATATTTTTCTTGGAGGAGTTTTGACTTTTTTGTCTTTTTAGGGTTCTCTCTTTTGATATTCTTTGTCACCAAGAAATTATTCTGTAGTTTGATTTTACTTCCTCTGTTTGCTCATCTTGCTAGCCAATTACTTACCTTTTGAACTCTTTACCATGGTAGAACTCTGCTTCCATAGTGGAGAGCTCTGTTCCAAATTTCTGGTGTTTTGCACAACTGTTATCAAAGATTCTTCTACGTACCTGCCTGAGAACTGTAAGGAGGACTCCCCCTCCACAGCTACCACAAGCTTTGCCATGACAGCCCTCCTCCTCACTCCTGGAATGCCACCCAAGATTGTAACCCAGATCCAAATAGGTCAAAGCAAGAGAATCCTACCTGAGCTCAAGCAAAGAGATTCCTGCAATTTTCTTCTGATCAGCCTCTTGGCCACCTCCCCATCTGTGTGCCTGGAGCTTAGCAGATAGCCTCCAAGGTAACAGCTACAGACTGGGCCATCTCTGCTGCTCCAGGGGCAGGGGCCAGACCACAGTCTTCTCTCATCCAGCATCAACAGAATTTTCCCACTGACTTTTTACTTTCTCTTTGGTGTTTATGGGTTGAGAAGTCTGGAAACTGCCACAGCTGCCAGTGATTCATTCCACTGAAATCTGCTCTGTCCAGTCTATGCCCTGGTCTATGCTGGTGCAGTGTAGTGCTAATGCAATATTTACAGTGCCCACAATCATGATAAAGACTGTGACTATAAGTATTGCATGACATTTGATTGCAAAATATACCGAACACTCTAGATAGAGGACAGAACTGAAACATGTATTTAGACACCAGAAAACCAAATCCCAAATCCAGTAAGCTGATTCCATCATAGTACCAAAGATATTCAGAAGCCATCATAACACTGAGAGCCACAGCATCCTTCAGCCTTCCCACAAACCAGTACAAGATCGATATTTACTCACAGATCTCTCTATCTCCTTAATGAGCATCCTCTCTCCCCTACCGTCTTGCTAAGTCTGACCAGCTTCCTGTGAGCTCTGCTTCCCTTCAACAAACTCCTCCCACCACAGGCTCCATGTTATTATATTTAGCCTATCAGGGGACAGAGTTTATCTTCACATCAGGGAAACTTCCTGTGGGCTCTGCTCCATCCTTCAACAAATTCCCTCCATCACAGGCTCTGTGTGATTACATTCAGCCTCTTGGGGGAAGAGTTTACTTTCAAAGCAGGGGAGGTCTTCAAACTCCCCCCTAGGTCTATTAAAGGTCAGGGAAAATCTTCAAATTCCCATTCTCATTATACATGGCAGTTGCCAGACTGTGTTCTGCTCCCAGCCCGGTGCAGTAAACTCTTCCTGTCAGCCTGACAGGCTGCCTTCAGTGGGAGGTTTGTTTCTCTCTGTCACTGTGTGGGCCCTATAGTACTAAAATTTGTTTAGAGTCAGTTTTTACATGTGTTGGATGGAGGTGATTGGGGCATGAGTTCATGCAAGCTCCTGCTTTTGTTTTCCCATCTTTGCTCTACCCTCTTATCTTTCATTTTCAAAGAACACCAAAGACATCACAAGGTGATGTCTTAACTTGTGTGTGAATTGAATTTAAATGGAGCAGAGCTGCATAAAGTCACCACCTCCCTTTCTCTTCCAGAATCATAGAAGTCCAGTGGCAAGATAAAAGTCAAGATGACTGGACATGGTCTGGGATGCAGTACATATTCAATGTCTGATAAAACTCTAAGTGCTTCACAGTGCCTGTTTCAACCACCTTCATAGTCACTGGAATAAATTGTTTTCATTCTCCCATCTAATGGGGTAATTCTTCAAATGCTTAGGGTAGACATACCATAACTCACTAGTACAGGGTTCAGCCCTTTGAGCCCAAAAACTGTTTTAATTGTTAAACTGTCAATAGGTAGTTTCTTATCTAGATATGTCTCCTGTTATGTTTAATAGACTTCCCTTACCCCTTTTCTGGAATCAGACATATCTAGAATCTATGATGGTCTAAGATTATGCCTTCCAGAGTAATTGGTTTCATGCCTGTGTCATTAGAGATGGGAAACTGATTAAACCCTAACTAAACCTTGCTTCCAACTATTGCACCTTGGCCTTTATCCGCACCTCCAAGCAGCTCTGTTCTATGGCACGATCAATGTACCACATCATTGAATTAGTAGAAGTGACAAGACAATGAGAGCCTGGTATAATCTGATTGCCAGGTCAGGAAGGTTGCTCTAGTTTGGAAATGATATCCTCTAGTCCTCTTTCTCCTCCTGCCTAAAGAGACATTTCACTACTGGTAAAATCGCCTATTTTCCTATGACTCTTTCTTCTCATGATTCTGGGTATCTCAACTTAGATCTTATGTGTTCTTTTTTGTAATTTAAAATAAATTTAGAAAACAAACAAAAATCTTTTTTAAAAATCATTTCTGAGTCTATCATGTGAAAATTTCTTATTCCAAACAAAGAAACTTTAATAGGTAGGGACAATGATATGATAATAATCAGAAAATTGTTCCTTGAAATACTAATACAATAATAGAATGTAGAATGATTTTTTTTTTTAGAGTTAGGGTTATAAACAAGAAAACAAACTTTTAGATGTTAAGTGACTGGCTTAAAATCTCATGGCCATTTAGTAGCAGAACCTCTACTAGACCCCAGAACTTCTAGTTCTAACACACAATCTTTTTTTTTTCACATAGTAGTAAAGTGATCTAAAGCTCATAAGAGAAAGTCCTATAGACTGTACATTTCATTCTCTTCCCTGTCTTGAAAGTCAAAGACACCATTTGTCCTTTTCATATAGTTACTATAGTGCCTTTTCCTATAGTCCTATAGTGCCTTTCTCATCACCCATAATCTTTCAAAAATCACTGACAGTGGTCACCAATTATATCTACCAATGGGATACACATCTGTTCTTGATGACTTTAACTCATAAAGGACATCTAGGCTTTCTCTTATTATTCCTTTATTAGCTTTTGTATCAACTGCCTATTAGAGTCTTGTCCATATTAAAGATTTTTCACCTTGGCAGAAAAAAATAGAATCAAAATAATTAACAAGAATTTTTGCTCATTATATGCCAGGCATTGTGTTACTATTTAGGGGTACAAAGAGAGGCAAAAACACATTGAGGCATATGATAAGATTATACAATATTCCTTGATAGATACAACTGTAGTTCTGATCTTTTATGGTGACCTTCCAAGAATTTTTGGACAGTTACGTCAAAAATAAGGATGTCGTGGGCAGCTAGGTGGCACAGTGACTAGAGCACCAGTCCTGGAGTCAGGAGGACCTGAGTTCAAATGTGACCTCAGACACTTAACACTTACTAGCTGTGTGACCTTGGGCAAGTCACTTAACCTCAATTACACTGTCTTCCTCCCTCCAAAAAAAAAAAAGATATATGAAACAGAGAGATTCTTTCCAAAGATTTTTTGTCAGCATGATGGAGGATGACCTCTGCAAAATCCAAACATAGAGAGGATTTCCTATATATGATGAAGTTCTTAAGTTTCTCTTATTTCTATGTAACATTGAATGCAACTTGACCTCATCAATGAGACCCATAGAAATTCAAAATTAGCTATCTGCAGAAGAAAAAAAAAACATTTATTTATTGTATCTATGTTACAGCATTCAAAAACTCACTTTAGTGTTAGGAAAATCAGTCATTAGTAAATATCATGATATAATGTTCTTCTGAACGTATTCATAAAGAAAAAAAATTATCCTTAAGTATGAGAAGGCATCTCCCTTCCACATTCTAGCTTTGTGGCAGAGGTGGCAGAATATGGACGAGGAATGGTGCATATAAAATCAGGCTTTTCTACATTTTAGTTAGTTGTACCGAACTATTTTTCTCCTGTATTATTTTTTAAATAAAGGATGGTCATCTAGGAGGTGAAGGAGTAGTATTTATTATGTTATAGGTTTTGTAAAAATGTAAGATAATGGTATTATTTTAATCTTGAAAAGAAAAGGCAAATATTAATATAACAGAGGGCCCTTGGCCCCTGTGAGTCTGGATTCTTCCCAGTTCCTGAATTTGGATTTTGGGGTCAGTGAATATTTAGACTTTTAATTCAAACCAATATATTCTCTCATAGAACCAACTTATTGGACAAATGTAATTCAGGAAGAGGTATTTAATAAAAACAGAACAGCAAGAAAATCAGGCATGGAATTAACCAATCATATATTTCCTTACCTCACAACATGTATCTGACAGGGAGTACTCATCTTAACTCCTTATTGACAATTCTGTCTCTGTAGCACAGAGGGAACAGTATATTCCATTCTCAAGTACCTCAGGAGAATGTAAAAGCACAGAAACCTTGGAATGCTGCTAAATATACTTTTGCTTTTCTTTGACATGGGAACTAACCAATTGCTACACAACTCAGTCACCATTTTTCTTTGGATCTCTCTCTGGCTAAGCCTCTTCTTCAACACCAGGATCTCACACTGTGAGTATTTCTCTAGTATCTCTCAAAATCCACAACCTTTGGGGGGATATAATTATAAAAGAAAACATTACATTAATAATATACAATAGAGACTAAATAATTCACTTGCTTTTAAAAGTATTACTTGGAGTTTTCATAAAATTGACTTTTGGGATTATCAACAAATTTGTTGCCATCTGGTAAATGTAGTAAGCTTACAGTATATTACAAATATGTGCTTTTATAAAAGTGTTTTTATTTGTTTGACAGAAATTACCTAACTACTTTAACGTTCTTTAATAGTCTATTTTATTTTATTTTTTTAGACATAAGGTCAGGTAGGAGAATTGAAAATCCAATAAAAGTATGAGTACCCTGTTGATTATTTATGAAAGAAATAGACTTCTTTTGAAATAATCAAGTTACACAAATTGCTTTATAATAGTTTCCCAGGAAGTATGTCATAAAGTAGAGACATCCCCAGTGTTTCATGTTGACTCCAAGAGTCACTTTCCAGGCACTACTCTAACAAACCAAGCTGCTTTTGTCATTTTATGAGCAATGAGACTTGAATGAAGCCGGGTAGTGAGCAGAGATCTATTCAGAGAAAGCAATTAAAAAGATATAAAGTAATTTTGAGTAGCTGCATGTTCTGTGCATGCTCGTATCAGATCTAGGTGGTGCCTGTGGGAACACTAATTTACTCCTTTCCAAACATGTTTCTTGATACCAAACCCTGCTTCCCAAACTCTATGTTCCAAACAAGCTAGCTGATTTGCCATTTTTCAAGCCTGACATTGTATTTCCTGCCTCTGAATCTGTGTACATGTTCTGCCCATGCTTAGCATTAATTATCTCCTCACCTGTACCTTTTAGCTTATTTTTTTTTTTCAAATGAGCTCCTGTGTCAACTTCTAAGGGATGTATTTCCTGATCTCATTAGTCAAATGTGAACTTCCCCTCCTGAAATAATATTTACTTTCCTGATTATATGTTGCATCTCTTAGGACAATGTATGCTTCTTATAGCAAAACGCATTATACATATATATATATATCTGTATATATGTGCATGTATGTGTGTGTATATGTGTATGTATCTAAATATTTTCAGTGCCAACTACAGTGTCCTATATGTGGTAGGTACTTAATAATTTTCAGATTTCCTTATGTGAAGCATAGCTCAATAATCACATATAAGGGAGGATACTCTCAAATTAGATTGGCTTATTTGCCTTAAAAAAAAATTGATATGTATGCACAGGGAACAAGGGTCTAAGACTCATCTATAAAGGAAATGTATGGACATGAAAGCAAGGGTAGGTAAAGGAGGATGAATACAAAAGCATGGCAAGGTCCTCTAAGAAAAATATTAATAATATCAAGAAGGCTTAAGAATTTGTGCATGACTAGGAATATTAAGGATAACAACAATAATAAAAAGCCTGTTTGTTTCTTTTTTGAAAAAAACATTTATGGAGAAAAGAGGAGAATTAAAGAAGGGTTAAGATTACTACTCAGAGAATGTGACACAATTTTATAAAACACAGTTTTCCCTCTTCTCCCATTTAGGCTAGGCTTGTTCTTTCCCTAAAAAAAGTGAAAGCTATTCCTAAAACAAACAATCAAAACACCTCTGAGGTACCGTATCTCACCAGCCAGATTGGCTAAGATGACAAAACAGGAAAATGACAAATGCTGGAGAGGATATGGGAAAATTGGAACACTAATGCATTGCTGGTGGAGTTGTGAACTAATTCAACCATTCTGGAGAGTAATCTGGAACTACGCCCAAAGGGCTATAAATAATTGCATACCCTTTGTCCCAGCAATACAACTTCTAGGGTTGTATCCCAAAGAGATCACAGAAGTGGGAGGAAGACCTGTATGTACAAAAATATTTTTAGCAACTCTTTTTGTAGTGGCAAAGAACTGGAAATTAAAGGGATGCCCATCAATTGGAGAATAGCTAAACAAGTTGTGTTATATGAATGTAATGGAATATTATTGTGCTATAAGAAATGAGAAGCAGATGAACTTTGTATTTACCTGGAGAGACTTATACAAACTGATGCTGAACAGCAGAACCAGGAGAAATCTGTACACCATTACAGACACAATGTATGTGTAAAGACCAACTTTGATAGACTTGACTCTTCTCAGCAATGCCAGACTATAAGACAACTCCAGAAGACTCATGACGGAAAAAAGCATTTACATTCAGAGAAAGAACTAGAGAGAACAGAGTTTGAATGCAGACTGAAGCAAACCACCTGCTCTTTTTCTTTTTCTTGCTTGGTTTTGCTTCTTCTTTCCCATTGTTCATCCCATCAGTTACAATCCTTCTTCACAACCTGACTAATGTCTAATGTGAAAGTATTTGCACATACTGTACTTGATTGCATGATGCCATGGATGGGGGAGGGGGAGGTAGAGGAGAAGGAGGGGGAGAAAATTTGAAACTCAAGGGAATGTGGAACTGAATCTTGTAAACTAAAAGTAAACAAACAAATTAAAGAAAAAAAAAAGAAAGCTGTTCCTAAGATTTCACATAGCAGGGGACTAAGGTTAAAGCCACTGAAATATGGACCTAGCTTTCTAGTGAACTCAAACCACATAGACTTGGTGGAATTTCACCTGAGATCATAAAAAGCTCATCCAGGAGAAGATGGGAACTTGTCAGATATCACAAGGCACCATCAATCACTATATCCTGCCATGTTGACCAGACTTTTTCTATATAGCGATGGGTGGGGGATATTTCTATCTGAGCTAAGTGTTATATTCTCTTTAAATAACTTTTCTCTCTTAGGGATATCTCCATGTGTTAACGATTGAATACCCTATGAATATATGGATTTATTTTAACATCAGACCTAAAGTATCAGTGGTCAGGACTGAAGTCCAGACCAAAAGAGAACATATGGGATGATAAAGAAGAAAAAGCAGACATACTCAACTCTTATTATTTTTTTTTCTTATGTCTTCTCTCTCAAGGAGAATGACTGTTGGCTTAGAAAAGATGGGGGGGGGGGAGTAGAACTCACATAAAGACAGAGGTAAAAGATGGAATGTTAAGTCTAGGAAATATCTAATATTCCAAATTGACAGGTACAGACAAGCATGAATCCAAATGCTATTAAACAGACTGGAAAGTATGCTGGATCTTGATTATGGGAGAATTTATTTATTTATCTATTTATTTTGCTTTTTGGAGAGGGGAAGGTAGAACAGTTGGGGTTAAGTGACTTGCCCAAGGTCACAAGGCTCATTTTTGTGCTGTTTTTTGGTATGTCTTAAGTGTCTGATGTTGGATTTGAACTCAGGTCCTCTTGATTCCAGGGCCTGTGCTCTATTCACTGTGCCACCTAGCCACTCCTATTATGGGAGGATTTAAATGCCTGACTGAGGAGTTCATTGTATTTCCTCTAGAAATTCATTGAAAATTTTTGATTAGAGAAGTGACCTGGAAGACCTATGTTTAGGAAGATTATTTTGGCAGTGTTTTTATAGAAGAATTGTAAGTGGAAGGTACTAGAACCAAGGGAACCAATAAAGAAGGTATTGTAATTGTTGAGAAAAGATGTGGTGGTGGTCATGTGCTTGTAAAGAAGGAGAGAAAGGTGTGAGTGGGATTGAGTTATGTTGGATATTAAGGATAAGCTAAAGGAAAGAGACAAGGATGATTCCAAGGTTGTGAACCTGGGTGACAGGGAGGATGGCAGTACCCTCAATAGGAAAATGAAATTTTCAGAAGGTGCAGATTTTTTTGGGGGGGGAGGATGAGTAGTTGGTAATGAGAGAACATACTGATTTCCCTTTTGGATTATATAGTTTGAGATGTCAGTGGGTAACTTGGATGAAAATGTCCATTGGGTGATTGAGAATGTAAAATAGTCATTCAAGATAAAGAATTGTCCTGGATATTTTGATTTGGGAGTCTTCTTTATAGAGATAATAACTAAACCCATGCAAAGAGATAAGATCAGCAGGGGATACTATGTAAGCAGAACTTTCAGAGTCTTCCATTCTTAAGGTGTGAGAATGATATAATGATCTCCCCCAGCCCCAAACAGATTGAGAATGAGCCTTCAATATTTATTAGGAAAACCAGGAGAGAACTGTGCCATGAAAGTCAAGAGAGAAAAGGTTATACAGAAGGAGCCTGCAATGGTATGAAGACCTAAAGAAAAGTCCACTAGGATGACTAATAAAAAGAACTGATGAATTGGGAAGCCTGAGTGCAGAAAAAGTACATGGTCATGAATATGTATGAAGGCTATGAATAAGTATAAGGAAGTTTCTGTGAAAGTTGGAAAGGAAGATTCTGAGTCAAATACAAAAATCCTTGATAAAGGAGGGAGAGTGACTTAGAGTCCAGTAGATAAGAAGAAAACATTTCCTAACCATTAGAGCTGTTAAAAATGGAATGTATTTTTCCTTAGAAGGTGATGAATTTCTTCTGAAAAGACTTTTTTTTTTCAGAAAAATTAGAATGACAATATCTCTCCTATTGAGTGGAGTTTTACTTAAGGCTGATTTGGATCAGATAGACTATAGGGTCATAGGATACTACTATTAAAGATTTAGAGCTGAAAATAGCCTTCCAATCTGCCCCAAACTCTTCATTTTCCAGATGAATAAACTGAGATCTAGGAAGAATAAGTGATTTTCCTAATGTCACACAGACAGTGTTAATGAAATTGATTATATCTTGGATACTTCCTTCTCCCAACTCTTCCCAGCTTTGTCACGAACAAATATAGCCAAGTAAAATAAATCAAAACATGATCCACTTCTGACAAGGTATGTCTCATGCTACAGTTATAATCACTTCCTCTCTTTCTATTCTAAGAAGATCAAGGCATGCTTTGCTGTCAGTCCTCTGAAGTCACTACTAGTGACAACTTGATCAGATTAAAAAAAAAAGTACCAGAATCATGGTTGGTATTCAAAGTGGCTTAGTAAAAGCTTATCCACTTAGTGACATTTAAAACATAAATAGTCAAAATCTATATATTTCTTACTTGGAAAGCAATGCTGAATCTATTATAATTAAGAACAATTAATAGCTCCAATGCTAATAGCCTAATTAGAAGGAAAGTTTTCAAAGGACAGTGAGGTGATTACCTGAAAAGATAAAAGAGAAAGGAATATTGGCTTTGTTTGTCCAGAAATGTCTCTCATTATAGTAAGATGATTTTGAAATGTAAGAATGAATCTAGTCAGTGAGAACAAAATGAAATTATGGGGAATGATAGATAGTCAGTACTAATGATAATGATTTTGTTTCTCCTGAAATGTTGACTGTCATCTGCTTTTAATAACCAATAAAGACTTTTTTTTCTTTTTGTGGTTTCTACTTCTATAATGTGAATAAAGCTATAGTTCCTTTGTTTCATGGGTGTACTGAAAGCTCTTGTTAATAAAGATCATAGATCTAGAGATGAAAGGAACCTTAGAAATCACATCATCCACCCTTATCACCATTTCATAGAAGAGGGAACTGAGATTCAGGGAGGTTAAGCACTTGCCTCTGGCCACCCCAATTTTGAGCATTGGAAACAGACTTGGAATCTGGGTCCTGTCAAAGCAGAGTCTGTAGCTATTCCCCTGACAAACATTTATTAAGCTCTTTCTATGTGCCATGTACTGTGCCAAACACTCCAGATACAAAATAAAAACAAACAACAAAAAAACATTCCTTGCCCTATAAGGGACTTAAATTACATTTTAATGGAGGAAGACAGCACATACAAAGAGATGAAAAATGTCTGTGTGCTGGGGACAGCAGTGGAGAGGGGAAGAAGCATCTAGAGGACCCAATGGATAGAGAATTGGGCCTGAAGTCAGGAATGCCAGAGTTCAAATCCAGACTCAAACTTTTACTAGCTGTGTGATGCTGGGCAAGTCATTTAACCCTATTTGCCTCAGTTTCTTCATCTGTAAAAAGAGCTGGAGAAGGAAATGGCAAACTCCTCCGGTATCTTTACCAAGAGAACCCGAAATAAGGTCACAAAGACTCAGATATGCCTGAAGTGATTGAACAACAACAAGGGGCATGGGGCTGGTAACCAGGGGCATAGTGATAAACGTCAGAGATTCAGAAAGAGAGTGATGTGGAGATATGATGGCAGGAGTAATAGCCTTTAAATGATTAAAACATCATGTCTGCCTTATCCACCTACCAGTCTAACCTCAAGACAGCAAGCTGGTGACAGCCCAGTGTAAGCTAGGTTTAATTTTTCTTCCAGCATACATGGGAGCTCATTTTCTCTTTTCTTTTCTCCCATTGTCATGATATTTTGGAGGATCATTAACATTCTCTGACATTCTCTTCTCCTGTAGACTCTTCACATCAACTCTAATTATGTATTAATTCAATGAGGAAATCTTTAATTTCTTGTAAGTTTTTTCACATGTTATTTTTTCAGGGGTAGTTCCCCACATGTTGAAGGAATTAATATAAAATTCCTTAGCAAATTATCAATTAAAAAAACAAAGACTTATTCTCCCTTCCATTTTTCCTTTCTCCTAATTTTTACTTTGAGAAACAAAAAAAGGAAATCATAAAACGAAGTTTAATTTTATAATTGATCCTTATATCAAACACATTCATATTAGTAATAAAATGAAATTTCTTTTTCTTGTTAATTTAAACATTTATTTTCCCAATGTGAATAAAAACTAGTAGCCATTTTTTTAAAGAAAAAAAAAGGAACAGAATGCTTGAGGCCACTTTCATTTCTAAAGAAAAGACAAAGACCTGGTGCCTCATAAAATATATATGGCAGGGTTTTTTTTGTTTTGTTTTTCCTGGGCATGGGGAGACATTTAACAGAGCAGTAGGATTCCTATAGGTGAGGCTAGAACATCCCTTCTCAGAGATCTTGAATTCTCCTATAGTCACATCTTTAGTTTCTCAATCCCAGTGTCCTCTGAGATGAGGAATCCAAGGGATGTCTTCTTATTTATCTAGAACTAAAATAACAAGATGATCTCTTGTTATCTTGTTATCCTGGCCTTCCCCCACTCCCATACATATTCTTTGCTATTGGAGAAAGAGACAAATATCAAGTAAAAGAGGTGATTCCAGGGATTGGTACTTTTCAAAGAAACTTCCAAAATCAGTGCTGTCAACCTCTATTCAACTTGTTCAAATATACGTTTTAGAATTTACATTCTGATCTGACATTGAGAAACATTCAAACTTCAAAAGAGAAAGAGAGAGAAAGGAAGGAAAGAAGGAAGGAAGGAAGGAAGAAAAGAAGGAAGGAAGGAAGGAAGGCAGGCAGAAATTTATCCAGTAAACTCCAAGTTAAGTGGGCAGCTTCTAGCCATCAAAATTTACCTTCCTTTGGAGAGAAGGAGAAGGTGAGGGATTGGGAGAGGGAGAGGACGAACTGAGTTACCCAACTAGCTGGGTCCCCATTCTGACAACTCAGTCCATTCACAGGTTGTGTTTGTCCTTAGTTTATGAAAAGGACCATGGCATCAGGGAAATGATGACATGACTTGCCTCTGACTTTGATTTGAGTGAGGGAGGGGTGTGTAAGGTCACTGGCCTCACTTTCTCCTCCAGAGCCATCTGGATCCAGGGACCTATAACAGGGCCCTGCCCAAGCTCCAGTTAATGGCTGTATTTGGGGCCCTCTTATTTAGAGTGAATGTCATTGGTAACTTTCTCTTTGGAACAGCAACCCTGAGGGTCTTCCCCTCCCAGCATGATTTTTTTTTCCTTTTTTCTAATTAAAGGGGCCATCCCTGCACTCCTTAAAGAGGCCTATTCACTGAATGGGCATTACCTCACTCTAAGTGAGTACTTGAAAAGGCCTTAGTCTAAAAAGCCAGGGTCTCCCATTGTATCCTGGGGCATCTCCAGTGGTCCTGATGAATATCTGGTCACTGATTCCAGATGGTTCTGAAGAAGAAAGTGAGGCTGGTGGCCTTGCATAGCCCTCCCTCACTCAAATCAAAGTAAGCTGCAAGTCATGTCAGCATTTCCCTGATACCATGGTCCTTTTCGAAAACTTAAGACAAATACAACAACATAAACAAAATGAATAGGTGGTGTTCCTTATAACTGTTGAGATATTAAGAGACATCCTGTTTTCCATAGCTATCGCCCAGCAAGTAGGCTGTAAACTAAGTCTGGCATAACAACAGTCCTTTGGGCTTGCTCTCTAGATGATCTCATCCATAGCAAAATCCCAGAATTATTTCTAGTCATGAAGCCCTGCTATGAATTAAACCTGGCACATTGTTGCTGTTACCCCTCCTTGTCAGGGCTATATAGATCACTGCATAGCCATTGGTATAAGTGTTGAGATCTCCTCACACTAAAGCAGGTCCCCCCACTAGGAGTGGGGCTCTGGCACGTGTGTCCTTTTTTGCAAGATATTTTCTTTACTTTGAAATTAAACTTCTTTTTGATTCATGACTCTCCTGTCTGTAGTCTGCTCTGTTAGGCTCCAGCTACCCATAGGTTAGAAGCCAGTTCCCACCGGTTGACATAGCTTTAATTCCTTATACACAGATGTTTAAGAAATGTTTATTTAAATTAATCGTATCAAAATTCATTGTCTTTTGACTTTTCAAAAATTTACAAAACCTATAGGACATGTGAAGTCATGTCTGCCTCAATTAGCTAGGACATTGAATGAACCAGACAGAAGACTTTGTTTCATATTTATTCTGGATAAATGGAAGGCTATTAAAATGGCTTAGAATTCAAGCCTTCATTTAAAAATAAAATCAGAACTTTAACTTTGAGTTTTCTAGTGGAATAAAATTATTTTGAGGGCTAAAATTCTTGATTTTGATTTTGTATCTACAGTCCCTATTATGGTGCCAGGCAAATTGAGATCATTAAATAAATGTGCAGTGTTTCACTCTGCTATGATCCTTCCCCTCTTACCAACCATGTACTTAAAGGTTGGGTCCTCTGGGATGATTTGTACTCTTAAAAACTGTATAACTAGATAGCTCATGCATTTTCACTGGTTTGCTTACCTTTAATAGTCAACTAGTGTATATAATTAGTTCTAGATAAAGGTATTTACTGAGATGGTATCATAAAAGAAGTAACTGTAAAACATTTCCCCCATAAGCCTGGGGCATACTGTACTACAAATACGCACAGACTCTGTGAGAAGGATGGTCACACGTGCATAGATTATGCTACTAGAGAGGCACGTGTACGTAGGGAACACATGTGGTTATGATAACGTTTTGAAAGCTGCAGGCTCCAATGTTTTTTTTTCTTTTATTGGTGTCTCTATGCCTCTCCCCTTAGCCCCCTCCTCAGGGAAGAATTTCTTTTGGATAGGTTGCTTATCTGGTTTCCCTGGGCCTCTCTACAGCTTAACTTTCAATGACCATGAATGACTGTTTTGCCTTCACTCTCCAGAGAGTTTCTTGTTATTTTAAAGAGCCATTCAGGATGGTCAGTCATTGGCTAATTGTTTTCTAATTCCATTAAGTGTGGTGGAAGAAATTCTTCATACTTCATACAGGGATTACAAAGTATAAACACTTGAGATTTCTTTTTAAAAATCTTAAAACTTCATTGCCTTTTTTTTTTTACTCATATGCTATAAATTCAAGTGCGCTGAAAGGGAGAGAGGAATAGAACCAATTGATCTTGTCAACTGTCCCTTCTCAATAAATGTTTGCTAAAATGAATTTTATCAGGGGAACTAGGTGGCACAGTGAATATAGCACTGACCCTGGAGTCAGGAGGACCTGCATTCAAATCCGGCTTTAGATAATTGATATTTGCTAGCTATGTGACCTTGGGAAAGTCACTTAACCCTAATTGCCTTTTCTTCCTCCCTCCAAAAAAAAGTATTATATTGAGTTCTAATTAAAAAACAAACATGCAAACAGCAACAACAACAACACACAATCAATATGTTTTGAGCCTGAGAATTTGGATGAAATTCTAGCTCTGTATCTTTATTCTTGGTGTAATATTAGATAAGTTGCAAACTTGAGTTTTGCCCTGAATTTCCCAAACTGTAAAGTGAGGGAGTTAAATAAGACATTTTTGATTATTCCTTCCACCTCTAAAAATCTTGAGTTACATTCAATATTGGTTGAATGATATATCTCAGTCAGGTATTCCAATTCATGTGTAAGATATCTAGGATTTAGAGCCCTCCTACTCTCCCCAAGCCACGCTCACATCGTTCAGTTTTGGGGCTGACTCACAAGAGTCATTTTTACTTTCTCTTTTGGGTTGTTTCCACCCAGTTTGCTTTGGGAAATCTGTGACCATAGCGCATGTATTTAGCTAGGGTCTAGATTTCTAAAAATGTGAGTCATAGGATCCCAGATTCTGTTCAAGAAATTCAAGGTAATGGATACATATTGAGTAGAGGAGAGAATTTATTTCACCATAAAGAAAAAGAAAAGACAAAAGATTCACAGGAATCCATAAACAGTTTCAGAAAATACATAAAATATTATTAGTAATCCATAAACTTGATTTAGGAAGGAATTGAAGTTACCATGGCTACTGGGACAAAACTTCGTATTTCAGGTGAAATTTCTCTCATTCAAAGGGTCCTATATAACTCCTCCCAGAAATATAGGGCCGTCCAGTTGTTTGTACCTATTCCTAGAAGCCCTGGAACAATCAGAGCTGTCTTAACCTTGCCTTTCCTAATTAGGCATCAAAATCTTCCTCTAGGTCACAGTTTAGAAACATGTGGAACGTCCTGTCTGCCTTGAGCATATCCTCCTGCTTCCCAAACTCAGAGGACACCTGGAGTGAAACAACTAAAGATATCACCATTGCAGAAAAGGCATCAGCCCTTTAAAACAAGGTTCAACAATTCACAGAGCTGGAACTGAAGCATATGGGTAAAGAAGTATTAGGGAAAAACTGCATCGTAGGTGCTTTTCACTAGGAAAAATTGAATCATAGGTACTTTTCACAAGGAAAGAGATTCTATGACAATAGGTCATTAGTGTGGGTCTTGGTGAAAAAATACAGTCATTTAGACCTATGAAGGACTTTAAAGGCTCAACTGTAACTGACTGCTCCTTGGATGTAATTATCCTGGGGAAAAAATGTTAAAGCCCTTCTTGCTTTGTTATATTTATAGGTATGAACAGTCTGTTAATTTTGCACTAGTCCCTTGATTTACTTGCCTAACTCTGTTGTGCTGGTGAACAATGCTTGCCATGTCAATCTGATATGTTTTGCTGGTCCTATGTTAGGCTGTTTTCAGGTAAAGTACTTGTAAAACTTAAAGCACTATATAAATGTGAACTAGTTTACATAACTGTATTTGTTAAATATTTATATTCATTATATGTATGCACATACACACACACACACACATATATGTATAATAAACTCTCATTTTTCAAGCTTGTTGTGTTTTCTACTTACCAGTCAATAACAACAACAACAATAAATTCATAGCATAGTGAATGTGAAATCTCATAAAGTTCTCTATAGAGAGTAAAGTGAGTTGATTAAATTCTGCCAGACAAGTATTTAGAAGGAATGCTTAATGACACAATTCCATTAAAAGCAATGGAAATTAGCCTATAACTTTTACTATGGCGTGATGGTAAATGTGAATGTGATGGTAAAAAACATATTCAGAGCTTGCTTTTCAGAATCACTTAACTATATTTTTATATTTAGATTCTTAGATGTTTGTGTAACCTCATGTATGTTGGTACTTCCTTCAATGATTACAACTCTTGCCTTTTCATTCTATGTTGCTCTTGTCTCTGTCTTCTGGTAAATCCATTCATTACAAGGGTCCCACCCAACGTGCTGGGGGCCTCAGTCTAGATTTCTTAATGTTGCACAGGTTGTTGGAATATTTAAGCATGTGAACCAAATGTTGCCACACAAAAATAAGTAAATGCTTTTTTCCTTCATTCTTCTTTCCTTCCTTCCTTCCTTCCTTCCTTCCTTCCTTCCTTCCTTCCTTCTTTCCTTCCTTCCTCCCTCCCTCCCTCCCTTCCTCCCTCCCTCCCTTTCTTTCTTTCTTTCTTTCTTTCTTTCTTTCTTTCTTTCTTTCTTTCTTTGTCCTCCTGTTTCTTCTTCTTCTTCTTCTTCTTCTTCTTCTTCTTCTTCTTCTTCTTCTTTTTCTTCTTCTTCTTCTCCTTCTCCTTCTTTTCCCCCTCCTCCTTTTCTTTTCCTCTCTTTTCTCCTCCCCTTTCTTTTTTATTCCTTTTCTTCTTTCTTCCACTCCTTTTCAATGCTCACTTCAGGTTCCTGCTACTCCTAGAAGTCTTTCTTAATTCTCTTAGTTGTTATTATTTTTGCAAATTAAAAAATATATATATGTATATATACACATAAATATATATATTTATATATATAATATTGATATTGATTTACCTGAGTGTATGTTGTATTTTCTGCAGTAGAATTTAAGATCCCAGAAGGCAGAGACTGTCTTTCATTTTGTCTTTTATTCATATCTGGCACAGTGTCTTGTGTATATACTAGGCACTTAATAAATGCTTGTTAAATTGCAATGAATAGAACACTTACCAGGTACACAAGCAACTTTATATTAGGATTAACAGATGGACTCAGATGCATCGTGCCATTCCAGTTCAGTTTTTGTTCTCTGACAAGTATGTAAAAAGATAGATATTGAAATAGTAGCTTTATTGTTTTCTACATGCACCGCAGGATATCCCTCTTTATATCCTAATTTTACTCAATAATGCATACTGGCTTTGGCATTCATGAGTTTACCTAAGCCACAATTGATTCTATTTATGTTTCCAGGCTGTACCACCACTTAGGCTTAAGGTGATGAACTGTACCAGCTTACTACCTGCTGTGTGAAGTACAAATTTCTTTATTGCATCCTAAACTTATTTCTCCTAGGTTATTAAGTATGCTGCCTATTTCTAATATTGTGTGGTTTAGTGAACATTCCATTTGCTTTATACTGCATAGCATGTTCAATGTATACATGATGTAGTCATAGGAATACTGGATTTGGAACAAAATGATCTTCATTTGAATTCTGTTTCAGACATAAAAATGGTGTATTCTTAGGGAAAATTCTTGAACAATTTGGTCCTTGGTATCAACTTTAAAATGAAAACAGTGGGCTAAGATGCCCTGGGAGAGCTCTTGTACCTTGAAATTCACAGTCCTATGATTTTATAAATTCCATATGGAAAAGCTCCAATATATCTGGTTAGGCCCAGTTTGTTCAAAAACTGCTTCTTAAGTTCCTAATATGTGAAGAACACTAAAAAATGTTTTGGCCAGAAAGAGAAAAACACAGGACACCTTGCACTCAAGGAATATGTATTCTCCATGGGAAATCTGGTTTATGCACAGATAAATAAGTCAAAATATATACAAAGCAATTTCTGTGGTCAGGGTACACCAAGCTAGGTAACACAATAGGTAGAGCACTGGGCCTGGAGTCAGGAAGACCTCAGTTCCAATGTGACCTTCAACATTTACTAGTTGTGTGACTTTGGGCAAGTTATTTGACTTCTGTTTGCCTCAGGGTCTTCATCCATAAAATGGGGATAATACTAGTGTCCTTGACTACCTCACAGAGTTGTTGTGAGCTCAGCATCTGGGCAAATAGCAAACCCTATATAAATGTTAACTATCATTTTTATTAACAATAGACGGAAATGAGGGCACAGAAGTGAGACAGCTAGTATAATACAGTGAATGGAGCATTGGAGTTGGGATCAAAAATGACTAGATATGATTCCCTTCTTAGTCGCTGACTAGCTGTGTCATTCTGGGCAAGTCACGTGACCTTTACAAGCCTGAGTTTTCTCAATGTAAAATAAGAAAGTTAAACTGGATGACCTCAAATCTCTCTTCCAGCTCCAAATCCCTTCTGCATCACAGGAAGGGTGGGGAGAGTGATGGGGGGTGAAAGAGTGTTAGGAGCATAACATCACCATGATCTGGGAAATTTTTTGGCTCTCCTTTTGTACCAGAGAAGAAGTCTGAATTATTATCATATTAAAAGATAAAATATGTTGATGTTATGCAATATTATACATATATTTTATGCATTTCTGATTTTCTAAACTTTTTTCTGTCTCATCTTTTGGCTTTCATGTATCATCTGGGACTTCTGCAAAACTCCCAAAAAATTCCCATTGGATTTCTTATGCCAACCATTGATATATTGAAATTGTGGTGGGGAAAGTCACTATGTGGAAAGGGATAACTATATATTCAGTGACCATAGACAGGCAACATAATTTAAAGTGGTTTGATAGGGATGAAGTGCAGTAACATGAAATCCTTCACAATCAACTCCCCCCTCCAACTGTCTGATTGTTTTTCTCATTTTTTTTCTTTTTCCTCTTAATAGAGCACCTGAATGAAGAACATTGTACTCAGAGGAAAAAAAAAAACAAAGAAACCAACCAACCACACAAACAGAACAACCTCATTTCCAATTCTGATTCTGCAGTCTACCAGCTGAACAAACTTGGCCAGGTCACTCACTTTTTCTGAGACTTAAACTCTCTATCTGTAAAATGAAGAAGCTAGACTAGTTGATATTCTAAGGTTCTTTCCAAATCAAAAATTCTCTGATTCTGTTCTTTATATCCTTCATGCTGTGGAGATAGTCCTGAGAGCTCTGTGGAAATAGACAGATGAAAATAATTTGGTTGTGACACAAACCTTTGGCCTATTTATTTTCCAAAGAAAATGTCTCTTTCCTTTTTGTTTTTTGACATTCTTTCTATACTTCTTACTTCACCAGAGAGAAGACCTCTGTGAGGTATTTTCTCCTTGAGATAATCCAAATATCTTTTTAATATCAATAAGCCAGTCAAAAAACATGTATTCAGTTCTTAACATGAGTCAGGCACAATCAGAGGGGCAGTTAGGTAGAGCACTGGATAGAGTGATGGGCCTGGAGTCAGGAAGACTCATCTTGCTGAGTTCAAATCTGACCTCAGACTCTTACTAGCTGCGTGACTCTGGGCAATTCACTTATTTCTGTTTACCTCAGCTTTTTCATTTGTAAAATGAGCTGGAGAAGGAAATGGCAAACCATTCCTTACACAAACAGTATCTTTGCCTAGGAAGCCTCAAATGGAATCACACGAAGTTGGATAACAGAAATAGACCTGAATGACAACTAAAAGTATGTGTTAGGAACAGTAGTAAGCACTGGGAATACAACTTCAAACAGACAGATCCTGCCTTCAGGGAACTTACATTCTAATCAGAGAAAACAATATTTAAGAGGAAATTCAAAATGAGTGTGGGGAGGGAAGAAGACAAAGGTACCCAACCCAAAGGTTTGGTTGAAGAAGGCTAAGAGTGTAGCCTGGAGAGGAATGAGAGATGATTTACCTGGACACCCTCCTTAAATGTAGTTTCTTCTCAAAATGTAGAGCTTAGGGAACCATAAAATGTTGAGGTTTAAGGTTTAGGGGTGCTCAAAAATCCCAAAATACCAACATACCAGGTCCTGAAGAATGAATTTGACTCAAGTCTTTTCTCAGCCAAAATTAAAAAAAAATTATTAAAGGTTTGTCATAATGGGTAGACTCTTAAGGAGCCTAGGTATCTGTGACACTTGTATTGGAAAAGCAGGCCAGACTAATATAACACAGAGTGAGTCTGTGCTGGATAATTCTCTGTCCCCTCATAGAGTCAAGATGGAGCTTATATACAGAAAGATTATGGGAGGGTTCTAGGGGTGGTCTAGAGGAGGAGTTTGGGGAGAGTCTTCCCGAGGAGTCAAATGAGGTCAGATTCCAGTAATGAGAGATTAAAGATGGGAAATAGCTGGAGGGTATCTGGCAATGACAGACAATGGAGGGCTAGGCTAGTTTAAGGGTAACAGATTTGGGTATAGATATTTTGGGAGAATCTAGGGTGGGAAGTAGCTGGCAAAGGAGGTCTAGGCTAGTAACTGAGATTTGGTTCTAGCAATAATGAAAGGCTTATGGCCTCAGGCACAGGCTTGATCAAATGGGAAGATTGATTCAAGAAGAGTTCAAGGGGGTTCACAGAGCCTACACTTCATCACAATCAGAAGAGGCCACAGGGATAGGAACTACTTTCCTTGGGCGAATTCCAGGATGAAATGAATGAGTTTCTAAGATGAACAGTTTTGTGAGGCATGGTAGAGAAAGTCTAGATTTCAACCTTTAGGATGTCACAATGTCTTACTTTGGGCATGCCATCTCTAAGTGGCATTAATAACATAAGCCAAATAACAAGGGCTGGCCTAGAGCAATATCTAAGGAAGGAATGTTGAATGTCAGAGGATATAATCATGCTAAACTACCAATTCTAAATTCTCTAATCAATAGTATTTTCTGTCCCTACTTCTTAATTTATGGTGACCAGCAATGAATATATTATATCAGATATAGGTATACTGTGGTTTGTTACAAAAGAAAGATAATCTATTTCCCTTTTATTCCAAAATCATTATTAATGTTGCTAGACTATTGACTTATTTGCCTGTTGCAGTGCATTGACCCTAGTTTCTTATGAAAAGAGTCTGAAAACACCAAGGGCCATTTCTTGACTCATAGCACAGCATATAGTAGATTATTCTATAAGCATAATTTAGAGTATTTTCTGTAAAGATGTTATTTTGTACTCATCCATAATAAAACTCATTGGTCAACTTTTATCCCTGCTTTCCAAGTTTTAAGACGTTGACTTTAATTTCTCCATCTGGAAGAATGTAGTTTCACTTCTATTGACTTGGAGAATTTGCTATGCATTTTCTCCTCCAGAGCATTTAAAGAAATGTTAATATATCCAATGCCAGCACCAAATCTTGGGAAATTCCACTAAATTACTAAAAATACTTCCCTGCCTAGAGAAAGGCTTAATTATCCCCACCCTTTGTTTTCTGTCTCTAAGCAATTTGCCTATACAAAGTGAAGCAGTTCTCTGTTGCAAAGAATCTGGTAATGAATCAATTTTTAATTGGTTTGTTTGGTGAATGAGGTTTATTTTTTTAGAGGTGTTAAAGCATTTTTTGAAAGTCTACATCATAGATTATACGTTCTGTTTACCCAGAAGTTATATCTCTCTAGCAAGTACTGAACCTATAATTTCACTGTAAGGAAACTCCTAGGTGAGTAATTTTTCTTTTGATACCTCTTTTTTTACTTAAAGTGTTAGAGTTTTCAAGTACTGGGAGGCTAAAGTGACTTTTCCCTGGTCACACAAACATTGCCACTGTCAAAAGCAGGCTTTGAACCCAGCTTAAGGGTCAGGAACTATTTCTCCTTATACAAATCTTATTTCATTTACCCCCAATATGCCATTTTCCTGAAGAACTCTTCCTAAAACTGAGTGACTCTTACTGTTTTGAAGTTTGAGGTTTTCTCTGGACACTTCTTAGGAAAACACTGTATGAAATTGTGGATATTTCTTAATCTGAAGGTTGATTATTTAACTGACATATAAGAAGTGAATGACTGACTCTGGATAGTTCACATTTCTGAAGCCCATGTACTTCAGTGTTCCAAGAAAAATTTCTTGTACTAAGTCTTCCTTAACATTAAAAGAGAGCAGTTGCTTGCACATGACAGACCGGAGCACTTTGGTAGGAATATAGGACAAAATCTATTTCAGCATTTGTGGACTTCAAAGGTTAACTTGCATATGAAAAATTGGAAAACGTTGGCATTAGTAACTAGGTCAATATGGACACCCAAACTGCTCTATGATAATGAGATATCTTGAAACTGGTAATAGCTTAGTGGCAGAAGAAGAAATTTGGTTGTAAACCGTAAGATGAAGACCCAGCTAACTAACCAAGAAGAAATTGTATCTTCTTGGACATTAGCAGATCAGGTAGTCTTCCCTTGGTACATCATTTCTCCCTCTTACCTCTGGAACCATTCTGGGCTCTTATAGAACAGATTTGGCTTTACATTCACACCCATACTCCTATTCCGGGCTTCTACTATGCTTTTATTCAATTTCCACACTGTGTTGCAGTGCATACACTTCCTCCATCTTTCCACATCCTGTTTACATGTTGTCTTCCCCATGTGAAGGTAAGCTACAAGGACAATCAGTCTTTGAGGGCAAAGACTGACTCTTTCTTGATTTTATTTATATTCTCATCATTTAGCTTAGTGACTGGTATATAATATAATGACTGTTCTCTCTCTTTTTTCTGAATATATAAAATATATATTCTTCTAACCTACATATATGTATGAGTCACATACATATCATATACATACAGGCAAATAATACATATATAAATATTTATTTCTACTATCTACGGATAGATTGACTGATATATGAATATGTTTTAGAGCTGTGTGAGGGGGGCAATAAATCTCCACATCGTCATTTGCTACAAGGTAGATTTGGTTACAGAGTAAAGATTAAAGTCTCTTTACTTACTGCTGAGTAGTGGTGCTGATACAATTTGATCTCTACTGTCACTTGCTGCTTAAGAGAAGAGAAAACAGGAGTAGCAAAGACAGACTTTGCTCTCTCATGCCTTCTGCTTCTGAGTTTTAGAGTAGAAGACACAAGATACTTCTCTGCATTTCCAACCCACTGTTACTGAGAAGCAGATCAGAAAAAGAATCCTACAAAATGTGTTAGAGATATTTATTTTTGTCCATCATAGGTTAATGATTGTTTCTTGTTCCTTAAGTGAACATAATACTACTTCAGCTCAAGGCATCAGCTAAGCCTGAAGCTGGAAGTGATTGATTCTAGAGTTGCTATTGAGTAGCAATGCCAGTTTAGTAGGAAAACAGTACAGAAATGTCACCGGCAACCTAGTGAGCTGTTGCTGAGAACATCATGGATTAGCTCAGTTTAGCAGTAGAATTTTTTTTTTTCATAAAGAAGCTATGCTCATCAAAGAAATTTCATGGACAATTCCTGAGACAGAAAGATAGTATCAAAGTCTAACATTCTAGAGGTGAGTTGCTCTGTCTACACATACTTTCTACAAATGTGCCCTAGTGTTCTAATACTTGAATGTATTCCTGTTCTCATTATTGACACCATACATATGGGTGTGAGAATGTAACCTGGAAATTGAACATTCTACTTTGGCAGAGAATACTTTGTAAATATTGTGGTTACTTTCCATTTTTAATAAGCATTTTTAGTTCAGGTTAATTAAACATTAGTGATTGATTTGTTAATGGGAAATATGCACATAAAGACTCAGGAGCTACAGTTTTAATAAGAAGAGTATCTCACCAGGGTTATCTTTAGGACTCTGAGAATATTGAGTTGTAGCCTGCACCCTAAGTGAGTGCCCATGAGACAGATAGTTAAGTGTGGAAGGTACTACTGATACCTACTTGCAGACTTTTAGTAGATCAAAGGAGTAAAAAAAAATCATTAGCTTTGGTGAGAGGAAGAAAAAGAGTTAGAAGAAAGAAAACAGATGTACACTTTATCAATTTGCCAGGCTTCACAAATTATTCTGAATACATTTAAGAACCCCTAAGGAAGGCCTATGGTTAAGCAAATAAACTGTTAGATTGAAACCAGGAGTACCAATTTAAGCACAGTCTCCTGAGATGCTGGCCATTGATGTCTGTTACCAAGTTGGCAGATAATAGCCCACACACATGACTTTGAAGTTGATAATAGACCAGAAACAGTAGTTCTATTTTATTGATAAAGAAAACTTTTCTATGTATACCTTCTACATTAAACATCAAATATTGACATTTATACTGACTCCTTAAGAGTATGGCATATTGCTTTGAGAACAACACATAAAGAGCTGTACATCTGCATTTCTGTCACTAAAATAGATTGAATTACTCTGTCCCAGCTCAAGGCTGCTACTTATTTCCTTCTGAAGAGCCATGCCTTTAATTTTGGTGAGTTCAAATTGGGTAGGTAGAAGAGGTTCACATAGGGTAGTTTAGGACTTGTATTCAAAGGAGTAGGTACACTCATATATCAGAAATCAAATGCTAATCTCTTAGATCAGTTTAGAACCCTAGGATTTAGAACTTCAAGAGATAGGAGAATCTAATCCAATTCTCTTATTCTGTAGATGAAGAAACTGAGACTTAGAGAATAAAAATAGCTAATATTTATATAGTGCTTTAAGGTTTGAAAAGAGTTTTCCAAGTATCACTTCACCCTACTTCATAACAACTCCGAGAGAGGTTCTCTTGTTATCTCTATTTTACAAATAAGAATACTGAGGCAGACAGAGGCTAATTAACCTGCCCAGGGACACAGAGGTATTAAGTATCTGAGGGTGGAAATGAGGTCAGTTCTTCCTGATACCAAGTCCAGTATTCTATCCACTGTGTCTTCAGAGTAAGATGTCAAAATAAAAGACTTCAAACATCAGTAGAAACATTTAACTAAACACATGTACGTCAATACTTCTATGGATTTGTGGTAGAGGCATTTAGGTTTCAGGGTGGATATAGCACTGTATCTGGAGGCAGGAAGGCCTGACTTCAAACTCAGCCTCAGGCACTTAGTACCTGTGTGACCCAGAGCAAGTCACTTAGCCTCTGTTTGCCTTAACTTCCTCAACTGTAAAATGGGGGAAATAGTAGCACCTACTTTCCAGGGCCGGTGTGAGAATCAAACGACATAATATTTATAGATTTCTTGGTATATAATTGGCTGTATATAAAAGTTATTATTATTTATTATCTAATTGATAATGGTTATTCTTGCCAAAGATGAAGAGGACAACCTCTCCATCACTTTCCACCCTGTACTATTCTTTTCCTCATTCTTCCATAAATTCTCCATAAAACATTTATCCAACATACTACAAGCATTCCTATTGGTGTTTTTTGGTTTTACCTGAGCAACACTGATGAATTTCTGCTTATCTTCATTCTCACAATAAGACAGGCTCATCTCCTTTTCTAATCATATATTTGCTGGATAAATTTTATACTACATCTTACAGAAGTTGTTGGTGATATGTTGCAGCATACTTAGGAAGACTATGTCCATTAGATCTTTACTGATTTTTCTTTTGGCTTTATCTCACAGGGTTTACTTTTTTTTTTGAAAAACTACATAATAAACACTAGACATAATTTTCAAAGCTATATTGCTTTTCTGTGCTTCCTTCTAATTTTTCTCTTGTTCTCTGCTGTGTGCTTTTATTTCTCCTTCCTTCCCCATTCTGCCTTAGAGAAGGATAGCTTTAGACATCAGTATGTGTGTGTGTGTTTGTGTGTGTGTGTGTAAAATAATACTATGCATACTTCTATTTATCACTTCTCTGGACTTGAATAGTATCTTCCTTCACAGGTCCTTTGTAGTAGATTTGAATATTTATAAAACTCATAATGATTTAGTCATTCAAAACTGTTCTTAGAACAATATTGCTGTTATTTCGTACAATGAGCTCATGGCTCTACTCTTTTCCCTCTTCGTTAGTCTTTCCATGTTTTTCTAAAATCAAGCAGCTCATCATTTTTATACCACACTAGTATTCCAGGACAACCATATACCAAAACTTGTTTAGTCATTCCCCAATTGATGGGCATCCTCACAATTTCCAGTTCTTTGCCACCACAAAGATAATTGCTATGTGTCATGTATAATTCTGATTCTTGAGAGATTATGATATTACATAACACACAACTTTAGTGAATCACCAGAGTAATTTTGTTAAAAGAAAGGATTTTGCTTCAGAAAACAACTTTGGACTGTTAAAAAGTCCTGTACAGGTTCTCATATACAACCTAGTTGACATTTTCTAATTTTTCCATTCTAAAATTAGGCTATTGCCCATCTTCAGTACCTGTCCAAGATACATGTACTGATGGAATAATGAAATGAATTGTTCATCCAAAGGCATATTTTAGTCTGGAAATCAGGCATTCTTTTTCATTTTTCCCCCTGTATAGATTACTAGGATAATCATTCTTGAGTGACTAGGGTTTTTAGGGAGGACATATATTATCTTTGACCTTAATGAAATCAGCACAATTTCATCTGCAAGTAGGGTCATTTGAAGGACACAGTCTTATCTGTAGGAAATACCTTGTCCTTTTGAGCTTCCTCTGGATCATCCTCCTTAACAATGAAAAAAAAAAGAAACTTTTGTAGGCACAATCTACCTATAGCCTGTTGAATTCTCAAGAATTAATGATTAATGTTGTTTGTCCATTTAAAAGAAGACCAATGCATCATGGGGTGATGTCTTAACTTGCACGTGAATTGAATTTAGGTGAGGCAGAGTTGTACAAAGTCATTGGCCTCACTCTGTTTTCCAAAACCATTGAAGTCCAGTTGCAAGAAACAAGTCAGGACAACTGGCAATAGTCCAGGGTGCAATGAATGACCTTGTCCTCTTTGATTTCTGATAATGCTCTAAGTTCTCCACGGTACCTCTTTCAACTGCCTTCATGGACATTGGAGCAATGGAGGGAATATTCATAGGCTTGGGGTACATATTTTGTTAACTCGTGGGTTTGAGGCCCATAGGTTACCCTCAACCTAGTTTAGCCCATTTGCTGAGATGCTTTTCCTGGGTTTGGCCAATGTGCATGCTATGTATTCTTGGAGTCACATGAGAGAGTTGGATGAAAGGTAGACACCAAAGGTGGATAAACAGCCCTGAAAAGGACTCAGTAAGCCCTCTCACCAAAGATGCTAGTTTTCTGTGAACACTCCAAAGACTTCAATTATTAATGTATGCCTGATTGGAACAGTAATAATCAGTCAGTGTCATGGTTATTTATAGTCAGAAGATCATTGATCAGTTACCCACCTACCAGAGAATCTTGCATTACCTTAACATATGCATGGAAGAGAGATGCCTTTTTTGGAAGGCATATTTTAAGGCTGAAATTTGTTCTAGAGTAATTTTTTAAACAATCCATGAATTAATAGAGATGGCTCTTATATTCTCTATAATCCCCAAGCATGTATGTCACTGTGCATATGTACTCTGCTATAGATAATAGTCTATAAGAAATAATTTTCTCTTTTTATTTGTCAATGTGGAATATTGACACCATGTGAATGGAAAAAATATTATGTAGAATTGAGATAGTAGTTTCATGTGTTGGCAGTTGTTGATATCATTTGACTTACATCTTTAGTTATTATGTGTCCTTTGTTTTTCTGCCTTTTTATTTTATTTTAGATATTTTCCTCTTTTTTTTTTCAGATTACTTCAGAACTGATTCCTCAGTGATTTCAAAGCTATATTGATTTAAGCATCAATTTTTTAACATACAAAAACAGTTAGATCTAGAGAATATTCCATATTTCTTCCTCTGACATTTGTTTCTTCATATAACACAATGAGGATTGAGTTGTTAGAACCCAAATATAGTGGCTTCACTGCCATCAATAAAGAGAATAAATCACAAAAGAAAGCCAGACAGTTATGTTCCATTGTCTATTTGTTGTCCTTCCAACTCCATTTTAGGTGCCCTGGGAATGCTATTTCTTGTCTCAGTTCAACTGTATACTGAGTATTTTTTTTCCCTCTTCCTCTACTTTCACTATTTTTTTTTATTAAACTACCTGTAATCTTCTGCAATTCTCCTTCACGATGATTTGTAAATGAGTTTGTATTCCACATTGTTTTCCCTGACTTCCATGTTTCTCTTTGTGAAAGAGATAGCAAATGTTTCCTGCCCCAGGAGGTCTCCATGTTGTAGTGACTGCTTTATATGGGTTAAGCTTTTATGGACAATAGGGAACATCTAGTCCAAACATGCCATTTGATAGATGAGGAGAGGCAGGATAACTGGTTAACTGAGTTGTCCAAAGTCATTGTAGCAGCAAGCACCCTAGCATACCCAGGATGGCTACTAGCACAGTTTCTTAGATCTGCTTTTCTAAAGGAAAGCAACTCAAAATGGGTTAACAATCTTACTTTAATCAAACATATATCATTTACCTAGTCCAGGGGAAAAAGTCAGTACCCTGAACTTCAGAGAATACAAACAGAAGTTAAAACAGAAAATAACACAATTTAGCAGACAGGGCTTCCAACTGTCTGATCATTACATCCATACCTAGTTAGTCACCAAAGAGGGAAGCACCAGCATCTGGGTTTTCAAATATGGTGGTGCTCAGTGGCTGCCCAGAGTCTCATCTGGCCAAATCACACAACTCTTCCCAAAGTGAGCCCCAAAGCACAACCTCACATCAGGGTATATGTAGAGTTCTCCTGGGTCAGAGAATGTCACAGCCCTTTTGACCCACTGCCCAATCACAAAGTAACAAGATATAGGAGTTCCTGAAAAAACAAGCCTCCTGCCACAGGCTCCATGTGACCACATTCAACCTATTAGAGAGCAGAGTATATTTTCAAATCAGGGAAGGCTCTCAGACACACCTAATCCTATAAAGGGGTCAAGGGGCAGGGAAGATCTTCAGGTCTTCAGTCATACAGCAGAATTAGCATAACAGATTTAAGCCTGGGTCTACTATCTCTAGATAAAATGGTTTGAATACTACCACATTTGTACATTGTATGTTCATCTATCTTTTATTCTAATTTTATTTTAATTTTCACTTTTGCACTATCTGCAAGCAGACATGTGATTCTAACAATGGTCAATCACATTAGAAAATTGTCATTTTTTTCCTCTTAAGATACAACAAATTTACATAACATATAATCTCTAACCAATACTGTAACCAGTGCTGTTTTTGATCTCGTTAGAACCTTGACCAAATTTCCACTGATATAACCTTCACAATCCAAGCTTTACATCCATGCCTTGATAAGGCCTAAGGAATATGATTTCTTTTTGAGGAAATAATGATTATTTCTATTTGCCACTATAAAAAATATGAATTGAAGCAAAATGTAAAGAAACAGATACCTGGTTTAGTTTATACATCATTTAAAATAAACCTTCCTTGTTATTTATTGCTGCTTAATTCAACTTTTTGGTCTTTTTTTTTTTTTAAACTTTCTACCTTGACCCTGCTTAGGGCCTAATCAAAGTGCTCCTCAGCATTTTTAGCATCTCTTTGGCATTTAAGGTCTCCCTAAGAAGCTGCATTTTAGATTACTGAATTCTTCTATTTTTCACAGGGAAATCTGGGCATCAAGTAGACACAGTATTAACAAAAAATGAACTTTCAGCAAATGTCTAAAATAGATAAATAATTCCCCCAGGTGTAAAATATTCTTGCAAGGAAAAATGCCAGAATAAAGGAGAAAGATAAAACATTTACAAATGTTTTATTAATTATGCTGACTATTAGCAGGCAAACAGCCAGGCCTCAAACTTTAGCCATAATTCAATCCCCAATAAATACCACTAACAGGATGAATAAAAAGTTAATGATAAAGTATTATAATTAGGAACAGGAAATGCCTGAGCCAGATTCTTTCCAGTGTCTAGGCTGTTCTCTGATACTATGGCTATATCCACTGGTGTGAAATGAACCACATAAAAATGAAAGTTTGATTTTGACCATTTTTTACAATTATACAAATAACCTCTAAGACATTTGCCTACTTTTGTAGGTTTTTTTTTTTTATTGAAAGGCAGATACTTGATACAGATGTACGTTACACTAAAGCAGAATACTTATGATGGTATGTTAATTCATACCTTGTGGTATGGATTGATCTGTGGTCTGGATTCAAATCTTGCCTTTACCACTAATTGTGTGATCACTGGAAAATCACTTAACCAATTGGATTTTTCATCTGTAAGAGGGAGATAATATCTTGAGTACCAACTCAAAGGATTGTTGTGAGAATTAAATGAGATAATATTATTTTATATAGATATTTTCTATTATTATTTTATAACATTAGTATATTACTTCATTAACTCTAGAAAGCCTTCAACTTCCTTTGGAGCAGGCTAGGAATCAAGAAAAAGAAATGTTTTTTTTTTTACAATAATTCAAACACACAAGGTCATAGACTGAGAATTTTAAGTAATTGTAGAGATCATTTGAACTAAGTCCTTCATTATGGAGGTATAATAAAGGAAAGTGAGGACAAGAGAAGTTAACTGACTTTTTTAAGGTTATGCAGGTGGCAAGTAACAGTGCCAAAATTTAAACCCAAACCTCCTCACATGAAATTCAATTCTTTTTCCCTCATAAAATACTGACTAAAGGAAGATATATTAAAAATTGCCTATACTCATTATCAAGAATTTAATTTTCTTCTTTAATGACTATAGAAAATGATGTTAATTTTTCTAAGATGTCAATTGATCTAAAGATATTATGACTGAAATAAAATTTTTCATTCCACTATTTTCTTTGCTTTATCAATGAAAAAAAAATTGAACTTCGTCAATTGATACAATGACATTTTCCTTCAAGGCATTCACAAATTCCATTTTAGTGTTAATTATCTTTCTCTTCTGTGCCATACATTGGATGGAACTGTTAAGGACCCTCAGGTTATAATAAAATGGAATTTATGGTAGTACTGTTTTTAGTGTATACTTCAAATAGTTATTAATATTCCTTATTTCTTCTTCTGAAGGAAAAGAAAAATCTTCCTACTAATTTGTGACTCTATGATCGATTTTATCAAATATTGCTAAACAGAATATCCTCCTGGGTTTCACGATAGCTCTCTTGACTTGAATAGTATTTCATGGAAGTACAGGTAGGTTGTATTAGTATTTTGCAAAATCATAGAAACATCACATGGTCTAGTTGAGGAAAAATAAAATTTGTATATTACCTAATTCAGAGGCTATCAAATCTTTTTAATATAGTAGGAACTTAATAAATATTTGTAAAATGCAACTGAATAATCCAATCCCCTCATTTTAAAATTTTATTTTATTTTGAATTTATGAATGCCAAAATTTATGAGTACCAAAAAACATTGCCATATACAAAAAACCACAGGAAAGGAGGAGTATATGAGAACTCAAATCTTTATTATATCCAACAGACATGTCAAGCATGCTGCCCACAATGAGTATATGCAATTTATATTAAAGAGTAATTGGGAAATATTTAATAAGGAAAATATAAATGCCATATAGCATAGATAGTATTACTATCTGGTTTTCTAGGTCACTATGCAGAATGTTTAAAGAGTCCCATTTCTATTTCAGTCTGACATCACTGGTAATAAATATTGTAGGGGTTTTTTTTTGGAGGGGAAGATATATAAGAAATATAATATGCTACTTTCAAAATTATCTGTTTGTATTTCTTTCTTATCACCATTTATTTCTCTTCTGTACATTTTTATTTAAAAATTGCTTTAGTTGCCCTTTTTTGGGGGAAACACTATCACTATTTTCCCTCTCCCTTCTCCATTCTCTCCACTCAATATATATAGAAAAAAATACAATCCTTGTCACAAGCACAGAAAAGCAAAACAAAACCGTACATTTAGCATGTACAAAAATATCTCTTTTTGTACCTTGAATCTTTGCTCGATTAGGAGGTACATAGCATACTTCAATAATAGTGGTATGGAGTCATAATTTGTCCTTACATAAAGCAGAGTTCTTAAGTTTCTCAAAGTTATTGTTCTGCAGAATATTGTTTCAGCATGAATTGTTCTGCTTCTGCTTGCTTCACTCTATGTCAGTTCATATGAGGCTCCCCAAGTTTCTACAAAACTATTTATTTTTGTCATTTCTTATACTATAGTAATTAAATACATATGTTATAATTGTTCAGTCATTTCCCAATTGCTTTCCATCCCCTTTGTTTCCAGTTGTTTGTGACAAGAACAATTGCTACAAATGTTTTTTGTACATTTGTCTTTTTGTCTCTTTCTTTGTTTTCAGAGGGGTATTGGCCTTGTACTCATGTCACTGGGACAAAGAGTATGGAGAATTTTGTGACTTCACTTTCCATAATGGCTAGACCAATTTGCATCTCTACCAAGAGTGCATTTACATGTCCATCTTCCCACAGGTTTTCTAACAGTTGTCATTTTTCTTTTTTTATCATTTTTGCCAATATTAGAGGGTATGATATGGTTCCTCAGAGGTATTTTAACTTGCATTTATCTAATTATTAGTGATTTTGGAACATTTTCCATATCACTCTTGATAGTTGTGATTTCTTCCTCTGAGAACTGCTTGTATTGTGGTTTGATCATTTATCTATTGGGAAATGCCTGTCATTCTTATATATTTGATCCAGTTATTTATATGATCTATTCATTTTGCAGATGAGGGAACTAGGGTCAAGAAAAGGGAAAGAATTTGTCTAGATCATATAGCTAGTTCATCGAGGAAATGGAATTAAAATGTTGAACTTCTTACTACTCTAGGATCCTTTTCTCAGTGCTATACAGCCTCTCTTCAAGTATTTCTAGCTTAAAATTAAATGCTAAAAGCCAGAGGAGCCAAACTGATTAAAAATATCATTTTAGTCTACTAAAATATATAATTTTATACTGATTTTTCTGTTTCAATATTTACAGAGCTATGAATAATAAATACTATTTTACATGAATTTCAAACACGGAAAAAAAGCCACATTTGCCTAATAAAATGTATATATGCACTTATATCGATAATGTATCCAGAGAAAATGATATTCAGCAGTATCTTCCTTTTGAATAAAGAATGTGTGTAAACAGGGCTATTTGCACACTGTGTTCAGATTTTGACTTGCTATGAATCTAAATCCTATTGCCCTTATTTGCTACAGGCCCCTGTGGTTTTTCCTAAATGGAAAACTTTAGATTTGTTGAATGCGTGTGAAAATTATAAATTTATTTTGCAAACTAGACATGGACCTCCTACTATCATCATTCACTTTCATGCCCTCAGTAATAGGAGAAAAATCATCTGAGTGTTAATGGGCAATTACCATTATTTCAGGAGAGATTATGTTAACCACTGCCTAAAATCCCTTCTGACCTATATTCACAAAATTCACCAGCTTACAGATACTACTTTTATCACCTAAAGGAATACATTTAACATATTTCAATGAAATATAAAATGATTTTATTATTTTATTCTTATTGTTTACTTTGATTAGACAAAGATTTCTCTAAAATAATCATTGGCATTTTAATGTTGAGCACTGTGAGCTGGCTCAGTACCACGGCAAAGGACAACCAAGAGACCTTTCTTGCAATGCTGAATTGTGCTGCCATCATGCACCAGGAAGATTTAGTGATGGATGTAAGCAGAACTTAGCAATGGTAGTAATAGATGTGCTTCCATTGCAGTCTTGTTGCCATTTCAGTTGTTTCTAGTGAGTAAAAGCCATTTTAGAGAAAGCTCCTGGAAGTCTTAGCAATGGTGCCTTGCCCCTACCTGGGTTTGAGGTGCTTGCTAAAAGCAATTCAAATTACCAAGATTTCCTAACCAAAACAAAGGACAATCAAAAAAGAGTACAATGGATTGGCACAAGAAGGATGGCCAAAATAGATAGTTCAGAATTAGAACTGAGAAAATCAAATTAATTCTATTTTGTAATTGATCCTATTCTCTGTAACTGCTGACATT
Source organism: Pseudochirops cupreus (assembly GCA_028627135.1). Lineage (NCBI taxonomy): Eukaryota > Metazoa > Chordata > Mammalia > Diprotodontia > Pseudocheiridae > Pseudochirops > Pseudochirops cupreus. Next base: position 139,544,750 of record CM053583.1, read on the forward strand.
TCGTATGGCTGCCTAATTCAAGTTTCTTTGTCCCTGAGTTAAGTTGAGAAGTTTATGAGTTTACAAATTCAGTTTTCTTCTCTAAGTTTAAAAGTTCAGTTTCCCCATAAATCACTTTAATTAAAAGAAAACCTGTTATCTCTATACGACTAGTTGCCCTTGTACAATTAGAAGAAATCTGTTATCTATAAAGCATTAGTTATTCTTGCAGGTGGACTAAATTAATCAGAATTTCGAATATGGAAGGAAGGGTTGTTGCTAGCCTGCATTCCCAATTTCTAGCATCATGATAGCCACCAAGCCTGTGACATTTCAGACTTTGTAACCAATAGATATTATCTATATATTTATTATCTTCCCCAATCATGATGCTACAGATTTTGAAACCAAACATATTGTTTTCCGCATTGTATGATGCTGCCTTCTAGTTTTTGCACGCTCTTCCTTTCATCTAAAAATCATCTCTCTGCTTTTGCTCTGTGTCTTTGTCTTGCTGAAGAGCTAAAGACCCCTTTTATTGTGAACAGCTAGTCTTACCAATAAATGGAATGTTCTGAGAACTTATGCCTCAGCTTACCTTACTCTCAAATGCAACAGAAGGAAATGTCATAGGTTTATATGACATCACTTTATATAATTTATGTATTCCTGAAAAGTTACGTGAATCCCATTTTTCCTAATTAAATCATTTATTAATTTACTTTTTATAAGCAAAGCCATTCATTTTAATAAATGCATTTATTAATTGAATCAAGTTATCATTTGAATTGCATTAAAATATTAGGAATAATTTCCCTTTCTGATCAATCTTCATTTGTTTGTGCCTGCTCCTATTTTAGTTCCATGACACCAACTACCTGCCTCCAGCATTTCTATTCCTACTTCACTGATTAGACAATCTTCCCAATCTTCATATTTCCACATTATTATCTGTATTCCATAACTCTAACTTTCTTAAGATAATCTCTTTTAGACTTTCCCCTCACTCATTCTGACTCTTTACAATTTTTTTAAAAGTTGATTACATGGACATTTAAAGTCAATCACATTTTGTCTTCAATTTAAACCTCTGAGGATGATGGTACAATGGAATAATGGATAGGGGGCCAGCCTTGGAATCAGGAAAACAGAATCATGGAATCAGAGCCACAGATTTACAGAACTGGAATGGATCTTAGAGGACATGCTGTCGAGCCCACATCTGAATCTAAATTCTCTATACAACACATCTGACAAGTGCTCATTGGCCTTTGCTTTAAGACCTCTAATAAAGGGAAGCCACTAACCCATGAAGCTTCCAATAAATTTTGGGAGAACTCTAATCGTTAGAAACATTTTCTTGATGTCAAGCCAATATTTGCCTCTTCAAACTTCTACACATTGCTCCTATTTCTGCCTTCTGGAACCAAGCAGAAGAAGACTAATCATCCTTTGAAATGACATCTTTTGAAGCACCTAAATAGAGAAATATCCCTGCTGCCTTTTCAATCTTCTCTGTTCCAAGGTAGCCAATCCATTTCTTCTGTTTATTCTTTGGTGGCATGAACACATTTTTGCATTTATGAAGAGAATCAATTTTAGGGCAAATGTATCTTCTGGAACCAGCAGACATAGTATGTTAAAATACACTGTGGAAAGATAATAAACCAATGGTTTTGTCCTATTGAAGGATAATAAACAAGAAGTTTGGTTCTAAGGATAATAAGCCAATGAGTCAGAAACATTCTCATCTCTAACTATTACATATTAAATAGTCTTGTAAGCATACAAAGATAAGCATGTCTATCCTTCCCTCTCCTTATACAATCTTTGGCCAGAGGAAAACTTTATATATTTCAAAGGGGGCAGAGGATTTTAGACCATATCTTTTCAGCATCATAGCGACAACCCTTCAGGAAAATAGTGACTGAACACTGATTTACCATGCTTAAAATGAATTTGTAGGGGGCAGAGCTAAGATGGCAGAAAGGAAGCAGTAGCCTTTCCAAACTCCTCCAAGAATTTTGTTGCTAACAGCTAAAAAGTGAATTTGAATGGATTTAAGAGTGACAGAACCCATTGGGAGACAGAGCATGGAAGATTCCCAGCCCAGGAAAGTGCCTACTCACATCTGAGCAAGGAGAATGCAGAGCACACAGGAGCTGCACCAGCATGGATCTGAGAGCAGAGCATGGCAGACTGAGAAGAAGTCCCAGCCAGCTAGCAGACTCACGCAGCCAGAGGGGTTTGAAGCCATCTCACCACAGGACAGAGGATCGTTGCAACTGGGTAGGAAAAAACTCAGGGCCGACAGCAGGGTCAGCAGCTTTTCCTGGGGCTAACAGCCCACAGCCTGGATGTTTAAAAATTATAACTGAATTTCCAGAAGTCAAGATGGAGGAATAAAATTTAGTTGCTCTGATCCCCCCTCCCTGACCCAGAAAAGTCCAGACTTAAATGTCCCACCCAGAGTAAAATCTTGAATTAGTGGAAACAGACTCAGGCTTGGATGTCACTGAGGAAAGGGGAAGGGAGACAGTACAAAGTCTAAGCCCAGGAAAGTGGTGCTAGCAAGTCCTAACAACAAAAGCCCAGGTGTACTTTAGCACCACATGGCCAAACAGCATACTACAGCCCTGCCCTGCCCTTCTGCTGACCTTCTGTACTGAGCCTGCCTGAGCTGTAGCCCAGAGACACAGAGGTGGAAACCTGAAGGAGCCAGACCACCCCATCCCCATAGGTTTCTCTGTAAGCCTCAGGGTAACTCAGGGGAAAGATTGAGAGTCCTGGCCTTGGCCTTAGCCTAGTGACTCAGAGGCTACAGCTCACAAAGTTAACCAAACCCCTATCTTCCAGTCTGAGAAGCTCAATACTTCTGCACCCAAGAAGCAGATATCCACTCTAAAAATCTAGGACATAGGCAACCACAATGAGGAAGAAGGAAACTGTGAAGGCTAGGACCATCAA
>CM053583.1:139558262-139577330 GCA_028627135.1 Pseudochirops cupreus
ACACACACACACACACACACACACACACACAAACACACATAGCTTTTCTTCAGTCACCTATTTCTTGTCATAAATTACCTTAATAATTACCTCAACTTTTTATTCATTATTTGCTTGCATAGGCAGCCATGTTGCTTTAATTCAGGTATTTTCATATGTTATTTAACTTCTAGATAAAAAAGTGGCAGAAAAAACTATTGACAAAAAAGACTATTTTATATTTTACTCTTTATTCTTGATTTGAATACATAATCTTATAGAATAGGGACTATCTTATACATGTTCATTACTTTACCTATACAAAGGAATACTTTTTTTTCTCTTTAGTTTCTTCACTATGGAAAACTCTCTTGTGTGGAAATTCTTCCACTAGTAGATCAATAGTTTCTCAAAAACTTGGAGACTTATCAAGTGACACTGGGAGGTTAACTCACTTGCCCTTGATGTCCGAGTCAATATGTTTCAGAGGTAGAGCTTGAATCCTGGTCTTTCTGATTTAGTCAGCACCGTAGCAACTATGCCAGACCAAGGCAAACCTCATCTTAGTTCCTTCCTTATCTCCCTAGATTACTTAGCCACCCAATTAATATCTTAAACTAAAAAATGTCCATCCTTCTAAATTATTGGAAATTATTGGTGTAATGAATTGTAAAGCCCCAAGAGTCATTTAAGTTCATGCAGTAGTAGTGGAGAGAGGATGGTGTTATTTTTACCTTCTCATTGCACTCATAAAGAATATGTGAAAAAAAAATTGAGGACAGCACATAGGAAAAAGTGAAAATTCTAATCTTGTTATTTTCTCCAAAGCCCTGTAAAACACTGACTAACACACTTAAGAACAGGAAAAAGCTTTAAACTGTTGTGTGCAAGAGAAAACCTGATTTTTTTGAAAACGGTCTGAATCAGACCCAGAGCAAATGCTGACCTGCTGTTTCACACAATAGAATCCAGTTCTTCCTGTTCTGCTTATTAAACTAAAGATTGCTGAAGAAAGCAGACAGACCACAAGGAAAAAACCCTGTCTGAGCTCCTAGCAGTTCTGCCTTAGGCACAAAAAGAGAGTAAAAGCCCTTTTTTAAACTTTCTAACTTTATGTGTTTCCCATCTTGCTAAATAAGTTACCTTTGCTAGTAACTCTCTAGACTGTTGCTTCAGTTCCTGGGAAGATTCAGAAATGACTGTTAATTCAGTTCAATTCAATTCAATTCAACCCAATTCGACAAAGACCTGATAAGCTCCTACTACGAGCCAGGCACTGAACGATGTTCTGGGAATGCAAAGTGAAAAATGCAGTAATCTCTGACCTCAAGGATCGGTAGGCTACAGTAAGTACACAAGTCACAATAATAGCTTCATATGAGATGAAGTGATAATAATTGGGGAGCTCAGGAAAGGGCCCAAGTTGCAGGTGGTACCTGGGCTGTACCTTGAGGAATCTAGGGATTCTAGAAAGGAGAGGATGGAGTATTCTACACAAGGGGGATAACTTATGCACAGATATGAACATTGGAGATGGAATGTCATATGTAGGGAGTACCTAGCAGGTCAGTTTTTCTAAAATCCTCCAGTACCACAAAGCAGTGTGCTAAAATACAAAGAGCTCTGGAGCTGTAGTCAGAAGATGTAGGTTTGAATCTTGATTCTGTCGCTTGCTATTATATAATCTCAGTTCATCTATAAAATAAAGACATCATACTTGGTGATCTCTAAGTCCCCTTCCGACTCAGAATCTATAAGTCTATGAGAAACAACAGACCAATATTTGCCTGAATATTTCTTATATTCCCCAAATATCCCAGGACTTTAGAATGATGAGAATTCACCAGGCAGACCCAAAGCGTAATGCCTACTTTTAGACAAGTGACCAAACCCCTGTTGGGCCAACACACTTGACTGATCAGTTAAAGAAATAAAATTGGTGACTAAAAACATCTAATTTAATAGGCAAGGCTGAAGTCAGTGATGAAACATTTTTAAAGAAAGAAGGCACCCCAGTCTACATGATTCCATTTTAGAATCCTGGAAAGATGAGAAATAGATTTGATTTTCCTGCTTTTAGTGTCATGGTTATTGGTAGATATATATCATCACAGAGACATGCAGTACAAGGTAATTTCAGGGACACATATTTGGCAGATTACTGCAGGATATAATTGCATTAGTATAAATCATCAGAAAGAATGAAGCACGTGCCTTGATCAGGGGACAATTGCTGGAAGTCCCCACCTAGGGGCCCAGAGCTTTCCAGGGTCTAAGACAACAGAGATCAAGACATATAGATACCCATGGTCCGCACACATATAGAACAGTGATTGAAATCAGTTATTTGAACAGTGTAAGCCAGGATTTCTGGAAATGCCTAAGCAAGGCAAGCACTTTTATGGCATATATCTCCTTCCTTGATTTCTGTCTTATATTGCCAATAAGTGTACAGACTGAAACTCCATATTATACTCAGGGTAAAAAACCAGGCAACCAAAACTAAGATATTTTCTTCAAAGTGAGCTAACAGGGGGCGGAGCCAAGATGGCAGAGTGAAAATAGAGACTTGCTTGAGCTTGCCCTTAAAACCCTCTAAATACCTGTAAAAATGACTCTAAACAAATTCTAGAGCTGCAGAATCCACAAAATGACAGAGTGAAACACATCTCCAGCCTAAGACAGCCTGGAAGGCCTCAGGAAGGGTATAGCACACTGGGTTAGGAGGGACACAGTATGGTGTGGGTTGTGGCCAGTCGCAGATAGAGCTGGAACAGACCTCGAGGGACTGAATTGCTACAGCTGTGGTGATTTCCAATCTTCTCAACCCACAAACACCAGGGGAACTCTGAGCAACTTGGATGAAAGAGGAACACACATGCATGGTTGGGCCCCAGCTGTGGGGCACCAAAGGTGGTTGATGTAGCAGCAGCAGCAGCAGCACCAGCTGCTGCTGTTTCCATAGTTCTGGGCCCACAGATGGTGGGAGATGCAAAACTCCTGAAGCCTGGGACAGCATACCCACACCCACTCCCACTGGAAGCAGAGTTAGAAAGTCAAGTATTTGGCTGGGAAGATGGATAAACAGCATAAAAAAGTCATCCTATAGAATCTTAGATCAAAACATACAACAAAAAGACAACAAAGTCAAAGCTCCTTAATCAAAAGCCTCCAAGAAAAGTATGAATTGGTCTCAGGCCATCAAAGAGCTCAAAAAGGATTTTGAAAATCAATTAAAAGAAATAGAGAAAAAATTGGGAAGAGAAATGAGAGTGAGTCAAGAAAATCATGAAAAATGAGTCCACAACTTGCTAAAGGAGGCCCCCCCCCAAAAAAAATACTGAAGAAAATAGTGTCTCAAAACATAGACTAAACCAATGGCAAAAGAGGTCCAAAAAGCCAATGAGGAGAAGAATGCCTTAAAGAGCAGAATTGGTCACATGGAAAGGGAGGGCCAAAAGTTCACTGAAGAAAATAATCCCTTAAAAATTAGAATGGAGCAAATGGAAACTAGTGACTTTATGAGAAATCAAGAAATTACAAAACCAATTCAAAAGAATAAAAAAAAAATAGAAGACAATGTGAAATATCTCACTGGAAAAACCATTGACCTGGAAAATAGATCTGAGAGAGAATACAAGGTGTGCTAACAAATATAAAGTGCTTTATAAAGCTTAAAGTTCTATATAAATATTAGCTATTATCCCCCTTGCATTAGATTAGCAGCTTGTCACAGCAGAGGAGAAAGAATATTTTTTGCCTTCTAGGCACTCAGTAATTATTTCTTGAATGAATTAATGGGAATCTGGTTGACTTTAGTCAAATCATTTAACTTTTCTAGGCTTCTGATTCTTTATCCATGAAATGACTAGATTGATTGGACCAGACAGTCTTTAAGGACTCCAGCACATCTGTGTCCTACTAGTTGGGCTTCAGAATCATGAGAGATTTGTAGGAACTGATACAGAACAAAATAAATGAACCAGTGGGACAATATGTGCAATGCCTAGAAAAAATGTCAATCAAAACTCAATTTCTTAAACTAGTAAATTGGGATCATGGAGACAATAAACTTCAACTAAATTTTCTGGGCCTCAGTTTCACAATAAGTATAATGAGAGGATTAGATTAAGTGACATCTAAATTTCCTTAAAGCCCTCGAAAGTAACTCCCTTATTAGCTTGTGAGATGTCTTTGTATACCCTCTCTTAGTATAGTAGTTGGCACATAGTAGGCACTTAAATGTTTATTAACTTATTCCAAATCTCTGCTGCTTTTAAAATATATGTGTGTGTGTGTGTGTGTGCATGTGTGTGTGTACATGTGTATATATGTACATATACATATACATACACGCACCACACCACCACCACCAAGACCTCTGTAATGCTTTTTACAGTTCTCAAACCAATGCACTTCCTGAGGAGGAAGGAAAGAAATGGTCAAAGATCAAATAGAGCCTTCCTCTTGCCATAGGAAAAGTGTTCACAGTCATGAATCCTCTACTTCTCTCATACTTTCATCATAAAAAGTCATGCGTTAGTTTTAATTAGACTCTATGCCTACGTAGACAGCTTGGTGGCACAGTAGATAGAGTACTGAACTCTATTAGAATCAGGAAAACTCATCTTCCTGAGTTCAAATTTGCCCTCAGACACTTACTATTTGTGTCACCCTGGGCAAGTCACTTAATCCTATTTGCCTCAGTTTCCTCATCTGTAAAAATGAGCCGGAGAAGGAAATGGCAAACCACTCCAGTGTCTTTGCCAAGAAAACCTCAAATGGGTTCATGAAGTCAGATATTACTGAAAAAATGAATGAACAGCAACTGAATATGCCTTTATAAGTGGTTATCTGAGTAATTATGTAAAATGCAGGATGTGAAATTCAAGTATTTCAGTGTAAATTCAAACTCATTGTCACTTGTGAAAGCCAAAAACTTAATGGAAGAAGGGTAATTTATTTAATCTTCTACCATTTTATTGTAGCTGGGGGTGAAAATGAATTCTCAAAAATAGATATTACCTTCACCTATGCAGATGGCATCCTTCCTCTCACTTCAGGTAGCTGCATTTCATGAATTCTTTTAACCAAAAAGAATTCTTCTCCTAAGAATCAATATATTGGTGATAGAACTCTGCAAATTCAGAAAGGCAGTCTGTCTCCAGATTTGAAATTGAACTTTTTCCAGCTCAGTAGAAATTACCAATTCTTGTTCTCCACTGGCAGCCCCTTCAAAGTTTCAAGGTCACTTCCCTGCCATGGTGAAAACTTTAATTGACTAATGCATTTGATAGCATGCATTAATCTTCAAGCAATCAGAAATGAACTGGCTTGAATAACTTCTAATACTCATAGCAAAGGTTAATCTTATGTCCAGACCATTGGTAGCCAATGAGTAACAGCACAAATGTTGGCCATAGTCTGTTCCACTATTTATAATGGCTATAGGAAATGAGTATAGTGGAAAGCAATGGATTTTAGTCAGAAAGCTGGGGTTGAGATCTTATAAATATGTAGTATGAGCAATGAATAGATTTAAGGGATTAGATCTGGTACATAGGGTGCCTGAAGAACTATGGGAAGAGGTTTACAATACTGTATGGGAGACAGAAACAAACAAAAAACATTCCAAAGAAAAAGAAAAAAAGATAAATGACTATACTGTGAGGCTTTACAAATAGTTAAGGAAAGAAGGAAAGAAAAAGACAGTGGAAAAAGGGAAAGATATAGCCAATTGAATGCAGAATTCCAGAGAATAGTAAGGAGACATAAGGAAGTTTTCTTAAGTGAGCAATGAAAAAAATAGAAGAAAACAATAAAAGAGGAAAGACAGGAAATCTCTTCAGGAAAATTAGAGATATCAAGGGAATGTTTCCTACAAAAATGTTCATGATAAAAGAAAAAAAAATTGTAGGGACTTAACAGAAGCAAAAGAGATGAAGAGGTGTCAGGAATATATGAAAGAACTATAGAGGAAAGATGTTAATATCACCAATTACCGTGATGGTATAGTAACTGATCTAGAACCAGGCATCCTGGAGAATGAAATCAAGTGAGTCTTAGGAAGCATAGCTAATAATCAATCTAATGTAAGTGACAGAATTTCAGTTGAGCTATTAAAAATCTTAAAAGATGCTGCTGCTAAAGTATGACACTCAATATGCCAGGAAATTTGGAAAACTCAGCAGTGGCCACTAGATTGGAAAAAGATCAATTTATGTCCCCACCCTAAAGAAGGGCAATGCCAAGAATGTTCAAATTACCAAATAACTGTGCTTATTTCACAGGCCAGCAAGGTTATCCTTAAGATTCTGCAAGGTAGGCTTCAGCATCATGTGAACCAAGAATTACCAGAAGATCAAGTTGGTTTTTGAAGAAGCAGAGGAAGTAAAGACAAAATCACCAACAACTGCTAGATTGCAAAGAAAGCAAGAAAATGCTGGAGAAAAAAATATCTATTTCTACTTCATTAATTACATGAAAGTTTTTGACTATGCAAGTCACAACAAAATGTGGCAAGTCCTCAAGGAGATGGGAGCAGCACGTCATCTTACTCGTCTCCTGATGAACCTGTATGCAGGTCAAGAAGCCACAGTTATAATCAAACAGGGAAGAACTGGTTTAAGATCAGAGAAAGAGTATGCCAAGGTTGTGTATTGGTGTTGCGGTGTTTGTTGTTATTTAATTAACTTATATGCAAAGCACATCATATGACATGACAGACTGAGTGAATCAAAACCTGTAATTAAGGTTTCCAGGAGAAATATCAACTGTTTCAGATAGAAGGATAATACTTCTCTGAAAAGTGAAGTGAAAGTGAAGAGGAGTTAATTTCTATGAAAGTGAAGAGGAATTAAGAAATCTATTGATGAGGGTGAAAGAGAAGAGTGTGAAAACTGGTTTGAAGCTTAACATAAAAAAAAATCCCTAAGATTTTAGCAACTGGTCTCATCACTTCTTGGCAAATAGAGGGAGAAGAAATGGAAGCAGTGTCAGATTTTATATTCTTGGGCTCAAAGATCACTGTAGATGGTGACTATAGCTATGAAATTAAATGATGCTCACTCCGAAAAGAAAACTATGGCAAATCTGGACAGAATATTGAAACAAACAGGACATCACCTTGCTGACAAAGGCCCATGTAATCAAAGCTATGTTTTTTTTGTTTTTGTTTTTTTTTTCCCAGTAGCAATGTAGGGTTGTGAGAGCTGGACTATAAGGAAAGCTTAGCACCGTAGAATCGACACTTTCAAATTGTGATGCTGGACAAGACTTTTAAGAGTTCCTTGGATGGGAGATCGAATCAGTCAATACTTGTTTGTTTGTTTGTTCCTTTTTGGTGAGGCAATAGGGGTTAAGTGATTTTCCCAAGGTCACACAACTAGTAAGTGTCAAGTGTCTGGTCAGATGCCTGACTTGAACTCTGGTCCTCCTGACTTCAGGGCTGGTGCTCTATCCACTTTGCCATCTAGCTGCCCTTATCAATACCTTAAAAAATAATTCAGGCTATCCACTGGAAGGTCAGATACTGAAGGTGAAGCTTAAATACTTTGGCAACATAATAAGAAGACTGGATTTAATGGAAAAGACTCTGATGTTGGGAAAGATTGAAGGCAAAAGGAGAAGAGGATGGAAGAGGATGAAATGGATAGAGTAACATGGAACAGTATTCATGTACATGAAACTGGACAGACTTTGAGAGATAGAAGAGCTAGGCACACTGTGATTCATGAGATCACAAAGAGTCAGATGACTAAATAAGTGAACAAGAAGAATGACAACTTATCCTTGTTATATTTTCTATCGCAGTTCTTTGTTTTAGTGTCTTATCTCCAACTGGCATTTAATCTCCATGATTAAAAGTATTAGGTCTTATCTAAACTTTGGACCTTTCCCAGCATTTAATATTCTATTTAATATTCCATGGTAGATATATATTTTTAGTAACAGACATAATATATTTGTTGAATGAGTGAACTAATCCTAAATATTTGTTGAATAAAGTGACAACCTCCCTAGATGCCAATTTCATCATTTGCAAAATTAAAAGATTACTTTCAATAATTTCTAAGATTCCTTCAAACCATGATACCTTATAAATGGTCCTTCATCTTTGACATAATATTCTTAGGTTGCTAAAGGCCCTTCCACTTCTGACTTATTATGCTCTCAAGTCCATGGTGGTACTCTTTGTTATATGGTTCTTTCTTGTGGTTTTATAAGCTCTAAGGATCCAGTTTACAATTCCCAGACATGATTATTAGGTCCCAGAGCAAAACTGCATACTCTTGAGGGTTCTGGGCATTGGTTTGAGATGTGTGGGATTACTCCTGAGGAGTCAGGAGTGATTTTCAATGCAATTGGCTCAAACTTCCACCGTATTCCTCTCCCCAAACCTTGATTATAAGTTGAGAATGAGTCAGTCTCAAGTAGATTATAGATAGGAATATTTACTAGAATCATGGCAGTTGGTAAGACCCCCTCACCCAGCGAAGACTGGTACACACTCTTTGATAAGTATATGAACTTGAAAGGAAAGTGGGTTTTGGTTCAGAGAGTGCATGTTCCAGAAGGGTTACTCATAGAGACTTGTGGCAGAAATCCTTTCCTACCATTTGTATGGTGCTCAAGAAGATCCCTTAAGGAATGGTGAATCTATGTCTAGTCTGTCCTTAGCACAAGATATGGAAACTGACACCAGGTACTGCCATTCTGGGGTGGGCAATGCTAGAATGCTAACGAGAAGATCAGAAGTTCAAAATCCTTGAGCCCTTTTAAAACTTGGGAAGTTCTCCTCTGATCAAGGTTGAAGTGGGAGAGGGAAGGAAGACCTGAAGCCTCACTGCTGTCCTGAGAGACAGAAATCCGAAGTCATCTGAGAACTTTTAAGATGCAAAATTGTCTGTAGGAAAAAGGATAGGGTGGCAAGGAGACCTTGAAAAGGCTGAAGCTCAGGCCTCTACTTCCTCCTCATCCTTGGACCCCTGGCCAGCTCCTTCCCAGGAGTTACACTTGAAAGAGGCATGATTGTTTCAATTTCTGGAAACCCTTTATCCTCCAGCTAACTTTATGTTTTCAAACATGACCTGGAGTGAGTTTGACAAAATCTCTCAGTCGGTCAGGACAAACTTCTTGCCTGGTGTCATTTCACTTCCTCCAATGGTTTTCAACTCTTTTTCACACTTCATCTAAGGCAATGGTTCTCAACCTTCCTAATGCTGCGACCCTTTAATACAATTCCTCATGTTGTGGTGGCCCCCAAACATAAAATTATTTTCGTTGCTACTTCATAACTATAATTTTGCTACTGTTATGAATGTAAATATCTGATATGCAAGATACATTTTCATTGTTACAAATTGAACATAACCCACAGGTTGAGAACTGCTGATCTAAGGGATATGATTGAATTGATTGATTAGACATCATCTCAACATTTATGTGAATTGGGGTGGGGTTGAATAGGATGGCCCTAGCCTATCATTGATCTAACCTTCAGTCTGCTAAATTCACTCCCATCTTTGAAATTCTATATTCTCAAAGAATTTCTGGCTAGATGAAGTCTTAATAAACCTATTAAATTGTACAGATGAGTAGAAGAGGAAAAGGGCTTTTTTTCTGATTCATAGCTTTAAGTTCTTAGTTGATCACTTATAATCCATGGTGAAAGTTGCTTATTAAAGGGAATTCTATCTGATGGCTTCCAATTCTAAATCTCTGGTCCTATGATCTGATGATTAACACTGTACATATGAAGTAGTGGAAATGGAGATCTTAGCATTTCTTTTAAAGGAGACCTTCTAACTAGTAGCTACATATTAAAGGAGAATGGTCCCTCCCTTCCAGACATGTTTTTCAGCATCATATTTTAAAATACAAAATGGGCCAATCTATTCCACTCTCTTGGATGTATTCCTATGGACTTCAGAATTAAAATGTAATTAACCAAAGAAGGTGTTCATTAAACCTCACCTTCTCTGCTCCCACCTTTGTGACAAAACACAAGACTGATTCCCAGGATATGATTGCTGAAAAGCCAAATGTAACATAAACCAAGTGCACACATTACCCAACGACCTGTGAGAACAGATGTGCAATTAGGGTTGCTCTGTGGGTAGCAATGCTCATGAGGTAAAGACTCTGGGTTTCTCTGCTCCCTGCCGCTCTGAGGAGAGCAAAGCACCAATGTTTCCGACAGAGGTTTTGCTAGTTGGTAACCCATGCAGAGGCCTTGAGGGAGAATTATGAGAGCAGAAATACAGCACAGGAGGTAAGAATGCCAAGGGTGTGAGCAACAATTGCAAGAGTTCTTCTCAGAGGAGAAAATGAATATAATAAATAAATAATAAGCTTTCATGTAGTATTTTAAGGTTTGCAAAGAGCTTTTCATATTTTAATTCTTTATATCCTCACAAATCCTTGTGAGATAGATGATATTTCCATCCCCATTTTACAGATGAAGAAACTGAGGTAGGTTTTGAAGTCAAGCATTGCTGATTTCAATCCAATGCACCAGCTAGATACCTATTAAAACTTTAAGCCCAATTCTCCATCAACCTGTTTGTAATTGCAAGTATAGTACCAGCACCTAAATTTCCAAGCCCTGCAAGATGTTTCCCACTTATTTACATTCATAACAGTAGCAAAATTATAGTTATGAAGTAGCAATGAAAATAATTTTATGTTTGGGGGCCACCACAACATGAGGAATTGTATTAAAGGGTCGCGGCATTAGGAAGGTTGAGAACCATTGCCTTAGATGAAGTGTGAAAAAGAGTTGAAAATGGCATATATTTTGAGCACATGACTTCTTTTTTGTAAAATAGCTGAATTATCTAATAGGGATTATTTATGTGTTATTTGATTCCAAAGTTAATTAAACCAAGAAACAAAAAAACCTTAGTTTTGGTTGTGATTTCTGTGGCATAGGGAGTGTCTAGTATGGAAATCCTTCTACCAGTGCAGATCTGTACTTGCTCTGCATCTCATAGTCCTAGATTATTTCGTGGGGCCCTCAGAGTTTAAGTGATTTATTTGGGATTATATAGCCAGTAGATGTCAGAGCTAGAAGTGGAACTCAGTTCTTCCTGACTCTAAGGTTGGTTCTATATTCCCTAAACCACGTTACTGCTCAGTCTTAACATCTGTATAGAGTTAATAAGCTTTATCATATATTTTGATGCTTCAGTGGAGTCTATGATATCCTATATCTTACTGTTCTCCTATGGCCAATAGTTTAGTTCAAGACATCACCATCTCTTGCCTAAACAATTACAAAAGTTCCTAAATGAACAACTACTTTCCAGTTGCTGCCCTCTCCAATCTATCCTCCATATGGCTGCCAAAATAATCCTCCTAAAGCATAGGCCTGACCCCATCCGCTCCAGGCTTAAGAATCTTTAGTTGCTTAATGCTCTCTCTCCAGAAAAAGATACCTCCTAAATCTGGCATTTAAGGTCCTTTATAGTCTGAGTCCAGCTAACCTTTCCAGAATCATTTCACATTATTTTTTTTAATGTGCATTTCCATCTCTTACATCTGTGTCTCTACTGAGGTATAGGAGGGAGCTACATGTTCCTCCCTGGAAGTTCTTCCTCTTTATCTCTCCCTCGTAGAATCCTTAGCTTCTGCCAAGGCTCATCTCAGGTGTCACCTCCTGGTGGAAACTTTTATGCACTCTGCCACCTAGACCTTTCTCCTTCCTCAAATTTTCTTGTATTTATTTATCAGAAAGGCGCTTAAGGGGTCATCTAGTCCAGGGGTATCAAATACTGCTTCATTACACCAGCATAACACTCCTGATAAAATATATAATAGAATAAAGATAGTACAGTGATCCTGATGTATGCTTTAGTGGCCCCCATTCCTATTTGAGTTTGACACCACTATTTTAGTCAACCTCTCATTTTATGGATAAAGGAATTGAGGCCCTGAGATGTTAAGTGATTTTCCAAAGATCACACAGTTATTAAGTGCTAAAGTCTGGTTTTGAATCCAGGTTATCAGACTCCATATCTGGAACACTTTCCAAAACACCAAGATAGCTTTTTGCTTATTTGTATTCCCTTAGAAATTGTAAGTCTCTTAAAGTAAGGGTTTCTTTTTCTTTTTTGTTACAATCTTTATATCATCACTGGCTAGCCTAGTGCTTATACATCATAGATGCTTAATAAGGTAGTTAGATATAGTGTGTCCCAAAAGACTTTTGGGACATTCTTTAATAAGGTAAATTTTGAAGGATTTACTGAATATTTGTGTCAAGTACTGTCCTCAGAGCTAGAAACACTAATACAATAAGTAAGACAGTTCCTACCTTCAAGGAGCTTACATTTGAATCTGGGAAGATAATATATAAATGAGAGTTGGAAAAGGGGACACTGTAGCAGGTGAAGGGGAAGAAGAGCCTGGAGAGAGACTCCAGCCTTGAGTAAGGTGAAGCATGTCTAGTGTTGTTCCTAAAAGTGAGGACTTGGGGAGTCAGTTACTAATCACTATAGGAGAGCCTCAGCATTGAACATTCTCTAGGGTGATGATTCATCAGGTCAGGAGGAGGAGGAGTCTGGAGAGAGCTCAGGCATGAGAGATGAGAAGGAATAAATATGTTTATTGAACTGAAATAAATTGAATCTGGGTACTCCTTTCAATCCCTTTGATGGTGTATTATTTGACGAAGTAGGAATCATCATTCTTTTCATACAAACAAGTCAATACTATAAACCCATTGACTCTATGGCAAAGGTCAATGTGAGCACTAGGAGCACCAACAAATGACATTTGAACTTTACCTCATTACAAGTTTTATTTTTATCTTCCTTTATGAACTCAGAATTAAGGCATCAGTAACACCAATAGCCTTCAAATGTAACTACCCAGACACATATGGCTGCTTTGGTTAGAAAAGAATTACTTCTTCCAATTTACCTTATTTTCCCTCAATCTTTTAGCAAGTAGATCAAATAAAGGATTACTTTTAGGAGAAAAATAGATTAAGAATCCATTGATTTAAAAAAATACTACTCCAAAATAGATATAACAGAGGTTAAAGAATTATGAAAAGTAATTATAATGGCTTATTCTATCTACTTTGTTGTGTAGGCCTTCATGCTGGCCAATTTATATTTAGTTGGATAGATTTGTGCTTTACTTCATGTGAGCATACTCTCCAAGTGTGCAGCTTTTCCCCCATTTGAGTTTTCCCATCCCTTGTAACTCATTTCTATGCCCTCTAGTAAAGAGATCACAGAGGATCTTTTTAACATTCCAGTGGTTTTTTATAGTTCTTTACATTGTGTGGGTATCAGTGGAGAACAGACTATCCATTGATTATCCCTCCCTTTTAGTACTTAATAGATCTATCTTTTTTCTGATCATGCATTTCTTTGAATGTATTACAGATCGTAGTTAATGTTCTTCATTTAAAATTAACACATAAAAAATAATTTGCCCTTAAAGTATATTGCTATAGAACAGAAAGGAAAAAGTGATGTGATTTCCTTTTCAAAACAGTTTTATATTTGTGGGCACCACAAAACTTGGTTGAACCAAATCATTTAAAATTGGAAGACAATATACTCTAAGAAAGAATACTAGGAGGTCTAATTGAGAAACAGTGTTAGAGACAGAAATATAAATTTTGAAATGAAATGGCACTTAATTGTGTAATAACACTATAGCATTGAAAGTACATCTTTCTATTTTCCTGTTTTAAAAAATCCATTATTGAATCATTCAGCATTGAATATTATAGGATATATTTCAACGTATATATTTTCAATATTATAATATAACTCTTAGTACTTGAAAGCACAGAATCATATAACATTTATTTTTTATAAAATTGTGGATGGGTGTGGATTGAGTGAGATGAGACAGACAGATGCCTTTGAACTTAACTGTAGTATTCTGATGAGTCTCAGAGACAACCAAATCCCTGCTGAGCCAGCTTTACTGAAATGGAAGTTAAGGATAGAAGGAGTACCCTTTGATCAGAGACTCCCTAAAGTTCATTCAATTATGAGAATAGCAGAAAATGATAAATAAGAATAAATACCAACATTTGGTAGTGGTTTGTGTCTGAAAGATTAAAGCTTGCCCACTAGAAAAAGTGACAAAAAATATAGAAATCTGAAATGAGAAGACATAAAGAAAATGTCATAAATAGGAAAGAGTCTGGTAGCCTACTTTATGATTTAAGAATAGTCCTTTGGTCATGCCATGCAAAAAATTTTAATGCTATTTTAACCTTGGTAATGCCACAATAAGCTGGCTCTCAAGTGATTAAAACTCTTCCTAATTGTTTTTCTTTTCCTCCTTCCAGCTGCCAGATGGATATGTGTGCATCACTCGCTACCACATCATCAACAGCCCTACTTAAATTCGAGTGAGTGCCGAGTGCTCCATTACCCATCGCATTCTGCCCCATTTGATCCAGGCACATTTGCCACTTTGATGCCTCCGCATTTCAAACAAGGTGCACTAATCAAAGCTTTCCCTCTCCATCCTGTGGAAACCTCTCATCAATTCTGAGGACAAAATTCTTTTACCCAGCATCACCACTTTGCTCTGCTCCCTTTGATCCCATCCCCTTGTCCCTTTGATCAATGCCTTATACTGACTGCAGTCTCCCAGACTTGCCTCTTTTGTTTTTGACAGACAGGGTGACAAAGATTCTGGTGGCATGAGGAGTTTTGTTTCCCCCACTTTCACTCCTCACAGCAATCCACCTACTTTTGGTTTCTTTCTATTGGATCTTCACCATCAATTCTTTCTTATTTCATTCAAGGGTGATGTTCTCAAACTTTGTGTGTGTGAGTGTGGAGGGGGAGTGGTATGTGTGTGCTCACATGTGCACATGTGCTCATTTACTTTTAAAGGTATTGATTTCTTTGCTGCCAACTAGGAATGACTGAAAATAAAAACAATTTATCCAAACTTGGACTGCTTATATTCTTTTTTTCTTGGAGTGAACATTTATTGAGTTCTTACCATGTTCCAGGTATTGTATTAAGACATGTACAAATATAAGCAAAAAGAAGGGAGCACAGGTATGTGTGTGGGGGTGGGGAACAACATGCCTGCCTTCAAGGGGCTTAACTTCTAACAGCAGAAAATAATACATTAAAATGAGCTAAAATGTCTTGAGAAGTGGGTGGGAAGGTACCCATTTAGGGACACGAAGAAATCCAGAAAGTGAGATAACGAACTGGAAAAATGATGAAGGACTGGGCATGGAACTGGTCTTGGCACTTCCTTAAAATGGAAGTTCAGGGAAAAAGTTATCAATCAGAGGACAAGTGTAGAGAGATCTTCTAGAGTTAAGAAGGTCACAGAGAAAGAAGCTTCTTCTACGGTGAGAAGACTGGTAGAATATAGAAGACGACCTAGTATATAATCAACTTTGGTGAGCATTCCATGTTTGTTTAAAAAGAAATTTGTGTTGCTTGCTTCTCCTAGTTAGTTTTCTTCATTAATTACAAATAATTAGTAAATTTAGATCTATTATTTGATTGCTTCTATCACAGTCAGAAAATATTATGTCTCATTCATCTAAGTCATTACAGGTTTAAAATATATCATTATAATTATTAAAATTATTCTTTATTTAGTTTTGAATATACCTTGCAGTATTCATAGAAACTGTCTTGATTGTAGATTCTGTTGGTAAATCTTTTTCAAGTTTAATTTTTGAAATAATCTTCTATTTTGAAACAATATTTACAGGTATATTATTTTGTGGTCAGTGCTGTTTGTTTATAATTTTCTATATTGAGGCTACTCTAATTTGTATTTTTTTAGATGCCATTCCTTTTTTCTTTTTTTCTTTTTTGATGGCTGGCATTTTATTTTCTTTGTTTATGTGATTTTGAGAATTTGTGTCTTGGAAAATAATACTAAGGATTTCTTCCCTTTGTGGTTTTCAATACTCTCTCAGTTTAAAGTTATTGCCTGATCCTGTCCACTTTGAGAAGTTTCTTTTAATTATAGAACTAAATAGAAAATCTTGTTTGAAAAAGTTAAAAAGCTCCATGTCTTGCTTTTTACTTGAATGTGTTACTCTGTTTTACACATGTATTAGTTGCTTTTGGCATATTGATATATCTTTAGCATGTTCTTCAGTTTTAATCTTAATGGTTAATCTTGGGTGATCTTCGTTTATTTCAATTCTATACATGGCTTTAGTCATTGGCTGTCGTTTTGCCAGTTCCCTAATTGTCTCCTCTTTCTTTTTCATGTTTCTAAATAAGAGAGTAGTTTTTAATATGTGCATTTACCTTATGCTCTGTTAATTCTTCTGTCTTGTTTTTAACACCTATGATTTCTTTTCTTTAAACATTTAAATTTATTTTAATGTACTTTAAAAAATTGGAGTCCCAAATTATCTCCCTCCCTTCCACCCCCTCCCACACCCACTGAGAAGGCAAGTGATATGATTATCAATGTTTTACCTGTGGAATCATGCAAAATATTTCTCCATATTAGCCATTTTTCAAAAAATAAAAGCAAGAAAAATAAATTGAGAAAGTTATACTTCAGTTTGCACTCAGAGTTCATCAGTTCTTTCTATGGAAGTTGATAACATTTTTTTCATTGTGAGTCCTTTGGAATGGTCTTAGATAATTTTATTTGTGAGAGTAGCCAAGTCTTTCACAGCTGATCATCATTATAAAATTGTTCTTACTGTGTACAATGATTCTCTCAATTGTTCTCACTTTTCTTTGCATCATTTTATATAACTCTTGCCATATTTTTTCTGAAATCTACCCCCCTTGTCATTTCTAATGACACAGTGGTACCCCACCACAATCATTTGCTACAATTCAATTTTCAATTCTTTGTCACCACCAAAAGAGCTGCTATACATATTTTTGTACATATAAGTCCTTTCTCTTTTTCTTTGATCTCTTTGGGATAAAGAACAGGAGTGGTGTACCTCAATCAAAAGTATACACAGTTTTATAGCTTTTTTGGCATGGTTCCAAATTGTTCTTTAGAATGGTTAGACCACTTCTCTACTGCACCATCAACAATACATTAATACATCTATTTTCACCTCAATCCCTCTAGCATTTGTCATTTCTCATAGGTGTGAGTTGGTACCTTAGAGCTGGTTTGATGTGCATTTCTCTAACCAATAGTGATTTAGAGCATTTTCCTATGACTACAGATAGCTTTGATTTATTTTTCTGAAAACTATCTGTTTAGATCCTCTTATCGTTTATCAGTTGGGGATTGGCTCTTACATTTGATAAATTTGAATCAGTCTTATACTCAGTATATCTTTGAGAAATCAGAGAAACTTGCTGCAATTAAAAAAATTATTTCATTGTTTATGGCACTTTTAGTATAATGTACTTTTGCTGATTATCCCTTTTAATTAGATTTATTTTTGCTATCACTTTGTCAGAGATTATGATAATCACACCTGTCCTTTTTATTTCTGCCGAAGCACATTAGATTCTGCTCCAGCCCTTTATTTTAACTCTCTATGAGTCTTTCAGTTTTAAGAGTGTCTCTTGTAAACAACATATTGTTGCATTCTGGTTTCTAATCCATTCTGCTATCAGTTTCCTTTTATGGGTGACCTCACTTCATTCACATTAACAATTATGATTTCTAAATATGCATTTCCTGCAGTCCCATTTTATTTCGTTTCTTCCTCTCTTTGTTTCTCCCTCACTCTGTCTCTCTGTCTCTGACCTTCTCTGTTTCTCAGTCTCTCATCCTTTCTGTCTCTCTTTGTATTGCTCTGTCCCTGTCTCTCTGTGTTAGTGTGTCAATGTGTCTCCTGTCCCTCCTCAAGAATCCGCCTCCCTTAATTTACCTTACATTTTATAATTTTCCTCCCCCTATACTTTCTCTTATCTCCTTGCTCACTTATTTTCCTATAAGGTAGGCTACATTTCTAAACAAAACTGTGTGTGTGTGTGTGTGTGTGTGTGTGTGTGTGTGTGTGTGTGTGTTCTTCCCTCTTTGAATCAATTTAATTGAGTATGAAGATCAAGCATTGCTTGCCACCCCAGTCTTCATTTTCACCTCTCTTGCAAATGTGAGAAACTTCCCCCATTCTACCTCTCGCTTCTCCTAGTATATCTCTCTTACCACTTCATTTTTTTTCAGACCACTCCAACATAATTGACTTATACCTTGCCCTTTGTTTCTGTAAACTGCAAATCTGCATAGCATACTAAAAAAACAGACATCACCTTGCTGACAAAGGGACATAAGGTTAAAGCTATGGTTTTTCCAGTAGCAATGTAGGAGTGTGAGAATTGGACTATGAGGAAAGCTGATAATCGCATAATCAATGCTTCCAAATTGTGGTGCTGGAGAATACTTTTCAGAGTCCTTTGGACAAAAAAGGGGATCAAATCAGTCAATACTTAAATTAATTCAGGTGGTGCACTGTTGAAGCTGAAGCTTAAATACTTTGCTTACATAATGAGAAAATGGAAGTCATTGGGAAAAAAAAACATGGTGTTGAGAAAGATTAAAGACAAAAGGAAAAGAGGATGGCAGAGATTGAGGTCAATGAATAGGGTTACAGAAACAACGAAATTAATTTGGACAGATTTTAAGAGATAGTGGAAGATAGAAGCACCTGGTAAACTATGGTCCATGGGGGTATGGAGAGTTGGGCACAATTGAATGATGAAACAACAACAACAAAATGTTAAAGTTCTTAAGAATTACATACATCATCTTCCCATATTGGAGTGTAAAGAGTTCAACTTTATTGAATCCCTTATGATTACTCTTTCATGTTTACCTTTTTATGATTCTCTTGAGTCTTCTGTTTGAATATCAACTTTTTTTTATCGAAATGTGCTGGAATGTTTTGGAATGCTTGAAAATCCACAATTAAATTAAATATCTATTCATCACACACACACACCCCTACTGCCTCCCCCCCCCCCCCCCATTAGGATTGCATGCAGCCTTGCTGGGTAAGTTATTCTTGGTTGTAATCCAAGCTACTTCACCTTCTGGAACATCGTATTCCAAGCCATCACTCCTTTAAGGTGAAAATCACTAAATCTTATGTGATCCTGACTGTGACTCCATGGTATTTTAGTTATCCTTCCCCCC
>CM053583.1:139577830-139594450 GCA_028627135.1 Pseudochirops cupreus
TACCATTCTTCCTTCACCATGAGCAACATTCCAATTCTTTCTCTCTGTCTCTGGAATTCTTGCTTATACACACACAATTGCCTCCTGTCTCAGCCAATACCCTTCTTCCAAGGCAATAGGGGAGTTCATGTCCTCTCAATAGTGGGACAGAGTTCGCACCTTCCATACTTAGCTCCAAGGTACTAAGTGCTAAGTATCTGCTAAACTGATTACTATTACACAAGCATTGTGATAAGTGCTGAGATTACATTTTAAAAATGTCCTCCTACTAATAATTTGGGTCATCCAAAAAATAGGATGGGCTCCCTTAGAAAAAAAGCAAATTCCCTTCTAATAGAGATTTTCAGCCAAGAGAGGATCACTATTTGTCTGTAAAGTTGTGGACAAGGCTTACTTAACTAGGAGTTGCACTAAATATCCTCTGAGGTCCCTTTGAATTCATGTTCTGTGATTTTTTTAATTGTTCCTTGGAGGACTTAAGCTCATTATAAGAAAGAGTCCCTATATACCTTGAAGTTCAATTTATCCTGAGGACCATGATGTATCCACAACCTGAATGAATGAATAACTATCAATCAGTCAAATATTTATTGAGTGCATACTAAGCACTAGGCACTGTGGAAGAAATGGGGGGTAGAAAAAGAGGCAAAAAAGAAAACAGCCCCTCCTTCCAAGTAGCTTACAGTCTAATGAGGGAGACTTCATGAACATATTATGATTGAAGGCAGTCACAGGAAGGATTCTCAGAGCTAAAATACCCAAGCTAACAAGGTAATAGACCTTTTGAAGGAAACACTGACAAGAAAGACTTTCGACTTATAACTGTCTCAGGAGAGAATTATTTCAAAGGGTAAATTAGATATATTATCCTAATCAAAGTTTGCACATAAAACTAAGATTAATTTAAGAGATAATTAATATAGGTAAAGATTATGAGAAAAGGTATGAAATTGAATCTTTGATTTTGTAGCCTTTAAATATTTGCTCAATGCATATCATCATTAAATATACTTTGGGGGAATATTCAGCTGTTTTAATAAAAGGGAGTTTTATATGTGAGTAAGAATTTTGCTTCTAACCTGGATTATATATCACATATTTTACATTGTAATTTGCTCTATTAACTATTTCAATCTATCACAATTTCTCGTTAATATTTTTATTAATTAATAGCAATTAATTAGTAATTAATATACACTTATTTCTGGACAAGTCAGGCAGAAGGAAATGTGGTCCTCTTAGGGGTGGGGAGGTGCAGGTACAGTTGAGTTATGAATAAGATACAAGGAACTATGCTGAAGGAACTTTGCATCTAATAGAAGAGATAAAGTTCATTTGCAATAAACAATCCTACAATATAAAAGATAAATAGCATAAGAAAGATACAACCAAAGTTTATAAGAGTAGAGAAGAGTCAGCAATCATGACTTCTATACCATGGAAAGTTTCTTGAATAAAGTGGTGCTTGAGTTGAAGGACTTGTAAGATTTCAACAGGTAAAGATGGGGAAAAGCCATTACAAATGGAGGAAAAAGTATGAACAAAGACACAGAGGTAGAAAATTCCAAAACATGTTCTGGTAATGAGAAGAATTACACTTTGGTAAGAATATAGAACATATGAAGAAAACAGGAGAATATGCTCAAATAATAGGTTGTGGCAGCAGTGTGAAACTTCTTGTGTTCTTCTTTGAGAAATTTTAATTTTATTCTGTAGGGAAAAGGGGAGCACTATAAAATTTGAGAGTGAAGATAATGGCAAAGGCCATGCCAACAGTAACATCTTCTTAAAATTTGATGGATATTGTAAGAGGACAAAATCTGAAACTACAAGAGACTTTTTCAAAAGATATGTGAACTTTCTCTATGTTTATTTAACATTGCAAAAAGAGTTGCTTTTAACTACTGTGAAGCACACTAAATTTTTAAAAAGTTCTTATAATAAAAAGTAGTAAGTTTTGTATAATTAGACCTGCTTTTACAGAACATGGGCATTTTGAATATTATTAAATATATTATTATATCACTGGAAATGATAAATTTAATAATAAAAACCTTTTGGGCAGAGTTCATTTTCTAAGAGCCAATAGAGAAGTTATTATTATGATTCAAAATATATGAGATAACATAACTTCTAGCAAGAAGAATGTTAATATTTGCAATATACTTTAATTATAAATTCTCAAAACAAATATTACCCAATTTTAATGCAAAATATGGCCCAAATTAAAAATGTATGTATATGTTCTTTATTTTAAAATTAAGTTTATGATGTAGATATATTTTTAACGTTAAAAGTTATACTGTATAGCACTATTATACACTATATAAAGGTTACATATTATGCTATACAGCAATTTGCTCTTTTTCCCAAATGATAAATAGAAGATGATATTACCCACTAGAGGTCTCTTCCAACTAAAGGATAATTCCATAGAATTTAGCATCCCTCTTTTTCATTAGGCATAATTAGAAAAACCACTAAAAGGAAGTAGGAATGATTAAAGGACTTTTGATAGGAGAAAGGATGGAATTTTTATAAGGAACAAAGAGCAGATCAGGTCTAAAAGATTTGTGATGATACTTTGGTGTGATCATTCTTAAGTAAAGAAAAGAGTGAGGTCAGATAGATAGATAGATTCCTGATTCCCACCTCCATGCCTTTGTAGAAACTGTCCCTAGCACTTGGTATGCTCTCATTTCTAACTTCTCCTTCAGAATCCCTAGCTTCCTTTAAGACTTATCTCTGGTAACATTTCATCATTGGGACTTTTACTGATTCCTTCTCCGTATAAATTTTGTTTGTATTTTTTGCATATATTCATCATAAATATGGTCACATACATAAACATAAATATAAGTGTGTATATATATACGTGAATATACTTGTGTATCTGTATGTATGTATGTATGTATGTATGCATGTATGTATGTATGTATACATTGAGGCATGTACTCATTAGCTTCTCTTCACTCAAATAATGCCTTTTTGTTTTACCTTGTGTGGAACTTTAATTTGCCTCCTTGCAACATCCATCTGATATGCCTGACTCTGCCATCTGGATCCAAGACAGTGCTTTATAACTCTTCCACATGGCAATCCATCAAATATTTAAAGGGAAGTCTCATATTATCCATCATATATCTTTTCATCAGCCGAAATTTATTTTCTTTTTTTTTTCCTATTAAGTGATCCTTATACTGATTTCTTCAGACACATTCTAGTTTAGCTATGTAATTTCTAAAATGTTGTAGTCAGAACTGAACACATTATTCTGTGATTGGATAATGGAAACATACAATGGGATTATTACTTCTCTATCCCTGTATAATATGATTGTCTCAAATTAAACTTTAGATAACAATACATTTTCTAGTTGCCATGTCACAGTGTTGATGTACATCATACTTACAGTCCACCAAAAACCCTATTTTTTTTTCAGATGAAGGAAAATTATTTTGTTTCCCCCATTTTGAGAAGTTGATTTTTTTTCAACATAAAGGTAAAACTTTATCTGATTCCTTATTAAAATCATTGAGCCAATAATTGGGTCATAACCTAATAAAATTAAAGCAGTAGGCATCATTACAGACAAAAACACAGTTTCCTATTATTGTCATTCTTTTTTTTTTCAACCAAATAATTTTCAATAGCATTAAGTGATCTGTGTTGTTTTATTTCACTATCTTTTCCTTTGGAAAAAAAGAGGAGCCAATAAAGCTTAATTAGAGCTGGAGGAATAGGGTTTTGGCATAAAGACTTGGATGAGGCTAATATTTAAATGTCTGTAAAAATTATGATTAAGTTTTACTTCCCCTTCCTCTTAGCTGAAAGAGAGTGGTAAGAGAAAGAGACAGAGACACAGAGAGACAGAAACAGAGACAGAGAATGGGGAGAAGAAAAAGATAAGGGAAGAGGAAGAGAGACATACAAAGAGTAGTTGCTGAGATCTTATGCAATTAGCCTTTATCCCTTCTCTGCTCCTGGGGGTTATGAGTGATTGAGAACTGATTCTGACTGGGAGAGGAAGGGGGAGGAGCCTTGGCTTGAACAGTGAATAAGACAGGAGGAAGGTAGGAGATGGCAGACTGCCCAATTGCCTGGAAGAGTCAAACATAATGTGACCTTCTTCAATGAATTTTGGTTTTATGTCTCCTATAAAATTTGAGCAGTTCTCATGTAAAGCATGTTTGGCTAATCAATTTGAGCAGGAATGACTTTTTTTTTCTCCTTGTGATTTTTCAAAGAAAGATCACATAATGATGGTCATGGTGAATAGAGTTAATAAATGAGAAACCAAACTCATTTTAATTGTTAAAATTATAATTTTAAATATTTAATTCCATAAGCATTTATTAAACCTCTACTACATGACACATACTATGCTAAGTGCTGGGAATATAAATAAGAAAAAGAAAATCCCTCCCTGTCTTTAAGAAGCTTATACCTTAACAGAAGAAGATAATTCACAAAAGATAGCTGAAAAGGTCGTTAGGGTTGGGAGAATACCCAGGTTAGGGACATATTTCCAGAGTCAAAACCAAGCTGAGCTGCTGATAGAAAATGGGGAGTTACCGGGAAAATTCTGAAAGGCTTTGAGAGGAACTTATGGCTCTAGCCTCTAGTCCTCTAATCACAAAATAGAGGCAACTGAGGGAGTTGGAAAGATGTTGAGTATAAAAAACTGAGTCAATCTTCATAGTGATGATATGTCAGGTAAGCAGCCTGTAATGTCATTCACCAGCAGATTCCCAAAAGAATGCTACTGTGAACAGCTTTTAGGCTTCAGATTACACAATATAGTGAACACTGTTACAAATCAAGGAAAACATTCACAATATATCACAATATAATATTCACAACAATACATCTTATCACAGAAAATCGCCACACAGTTTTCACTACAGTGGCCACAATATTTAGAACAAGGAACAAAAGAATAATCATCTGGTTTCCCTAAGGGGGAAACCCTTCTTACTTAATCATTCAGTCAATTCACAATAGAATAATCAAACTTCCACTCATGGGACAACCATTAACTTAATCAGTCACTATTCTAGATTCCCAATTACTAAATACCATTAATCACAAATACAGTCATTAGAAAACCACACAAACCCTCCACCCCTGGGTGTCCAGAAAATCTCAATTTCCTCCAAGGGGAGACCTTTTCTTCATCTTGACTCTGGGTGGTCTCTCTGATTTCCTGGATCCTCTTCCATGGTCCCAGCTCCCTCCTGCATTCACCAAAGAGTCACCTGGATTCAGAAGCAGACAGCTCCAAGGTCCTTGTCCAATCCTCAGAGGTAGACAGCTCCTAGGCCTCTGTCCAGTCCTCAGGGTAGTCCCTGCCACACACTGAAGTTCACAGGGTCCAGCACATCTCAAACTCTTCACCACTTCTCTTGCCTGGAACTCAAGGATCAGCCAGGCCACAAACAAAGTCTTATCCCAGTCATGCTTCTTCAGTCCTCCAGCAGTTCAGCCAGCCCTTAAGACCCAGAAGAAATACCAGCCTTCCAGGTGGCCTTCACCAGATTCTGGTCTCAGGAAAACTCCATCTCAGTTCTCAGTCAGCTTCCAGATGCTGGGAGAGAAACTCTGTCTCTCTGTCTCTCTCTCTCTGTCTCTCTCTCTCTGTGTCTCTCTGTCTCTCTCTGTCTCTGTCTCTCTGTCTCTCTCTCTCTGTCTGTCTGTCTGTCTGTCTCTCTCTCTGTCTCTCAAGAAAATTCAAACTCAGTTCTCAGCTTCCGGATGCTGAGAGAGAAACTCTCTCTCTCAGCCAGCTTCAGTCTCCCAATTCTTCCTCGACCAGGAGCAATATTCCAATTCTGTGTCTCTGTCTCTGGAATTCTTGCTCATATACACACACTGGCCTCCTGTCTCAGTGAATCCCCTTCTTCCACATCAACAGGGGAGTTCACCTTCTCTTAATAGTGGGACAGAGTTCACTCCTTCCATACTTAGCCCCAAGGTACTAAGTGCTAAGTATCTCCTAAATTTGTTGCTATTACACAGCCCCTCCCGGGAAAGGCAGGGTATTCTATGGACAACAAACCAAGCAGAGCTATTTTAAAAGTTTGAAAAAAAAGATTTTGTTTCCAATTGCATTGTTCCTCAGTATTTTTCTGAAAAGAAATGGTTTAACTAGTATAGATAACTGGGGCAGTAACTTTAGAAAATATTATATTCTAATATAAAATGAGAAAGTCTGTGATTTTTTTCTATAAAATGGGCATTTCTTCTCACAGCCATAACCCTTACAGAAATAATAGTTCATAAAGTTTGTGATTTGATCTAATTATCTTTCTTTACACAAAAGTACTTAGCCTTTTTTTTAAAGAATTATTCTGCTTTATATGAAAGGAAAGTTCTTAAATTAACTTTATCCATGTATGCTAGAGTTGCATACTCTCCCTTAGCAAGGTGGTCATTTCATCCCCACATATCAGAATCATAGAATTTCAGAGTCATGGGAATCTCAGTGGCTATGTATTCCAATCTAAAATAACAATTATCTTACAATATAGCTGAGAAATGGTCCTCCTGTCTTTGATCAAAGAACACCAGTTAGAAAGAACTCATTCCATCTTTAGGAAATCCTTCTATACTTTAGTAATTCTGATTATTAGGAAGTTGAATATTATTTGCAGTCAAATATCAAGAACCAACTTTAAGGAAATATTTTTCCCAAATCCAAAGAGGACTCCAAAAGTTACACACAAAATGAATGATGTAACAGATATGTCATGACATGTGACAGGTAAGAACCCACATGTTGAATTGGACAGATGTTACATGTAAATTAGCCTCTTTGAAACTCACCCATTGTCCCTAATTCTTCCAGTTCCTGAAGATGTAAAAGATAGCTAAGTGTTATTTTGTTCTTATTAATCTACTATATTAACTCTATTAGCAATTTTGTTGCCGTTGCTATTACAAAAGTTATTCACCTTGACAATGAAGATATAGTCCCCCCCATCAATAGCAAGTACAATATCTACACAGAGGAGTAAATAGGTTAATAGGAAAGGTCTTGTATGAGAGTGGGGTATTGATCTAAACTGTGAAAGATTTGATCTCAGCCCTACCAAAACAAAATATTTAAATGCAAGTCATTTTGCATGTTCTATTTGATTAATACCAAAAAATAAATTCCATGGCTATGTGCTTGAAAGAAGGTTCAAGGTTGATGACAGGGATCCTTCATTGGTGGGTGGCTGTCTCCTTGCCCTGACACTGAATAAAACTCACTAGCAACTCTTGATTGTGTGAGAGAGGGAGAGTCACTGTATTCAAAGATCACCTGCATGCAGAAATCACACGTACACCAGTGTGATCACTCTTCACTATCCAATCAGCAACTTAGCCTTTTTGGTTCTACTTTCACAACAAATCTCATATTTGTCCCCTGCTGTCTACTCACATAGATACTACCCTGGTTCAAATTCTCATTACCTTTGACCTAGGCTATTGCAAAAAGCTAAATAGTGCTCCTGCATCCAGCCTCTTCTTTTTGTCAACCAACCTGCCAGATAGCTACCAAGTTAGAAGTTCTAAAGCATAGGTAGCATTTATCAGGTAACACTATTACTCAAGAAGCATCAGCGGCTCCTTATTCACTCTAGGATCAAAGATAAGTTCTTCCTTTTTTTTTTCTTTTTATGATTTTTAAAATTTTACATATTTTATTTTTTTCTTTTTTATTAATTTATTTATTTTTGGTTTTCAACATTCACTTACACAAGATTTTGAGTTCCAAATTTTCTCTCCATCTCTCCCTTCCCACACCTCAAGATGGCATGCATTCTGATTACCCCTTCCCTTAATCAGCCCTCCCTTCTATCACTACTCCTCCTTCTTTTATCCCTTTCCCCTTCTAGTTTTCTGCAGAGCAAGATAGATTTCTATACCCAATTGTCTGTATATCATATTTCCTAATTGCATCTAAAAATAATTTTTAACATTAATTTTTAAAATTTTGAGTTCTACATTCTCTCCCTTCTTCCTTCGCCACATACCTTCCTTGAGAAGGCAAGTGATTCTACATAGTTTATACAACTGCAGTCATGCAAAACACTTCCATAATAGTCATGTTGTGAATGACTAACTGTATTTCCCTCCATCCTATCCCACTCTCCCATTTATTCTGTTCTTTTCTTTGACCCTGTCCTGCCTGAAAAGAGTTTGCTTCTGATTGCCCCCTCCCTCAATCTGCCCTTCTTTCTATTATCCCCCATCTCTTTCTCTCTTCTGCCCCTACTTTCCTGTAGGGAAATTTATAGATTTCTATACTCGATTGTGTATGTTATTCCCTCTTTAAAACAAATTGGTTTTGTTTTATTCTCTCCCTCTCACCTTCCTCCTCTTCCCCTACACTGTAAGTTTTTTCTTGCCTCTTTTATGTGATATAATTATACCTCTCCCTTTCTCCCTGCCTCCCCAATACGTTCTTCTCTCACCCCTTAATTTTATTTTTAAGATATTATTCTTTCATTTTCAGCTTACCTCATTTCAACTGATATGCGCTCACTTTCTCTGTGTATGTGTGTGTGTGTGTGTGTGCATGTATATGTATGCATGTATGTATATATTCTCTCCAACTACCCTAATACTGAGAAAGGTCTCATGAGCTATAAATAGCATCTTTCCGTGTAGGAATATAAACAGCTCAACTTTAATAAGTCCTTTATGATTTCTCTTTCCTCTTTACCTTTTCATGCTTCTCTTGAATCTTGTATTTGAAAGTCAAATTTCCTATTCAGCTCTGTTCTTTTCATCAAGAATGCTTGAAAGTCCTCTATTTCATTGATTATCTATTTTTTTCCCCTTAAGGATAATATTTGATTTTGGGTAGGTGATTCTTGGTTTTAATCCTAGCTTCTTTGACCTCCAGAATATCATATTCCAAGTCGTCTGATCCCTTAATGTTAATGCTGCTAAATCTTGTGTTATCCTGGTTGTGTTTCCACAGTACTTCAATTGTTTCTTTCTGACCACTTGCAATATTTTCTCCTTGACCTAGGAGCTCTGAAATTTGGCTATAATGTTATTAGGAGTTTTCCTTTTGGAGTCTCTTTCAGGAGGTGATTGGTGAATTCTTTCAATTTCTATTTTCCTCTCTGGTTCTGGAATATCACAGCAGTTTTGCTTGATAATTTCTTGAAAAATGATGTCTAGGTTCTTTTTTTCTATCATCTCTTCAGGTAGCCTGGTCATTTTTAAATTATCACTCCTGGATCTGTTTTCTAGGTCAGATTTTTCTGATGAGATATTTCACAGTCTTCTATTTTTTTCTTTTTAAAATAATTTCTGGATTTCTCATAGAGTATGAACTTCCATTTATTCCATTCTAAATATTAAGAAATTATTTTCTTTGGTTATTATTTTGAACCTCTTTTTCCATTTGGCCAATGCTGCTTTTTAAGGCATTCTTCTCCTCACTGGCTTTTTGTACCTCTTTTGCCATTTGGAATAGTCTATATTTTATGTTGTTATTTTCTTCAGCATTTTTTGTGTTTCCTTTAGCAAACTGTTGGCTTCTTTTTCATGATTTTTCTTGCATCACTCTCATTTTTCTTCTTAATTTTTCCTCTACTTCTCTTGCTTAATTTTCAGAATTCTTTTTGAGCTCGTCCATGGCCTGAGACCAGTTCATGTTTTTCTTGGAGGATTTTGATGTAGGGACTTGGACTTTGTTGTCTTCTTCTGATTATATGTCTTGGTCTTCTATGTCATCAAAGTAAGATTCTATAGTATGAGGTGTTTTTTAGCCTGTTTGCTCATTTTCCCAACCAATTAATTGACTCTTTAGACCTTTGGTAAGGTAGGATTCTGCTTCTAGCATGGAGAGTTTACTCTCTCAAGTTTCAGGGGTTTTATACTGCTGTTTTCAGAGATACTTTTAAGGACCTGTAAATTTCCAGTTCTTCCAAGGAGATATGATCAAAGGAGAGGTATTCGTTCCTCTGCTGGTCTGTGCTCTGACTACAAGCACTCTTTTCTGCCTTGGAACTGTGAGGAAGATTCCTTCTCTACTGTGAACAGAAGCTTTGCCATGCCAGCTCTCCTCCTTGTCCCAGGACCACCACCAAGGACTATGATCCAGATCCAAGAACAGGCAAAGCAAGTGAATCCTGTATCAGCACTAGCAAAGAGGTCCCTGAAATGCCCTTCTCATCAGCCACTCAATCCCCCAACCATCTGTGGGTCAAGAGCTCAGAAGCAGCCACTGCTACCCCCACCACTGCCATTGCTCCTGCTGCAGTTGCTTCCCTAGGACTGGGATAAGACCACCTTCCTCTCTCATCCAGGTGTGACACACCTTTCCTACTAACCTTCTCTTATGGGAATCTGAAGATCTTCCCTGTCCCTAGGGCCTTTGCTAAAGTGGCTTAAGTGACTCTGAGAACCTTCCCTGATTTGAAAGTATACTCTGCCCCCTAATAGGCTGAATGTGGTCACATGGAGCCTGTGGTGAAAGGCTTGTTCTTCAGGAATGCCCGTGCCTTATTACTTTGTGATTGGACAGTGGGGTCAAGAGGGTTGTAACATTCTCTGATCCAGGAGAAGGCTATATATACACTGATGTGTTTTTGCTTTGGGGGCTTACTTTGAGAAGAGCTGTATGATTTAGCCAGACGAGGCTCTGGGAAGCCATTGACCCCCAGCTTTGAAAAACCCAGATGTTGGTGCTTCCCTTTCTGGTAACTGAATAGGTATGGATGTAATGGTCAGACGACTGGAAGCCTGTCTGCTGATCTGTTTCTTTGTCTGCTTGTAATATCTGTTTGCATCCTCTGAAGTTCAGGGTGTTGACTTTTTCCCCTGAACTAGGTAAATGATATGTGTTTGATTGATTAAAGTGAAACTGTTAACCCTTTTTTAGTTGCTTTCCTTTAGAAAAGCAGAACTCTTACCTGTGCTTGCAGCCATTTTGGGTATCCTAGGGTGCTTGCTGACACACCTTCTTAGCTGTCTTTAACATTTGTGGGTCGAGAAGTCTGGACACCTGCATAGCTGCCAGTGATTCAGTCACCCGAGGCCTGCTCCAGGTTTGTGGGGCCCAGTCTGTCCTGGCTCATTTTGCACTGTGCTCTGTACTCCTTTCCCATCCCAGTGCAATAGACCTTTCCTGTCAACCTTGCAGGTTGTCTTGAGCTGGAAATTTGTTTCACTCTCTCATTTCATAGGTTCTGCTGCTCTAAAAATTTGTTTAGAGTCATTTTTTGCAGATATTTGAAGGAATTTAGGGGAGACTTCAAACAAGTCCCTGCTTCTACTCCACCACCTTGGCTCTGCCCCTATAAGCTCTCCTATAAGGCATTTATATTGCTTCATAATCTGGCTCCAATCTATCTTTCCTGTCTGATTGGTTCTACATTTTCTCACTCATTCCACGATCCAATCTAACTGGTCTGTTAGATATTTCCCTTATATATCATTTCGTCGGCTACCTCTATGGCTTTTGGACTCTGCTTGTCTTAAATATAATTTCTCCTTCTCTTTGCCTCTTAGATTGCCTAGACTACTTTAAAGCAAGCTCAGATGCTACCCACTATACAAAGACTTCCCTCATTTTCCCAGCTGCTAGGCACCATTTCCATCTCCATGCCAAAACTGCTTTATGTTTATTTCACATCTTTTGTGTATTTTCTTATTCATGTACTTTTCCCCAACTCTGAGTTAGCACTTCCATTTGAGTTTTTGAGAACTGGGGTATGTGTTGCATCACCAGTAGAGCAAAAATTCTTATAGAGAAGAGCAATTTGTGAACTGGTCACAAATGGGGATCCCTGAGAAAATTTTTTGAAGTTTTCAGTGTCCAAATCATTTTCATATGAATACCAAAATTGTAATTTCTAATACAATAAATACTGCTAGGGGAAATATGTAAACATAAAAACTCCAATGGGGGTGATCAATCATTTTTAAGATTGTAAAGGTGTCCTGAGGGGGTGGGAATGTTTTAGAATCTTTGTATAAGTAGATTATTTGACTTCTAAATTTCTATCCTTCCACCATCTAGTACCTATTAAACAGTTTTAAAATGTTCATTAAATTGAATATGACAAAAGAAACACAGTCATAGTCAGCAGCAGCATCTTGTGGTAAGTTTTTTTTTTTAATATATGTACTTGAATTCATTTTTGTAGGATATTACAAAAAAATTGATGTTCCTTAAATTGTATTATCCCATACTTAATTTTTGATGACCACACTAGAAAGGTCAATGCTAACAGTAACAGCTTTCCATTATTCTTTGAAACTAGAAATAAATCCCTCTCCTTTCTTGTTAGGTTTTTACATTGAAATCTATAGAGAATATATATTTCATTTGAAGCACTTTTAAGTACTGGTCTTGAACTGATAATAAATATAAATTATTTAAAGTCATCCACATCAGAAAAGAAGAGTAAATGTAATTAAGACAAAAGAACCTTTCCCAAATATTCAGTGGTTAAAGTAACACAAATTCTCTGCAACACCATTCTTGACTATTCTATTTTCAAGTCATACCTTGGTGGTCTTGCTTAGTGAAGTCTGAGCTGTGATTTAGAGGAATAGGGAAGAATTGAGCCCTTTCTTTGTCCATTTGCTTTTAATAGCAGGGCTAATTTTCTCAGATGGGCATTGAGTAGCACCAATTATCAGGTATTGTGCCAAAGAAATGCTTCTTAGATGCTAATAGCAAAGGACAGAAGGAAAGCAATGGTGGCACAGCATGCCATCCAATCTTTACGTTGGCTAAACGGTAATAGACTCCAATAAGACTTAGCATGCATGGTACTTTTCGGTACTACTCCTATTTGTTTTTTTTTTTTAAACAACTCAGTGGGCTTAGGCCTAGAGGAATTCATAAGATATAAAACCTGTGACCATGAATATGACGACTATTTTCATCGAAGAGATGCATTTAAAATACTTGTATTCCATTTTAAGATTAGAACTCTTATCCAAGCAAAGGAATTGTCATCAGAAAACTGACCAATGAACTATTTCAAAGAATTCAGATAGAGACGTTTTGGGGGTTTTTTTAAATTAAATTTTGTTCAGGGCCTCATGAAAAACTTCACCTCCATAAGAAGCAGAAAACTTAAAAGCCAGATTTGTATACTCCCCAGGCACCTTAGAAGCCACAACAGCCAGAATCTTAGCCCAGTGACTCAATCAGACCTCAAGCACACCACCTTTTAAAGAACATAACTTGCCCAGCTCACATGACAGAAAATACAAGGAGAAATTTTTTCCTGTCATCGTGTAATTGAGTTGAGCTCAAAGAAAACTACAGATTGTAAAGATTTGCAGAAGATTTGCTAGCCTAAATTGGTAGAGGGAATTTCCTTACTGGCTGTTCCCAACATGGATAAAATTATGGTTTCATATCCTGATTCTGACACTTCCTTGCTACTTACTTATATAACTTTGAACCAGTCTATTCATCTTTCTGGACCTCACTTTCATTATCTATAAAATTAGGGGATTGGAATGGAATGGATTCTATTCAAGGTTCTTCGTAGCTCTAAATCTATTGTCCTACATACTACCAATAGAATCAAACATGTTGCATGCTGCATTGAAGTTCTTAAGTTTTTTTCAGTCGTAGACCCTTTGGCCGTCTTATGACATCTGTGGGACACTTCTCGGAATGTTTTTAAGCACAGATAATAAAATGCATAGAACTAGAAAGAAAAATAATTATATTGAAATAAAATTCCTACCGATCCCTTTCCAAGCTGATAGACCTTCTGAAATCTGTCTATGGACCGTGAATAAAGAAAGGCTTACAGAGGAATTTCTTGTTAAGATATACGATAGAGAAAACAGTCTTGTAAAAATTTTTCCAACTCACATTTTTTCCCCCACATGCTATCATGTTACACATGTTAAATACTTAATAATCTGACTCCAATGTTCCTTTCCAGATTGCTCATTGCTACTCCTCAGGCACCATGTTTCATCTCAATTGACTTAATTCCTGTCCTCCATACATGGTATTCTATCTGCTTCCTCTAAACCTCTGCTCCCTAGTCTCTGCCTCTGGCCAATCTCAGCTCCAAGCAAGGCTCAATTTAAGTGGTACCTCCTAGTCCTTCCAGTTGTCAGCACTCACCGCTACCACAAATTTACTTTGCATATATTTTTCATTTATTTGTTGATGTCTATCCTTCCAAAATATCTTCTAGCCACCCAATATAGTTTATGCAAAGCCAAAAGGTCTGGATATTTCACTTTATCACAATTCTGCAAGATAATAAACATGCTGTGTCTCTGCTGTAAGCTCCCTAAGAGGAATGACTTTCATTTTTGTCATTGTAATTCCATCCTGTAAGCACAGTACTGGGTATGTAGTAGGCATTTGATATGTGTTTGTTCGACTGAATTGAATTGCTTTTAGGGCATGGATTTAAAGGGAGCTGGTCCTCTTCTTTCATCAAGCTAGATACTGAGAAAAATCACAGAATTATAAAGGGTCCTGAAGGATAATATAATTCAAAGAAGGGTCATTTTGCAGGTGAGAAAACTGAGGCCTACACTAATAACACAATATACATTGGTGTTGGTGTTGTTCCTCCTTCAATTTTGAAGAGAACTAATGACTTCACATGTTTGGCAAATTCATTAAGTAGCAGAGTCCAGATTTAAATCCAGATCCTCTGATAATGGACCCAAGATTCTTTCACTATATGATGTCACTTTCTTCAATGAAAAAGTTAACCAGCTGAATGATTTCAGCTATACTGTAACTTTCAGTGAAATCTAAAGAATCTACTGGTAGGGTTATTAGAGAATTAAATAGGTATAACCATTCCAGGGACTTTGAAAATAAAGCCCTAAGAATAGAGATCTACTTAAAGTTAGGAATGAATGTAGATCCATAATTGTACAATTTATATGGGTATAAATTAAATCCCTAACAACTGAAATCCCATACTGATTTACAGTACTCATAAGCACATGTATTTTGGTATTGAAGAGTAAAGCATATTAAAACCTATTGATGAGTAGTCATTGTTTTTCTGTACTGCTTCCAGAAGATGAAGAAATACTATGAATTCTTCATTTATCTTTCCATCTTGGGATATACTAACAACGAATGGGGGATTCACACTGATCTACAACAAACAAAAATGGTTATAATTCTGCCTGTTCTATAGAGTTAGTATTCACCACTGCCTCTGCCAGTGATTGAAAATGGTGTGGTCAGTTTCTATGCACCTAAAAACTGCAGAGGTTTGATGTCCTTGCAATTATAGGTATTGCTCCCCCTCTCAAAAAAACAGTGTCATGTTGACTTTTCATATTGACCGCAATATTCCTTTATAACTACCACTTGCAAACACACACACACACACAGAATTTCCAAGTTCAATTTAATTCATACTTTTTAATGATTATGGAAGTGTGATGAAATACTGAGTGCTGGACTTGGAGTAAGGAAATAATGGGTTTAATTCCCTTCTACCTTCTCCCACCTCAAGTGTGGTCCTTTGACTGAATCCAGACTTCACAGAGCAAATCCTTGGGCCATACTTGAGGACCTAGAGAGACACACGTGGTCTTGAGGCCACAGGTTCCCCATCCCTGCACTATACCATGGATAAGTGTAATGCCAAGCAAAGGCAACTTCCAAGGTTTGGATTACCAGCATAGTAAACTCCATTTATTCAGCAAACATTCACAGAACAGAGAAAGTCAAAATACAGTGTAACTTGTTTCTTTAGCAAGTAAGTTCTCAATTCAATCCAGGCACTATTCCACCCCTAGACAGTACATTCATTTAGTCAGTCAAAAGTCTCTTCTCAAATGGAGATTAGTCTCCAAACATAAACCTTGTTTAGGTACATTCATTTGGTCAATCACAGAGCACAAAAAAAAAAAATTAAAGGCTTCCCACCCCTGCATCTCAAAAGGGGCAGGAGAGTACAAAAGGCTATCCATCCTTAAGTTACAACAAAGTTAAGCTCAGCATTGAACACCCAAGGAAAGGGCTTTCTTTCATCTTCACTAGAGGCAAGCCCTCAGCAATCTCAGTTCCTGGGGAGACAAGGCTCAACAAAGCCATAGCCAGTG
The DNA here is from genome assembly GCA_028627135.1 of Pseudochirops cupreus. Lineage (NCBI taxonomy): Eukaryota > Metazoa > Chordata > Mammalia > Diprotodontia > Pseudocheiridae > Pseudochirops > Pseudochirops cupreus. The sequence goes on from CM053583.1 coordinate 139,593,905, forward strand.
TCCTCATCAAGTCACTCTCTGCCTGTAGAACAGTCCCAGAACCCCTGAAAACATCAGCAAGGTCCTCTTCCAGGATTTCTGGCAGGTACTACAAGAAAATCCTCCTTCATGGCTTCTGAAGCAACAGCCAGGTTCCAGGACCTCTACAACAGCAGCACTGTCCTTCACCATCAGGTGAATCTGGCAAAACAACATCAAAACAGACAGACAAAATACCGGCATCACAGCCACGCCTGCTCAGTTCTTGGCAGTTCCCAAAAGTCCTGGGCAGTTCCAATGGGCTCTCAGCAGTCTTTCTCTCAGCAACTCAGGCTCCACGATACTGGATACTGCTCTCCCAATGTCCTTCTGGACTTCTCTAGGCTTGGGCCTCTCTCCCAATTCATGGCTCCTCCCAGTTCAGCCCTCTCTCTTCACGTCAACAAGTCCATCCCACAAGTGGGATTCACAAGCTCTGGGTTTTAACACTCAACTCAAAAACCAAGCCAATACAGGGGCATCTCCAAATTCTATTACCAATGCAATGAGTAACAGCCCTTCTGAACC
>CM053583.1:139604622-139637642 GCA_028627135.1 Pseudochirops cupreus
TTCAGCTTTCCTGATAAGTTCTATCACATTGTTTCTATTTTATAATCATCATACATAATCATAAGACTGTTTTGTCAAAGTAATTTATAAAATATCCTACAGAAACTTTTTTAAAATGTCACACATTTCTCCTGCCCCCAGGATGGATCAAAGGGAATGCAACTTAATACCCAGGCTATGAACTAGATTCCCTCCTATTTCTGCCAGCTCCACATACTCATCTAACAATTTTCTCACCCACAACATTTTTCAATCATTCACATCACTTTCACATTTCAATAAGTGCAAACAAAGTGGCTTAGACGATAAGAATAGGTAGTCCCAGGAAAATGGCATAACAATGTGACAGGACATAGAGATGATAGTCTAGGATTGGGCAATGGAGCTCATATGACCAAGTGATTGTGCTGTGTGGCATGAGTCCAGGAAAAGACCACATGATATACAAGGCTCTCAGCATGAACATGGACTGTTCTTCCTGGGAGATTGGCAGTTGCCTCTTCAACATTAGGGAAATGGGAAACCCTGAACCAATTTTAGCACCTTTGGAAAAATTATCAAACACCACTCTGATTATGAATCTATTAAATGATTAATTGTCCCATGTCTCTTGGGAGAGGAAACATGGTGAAAGAAAATTGTCCTTGGATTCAGATGGCAAGAATTTGTATCTTCACTCTGACACATGCTAACTAAGTGACCTTGGACAGGCTACTTCATATCTCTGAGTATTCTTGTCCATAAAGTGATAAGAATACTTATCCTACTTCCTTTCAGGGTTTTTCTGAGGAGATCACTTTATGATTTAAAAAGTACTATATAAAAGTGAGCTATTGTTATTATTCCAATACTTTGGCCATGACCCCTTTTCATCCAAACACAGAGGGTTTAGATTTCTAAATAGTGACATTGATGCTGTGGTGACTGAATACAAGAGGGAAGCATATCATTCTTCCCTATCCTATTAAACTCACTTTTCACATCCTTCTTCCACTCACTCTTAGGGAAGGAGCAGTCAAGCTTAGCTAAACCTAAGACTTAAATGTACTTTACAAGGTTATCCTATTCACATTTCATTGATGTATGAGGTGCTACTCTTCTTACTGGATAAGACTTTTTTTCACACAGCACCTGAAAAAATAATTGTTTGATAGAAATTTTGTGAGATGCTGACAGCTGGTTATCAGTGATTCTATAACACAAGAAAAGTCTGAGATGGTATATACATGAATGTTCTTCACTCCATCCCATTCAACCATTCATCCCTATATCTATGTGTTTCTAGATGTTTCTTGGGCAATATTTGACACAAGAAAAGAAACAGAAAATTGCAAACACACATAATATGTATAGGTACGTATGTGCACAAATATATAAGTATGTGCATGTGTATGTGAATATATACACATACGTAACACCAAGCACAAGCAATTTCCAGGTTCAGATTACAAACATGCAAACTCCATTTATTCAGTGACAGATTAAGGCAAAACATTCACAGAAAATCAAAATACAGCATTCAAATTGTGTAATTCAATAATTTAGTAAATCCTCAATTCAATCACAAAGTACTAAGGTCCAAGTACTCCACCCCTGGGCAGTACATTTATTTAGTCAACCACAAAAATCTTCTCTCTATTCAACTGGAGATTAGTTTCCAATCATAAACAAAGCACATTCATTTGATCAGTCACAAAGTGCAAAAGTCAAAAGTTTTCCACCCCTGGATCACAACTGTATTACAATACCATTCATTACCACCAAGCACCCTCTCAAAAGGCAGTGAAAGGTCATTTGCTGGCTCCTAGGTCACAACTAGGTTACAATATCATCACAGCATTCAATATCCAAGGAGAGGTCTTTTCTACATCTTGACTAGAGGCAAGTTCTCAGCAGTTTCTGTTCCTGGGAAGATAAGGCTTAAAGACACAACATAGATATATATTGCCAGAGTCCTCATCAATTCACTCCCTGCCTGTGAAATCAATCTAGACCCAACAACAAGGTCTGAGGAATTAGCACCAATCATCAATACAGTCCCAGGACCCCTGAAAACATCAATAAGACCCTCCTTCAGGATTTCTGTAAACATAAAACCAGAAAATCCTCTTTCAGGGCTTCTGAACCAACAGCAAGGTCACAGCACTTCTGCAACAACAGCAACATCCTCCATCAGCAGATGAATCTGACAAAGTAACATCAAAACAGATCTGTGGATTTCTTCCTTTAGATTCCTTTTTGCAAACTCCACTTATTCAAGAAAATTGCAAAAAACAAAGACTTAAGTTGGCTCAACTGTAATTTTCTAGGCTGACCCTAAGAAATACCTTTATTGACAGAACTCTTAAAACCTGTTGTGGATCTCCTTAACAATATAGGGAGAATTTTTCTTTGTTCTTACTTGGTTTTTTTGTTGTTTACTCCTTTTTTAAATTATGGGATTTTCTTGGCAAAGGTACTAGAGTGATTTGCCATTTTGTTCTCCAAATCATTTTACAGATGAGGAAATTAAGGCAAACAAGGTTAAATGAGTTGCCCATTGTCACACAGCTAGTAAGTTTTTGAGGGTGCATTTGAACTTGCAAAGATGAGTCTTCCTTACTCTCCAGGTCTGGTACTCTATCCACTGTACCACCTAGCTACAAAAGAAAAACAAAACAAAACTATTACCAACTGTCTATGAGTGAGAAGTCTTCATGGATGAAGTTTCTGAATTAGACTTTCAAAGATGGATAGGAAAGCAGGCAGGAAGGGTATTTTAGAAAGGAGAGGACCCCCAAAAAGCATGGAAACAAGAGAATATGGCATATGCAGAGGTATTGTCCGTTTTGATTATTACAAATCATATAGAAAGAATGTTGCTCAGTCATTTCAGCTATATGTAATTCTTGGTGACCCAGTTTTAGGCTTTCTTTGGCAAAAATGCTGGAGTGGTTTGCCATTTTTTTCTGTAGCTCAATTTACAGGTAAGGAAACGAAGGTAAACATGGTTAAATGACTTGACAAGAGTCACACAGTAAGCATGAGGCCAGAATTAGATTAAAAAATGAGTCTTCCTGACCTCACCTTCCTCAACTCTATCCACTAAGCCACCTTGCTGACCATTTGCTCTTTAGAGATTGGCAAAATTAATCTTTCCTTCCCTTTTTAGTTCTCTTGCCAATGCCATTGATGTCCTGCACTACGGATATATTTTATGTAATTTCCCAGAAGGAATTTGATCCTCATAGCACCCAACTCCCACTAATACCAACAAGTTGGGTGCGCAGTGGCTGGCTGCTCTAGGGATAAAATGGCTATATCTCATGAGCCCTGGCTACCTTATTCCCCTACAGTGATTATCAGTTGATAAAAATTAGTCACCTATACTTAATCAGTTTTTTAAGTGACATTTACTGAGATAAACATAAAAGAGTTGATACAACCTTCCCTCCCCATCCCCAGTCTATGACACAATCCTTCCAAATACACATAAAGTCCAGGAGAAGGAAAGTTCAATCTGAAAGAGCTCTTGTGACAAAAGGATCATTTCAGCTTTTGATTGTTGACTATATAGTTTTCTTTTTTATTTAAAGAAGTGTGGCTTTTTTGTTCTCATGTTTGTGTTTCTTTTTATTTATGGCTAGGTTCTTTGTCAAGCTGCTTTTCTTCTATGTGTCCTGTTTGTCTTTGGCTCTACTTGACACTGCAAGAAAAATTCTAAGATTCCAATAAAAAAAAGTCTAAGTCTTCTAATATCCTAAAGTATATCAAATCCTCTTCTAGTTAGGGGCATCCAGGGAGAGAAATGAAGGCAAAGAGAAATGAAGTTAAGGTCCAGGGCATTCTCCTCCCCTCCCCCACCACATCCCAGTGATTCCAATTCAAAGGATAATAAGGTGGAAGGCTTTCACCCTAAGTATTCATATATTTGAATTGTTCATTCTAAACTGCCTTCCAGGTCATATTCAAATCCCTTTACCAATCTAAACAGATTCCCTGTTGCACCTGGTTAAAATTTCTTTGATTAATTAAATCAAGTAGAGTCCAAGCTTTTTTTTTTTTTCAAATCTAGTACACAACCAGTTGATTCACTAGGAATCTGCTCTCAGATGATAACTCTAGCAGGGATAAATGGGATGGAGTTATTATTTGGGAAGTTTAATTGATCTCCATCTTTATACTTAAGCCCTACCTTATACCTGATACATTCTTAGATGACTCAAGATGCAGGATCATATCATTTAAAGACAAACAAGAAGTTGGACATCAGCTGCCTCAGGCCAACCATCTCAATTTCTGGGTAACGACATAGAAACTGAAAGATCACATAGTCAAAAAATAGCAAAGCTGTGTTTCAAAACCAACACATCTGATTCCAAAGGCAGTGTCTGCACCACATTGTCCTCCTTGTCAAAGTTACCATGAAATTGGCTTAACTCTAGTATAAGTAACTCTATTTATATTTTACCCATCAAAATACTCAGACAATTTTATAATTTTATATTTCATGCACATTTGTATGTAGCTATTATAAGGAAATGATAATATAAAAGCTTATGGTAGTGTAACTAGCTATACTTCAAAAAAAACACTTTTTTTTTAAAATCATATCTTCCTAAAAAATATACAAATGAAGAAAGTCATTTTTTTTTCCCCTGATGCTCCAACCACTGGCATGGAATAAATTTACTGTCTCTCATATTGTCTTATAAATTTTGAATTGTTTTTTTAAAAGTTGATTTTGCTACACTCCTCAGCATGTCTCCTAACTGATGTGAAGCAGAGAAAATTACTAATTGTGATATCAGTGGAAATATAGCTATGAGGAAAAAAGGGATTTATACCAGAAGTTGATAGTTTCTCCTCATAGGAGCCTGGGAAGGTAGAAGGAGGATAAAGAAGCCTCTGAACTGTGGGTTTAGTCTCCTGGTCACCTCATCTTCACCTGTCAGCTCATGCCTCTAGGAGTTCGCCCTAGGATCACAAACAATTTTTAAGTCTTAATAATATAGCAAGTAGAGAGCTGAGTGACTAATCTTAAGGTGAAAATTTTCTACGTTTATGTATATGTCTTAATATAATATTTGTCTATTTAAAGTCTTTATTAGCACAACTGGAGAGAAGATGGCTTTTTTTTTTCATTTTAGTCTGAGTTCAAAGGGGAAAAAGACTTTGAAATATAAATAATTCTTTGGTACTACCTTGAAAGAAGTGTGATTTTTTAAGTGCCAGGTGTCCTAATTCAGAAGGAAAAAGAAAGTGATTCTCTCTGGACAGTAAACAACACTGACATGTAATCATTTCCACTTCACCTCTTCTCTATGTAATTTTTTGAGGAGGGGAGAGAGAGAGTGATCTGGATGCGTGATTTCATGTGTGGGAGAACTCTCAGTATAGAAACTTTCTCTGTCAATATGGATAAGCAACTACTGTCTGAGATACACTATTAGAAACTTCCCTGGAATAGTAGAAGGTTCAGTGATTTATCTGAAAGCATACAATTATAGTGTGTCACTGGAAAGATTTGAATCTTTGTCTTCCCAGCTCCAGGTTTAGCAGTATGTTTAATACACCATATTGTCTCTGTGATTATATATGCATATTCATAAATGTGTCTTTTCCTGGACATAGTTTCAATTTTATGTCATTTTCCATATTTGGACTTTTTCCATATACAATACGTAGTACAATATCTAATGAATTTATACACACATACACACATTTCTCATTATGTTTTCTCTAATAAAATGTTCATCATCCCCAATGAGACTTTGTGTGTATATACACATTATATGTGTGTGCCTATATGTCTATCATCTATAGATCTATCAATCTATCTATCTATCTATCCATCTGTCTATCTGTCTATCTGTGTCTTTGCACATATTAGCTTAGTCTGGATCATAGTACTCAGAATGTTTATCTTTGGGATACTAGATCTAAAGCAATGAAATCAATCTTCAAACTCCAAAACTGTCTTGCATCTGTCCCCTTGATGAGGTGCAGGCTTTGGGAGCCCCCTTGAGCTCTCCTTGAATCTTCCCAAGGAAGGCATTTGCCTGAGGTCATGGGCTTAAGTTGTGGCTCTGCCCAAGTCTTTAGCCCTCCTTTGTTCCAATAGTTTCCCACCCTTGATGCTCCTGTTCCCACCTTTGAACTGGCTTGCTCCACCATTGTCTGTAGTCTCCAGGTAGCCTCCATCAATTTCCCACCCTTACTCACTCATTACTGGAGTCTGACCTCATCTGACTCCTCCTGAAGACCTTCCCCAAATTACTCCTCTAGACCACCCCTAGATTCCTCCCACAACCTTTCTGTATATAGGATCCCATCTTCCCTCCATGTGGTGTGAGAGTGCCATAGAATGATTCAGCACAGACTTACTCAGTCAGACTTGCTCTGGCCTGCTTGCCCAATGCAAGCATCACAGATACCTAGGCTCCCCCTAAGAGTCTGCCCCACATGGCAAACTTTTAATGAGCTATTAATAAACTTTGTTTTTCTTTGACTGAGAAGAGTCAAATTCTTTCAGCAGGACTCAGTATGTTGGTATTTTGGGGTCTCAGGCAACCCTAACCCTCTTTGTGGGTACCCTCTTCACCCTTACATTCGTTCACATGGACCACCATTCTATTTTAGGCCATTATCATTGCTTCCAGAATTATTAGAATAATCTTCTAATTGGTTCCCCTGGCTCCCAGCTCTCCATTTTCTATTCTATCATCCACACTAAGGCAAAGTTAATATTCCTAAAACATACATCTAACCATGAGAGTCTCTTATTTAAAAAAAGTTTCAGTGACTTTCTTTTCTCTCTAGGATAAAATGAAAGAACTTTCACATTTTAAAACCTTAAAATTTTAGATTCAGTCTATGTTTTCAGTCTGAATTCACACACTCTATATTCCAATGAAACTGACTTAGGTACACATATGAAACATTCAGTCTGGCTTCACATCTTTTCACAAGATGCCGCTCTCTGGACTACTCTTCCTTCTTCCATTTGCTTCTTGGAGTCTTGAGATACATAGCTTCTTTCAAGGCTTCTTGCAAAATGCCACTCTGACATGAAGCTCTACTTCTTTCCACCCATTTTAGCCTTCCTCCAATTACTTTTTATATATCTTGTATTTACTTATCTGTGTATATATTTCTCCTTTTCCCCCCACCTTTCATTTTTGCTTTTGTATTCCTAGTGCCTAGTAAAGTACCTGGCACATAGTAGGTGCTTGCTAAATAATAAAATGGTGACCTTAATAAAAATCTGATTCTTATTCCCTATTAAACTATTGGAAAAGCTGCATATTAAATATGTAAGGGCCATTGGAGACCACAGGATCACATGAGAAGAAGACAAGAAGCGGACCACCTCTTTAGGGTATGGTAGGCAGATTTTATAATGAAAATTCCACTGAGGGGCAAAGAAAAAAATGCATATAGGTTATTGAAGCACAGAAAATTTTAAATCTCAATTTTCTGAAAAACTCTCAATGTGTTTACTAGGTCACATTATAATTTTTCTTTTCCAGGTAAATGGTTTTTTAGGTTAGGAGGCCTTTCATATTGCTACATTATATTTAACTATTGCCTCTCTCTATTTTTTTCTTTAAACTTACCTATGACATACCTTTCTAGTAGGTCAGTGATTAGATGCATACCACTCAGGGACAGCTTATCACAACTCAACCAGGCTCAAGAAAAACATAATGTCCAGTTCTGAACAATGTCAGTCTTTCACATACTCTCTCTCCTCCTTCCAACTCCACTAACTGTGCTTTTCCAGGATAATTCTTGAGCAAATAATTGGGGGGAAAAGGATAGATTTATGCCAATTTGTTTGTGAATTTGGAAGTGTTTATGATAACACTTCAAGATTCACTCATTGCTAGTAAAAAAAAAGAAGTATTACTTTAAGAAATTTGGTCAAAAAATCAAAACAAAAAAAAGAAATTTGGTCTTAGGTAAAATGTAGATTATGCAAGAAATTGTGCAGACCTAACAAGTCTCTGTAGGGCATAAATATTTATAATCTATTGAAAAACTATGTTTTCAAGCTTTTCTCCAATCCTTGGGAATTTTATATGATGCTTTTATGGAGGAAGATTTCTCTCCCAATTGATGGAAAGAATACTTATATAATACTGCATATAAGAGAAGTCAGCTTCTTCTAAATTTCCCCAGCTTCCAAAGTCTTTCTCTACTCCTCAGAGATGATCCTGAAGCATGTCTAAAATCATGAGTGACTCTCTCCCAAATGACATAATTATCAATTCTGCCCCTTAGTCAGGTGCACAGTATCCTATCAGATAGATTTCTCTCTGCAATTACAGTAATACACACACACTCACACACACGCACACACACACACACACACACACACACAGTGCCCTGACCTTAGTGGAAAATCAGGTTACACTTTACAAGATGACTCTGTGACTAGAATTAGACATTATGGCTCATCTTTTGTAGAGTGACAGACAGCAAATCTCCATATTTCAAATGCAGAACCTCTTATCTAATTCAGTTATAAACTGTAGTGGTATCAGAACATTATCACAAAAGAAACTGTTGCTCATGATCACATGAGTACAGTAGATTAAAAGAAGCTTAAGAACAACTTTTGAATGGATGTTACATTCTCAAATACTTATAATTTCTATGGTAAATAAGGAGAGGGTGCTTTCAAAGTACAAAGACATAGAATATGAAATCAAGATCATATTAAAAGAGGGTGAAGACTGCATCATCCCTGTTGTCCTGTTTGCTTTTGGAACTTTACCAAAGACACTTATTTGTGAGATTACAGAGTATGAGCTTGAATAGCAATATTCTTAATTAATCACAAAAGCACAGTTATTTTATCTACCTGTGCAATAGTCCATAGAGCATTGAATAGAAAGGAGTAAACATAAGAATCTAGTATTTCTAACTAAATCCCACAAAAAAAATAAGAACAATGAGATGACAGGCATGATAACTAAGAATAACATTCAGTCCCATAAGAACAACAGCTACTTCTCAGCCATTTCCAAATAAAATTGTTTGTTTCTTACCATCTTCTTGTTTGACCTCCTACCAGAACTCAGTCTCTGTCTTGGGACTTTAGATTTTGATGGGTTAAGCTTTCATCTTAATTTTCCAAGAACCACGACACCATGGCACCATGTGACTTCTCACCCATTCCCAAGTCATACTGTCACAAGTATCATCTTCACTTTTTAGCTCTTCTTTACACGTTGCTTATCTCCATGAGAAGGTAAGCTCCATAAAAGTGGAGACTATCTTGCTGACAATGACTAGCACAGAATAAGTTTTTAATAAATGTGTTTTTCATCAGTTCCTCCAAAGGTGGGAAGAGCTCAAAGTCAGAATCAATTCAATGTGTACATCTTACTTTAATTTTGAAAATACTGATGAACTCAAGTGTATGACCTCAAATCTTCGCTCTGAAATATGAATTATTCTTTCTTTATTTGTAATGTGGATGGACATTACAATGAACATAAGACAACATCTTACTAAATAAAAAGTTAACATATGATAGTTTCTTAGAAACACAGGATATAATCTTGGGAAGAAATCCGAAAGAGAATATGACCTGAGGCAAAACATGATGAAGAGTGGCAAACCTGACCAAGATATTCATCCACTGGTTCTCTAGACATTGCCATACACTTCCCCAGTACTTCTAAAGATGTTAAAAGACAGATTATTTTTCTTAAAGTCTTTCCAAAGGATTGCTTTTGTATAGCCATCTGAATCTGAATGTTGTTGAACATAAAAAATATTCCCTTCACCTGGGGATAAGCCAGGAACAGTACTTCTCCTTCCTTCTGTACGACATGAACTGAATTCAGCACATTTTGTTCTGTTTTGCTTTGTTTTCTAAAACACCTAAACCTATGGTAAATTAAGTATGGCTATGAATTTCAAGTCAACTCATTCAGGAAGTAAGCCAAGACCTAAACATCTCTTTTGGTTTATTCACCTTTTATAGTCACATAGTGATGTGGCATGGCAATACAATTATTATGTTTGCATGGATAGGAGTAAGGGCCATGTTGTAGGCTACCATTCCAATCCAGATATTGCTACATATAAGTCAAGCTCTGGAAAAAGGATTTTATCCACGATGAATTTAAATTCATGTCATAGTGTGTTATGCTTTAAAAGGTTACACTCCAGAATAAATAGAATCCTTTCTAAAGAAACATTTTTAAATTATATAAAATAAATAAACTTCTTGAAGGTAGGGGCCATGTCATTGCTTGGCTATCAACAGAACTACAAGTTATAATCTCCCAAGAATTACAATAGAAAACCATTCAAAGAGAAAAAGGGATGCAAATGATGGCTGTGAGCTGGCTGAAATACTTTACTAGAGAGTATTTGCATGGGAGGATATTACCAAGGATATAAATGCTTATCTGGGAAAAAAAATGGGGTTGGTTACATAGCGAGAGAGGAGGATAACAGATAGCATGCATTCCATTAACATCCATGCAAAGTCAAGAGAATGAAAGGAAGGTTTCATCATGCTGGGTGGATTCCCCAAGGTAGATTTATGGAAGGATATGGACAACTCATAATAGGTATAGGTATCCATATATGGGTCATGATATTAATCATTAGAAGAAATACACACATGGATAAAAAAGAAAAAAGTTAGGAAAGAGGGAGGGAGAAAAAAGGAAGCATAGAATAAAAGGATGGAAGGAATAAAAAAAACAAGCCTTTTATAAGTATTGTTTTCACATGTACTAGCAGTCTTAAAATGTTAATAACCTTCCTTTTATTCTGCTGTCTACTATGAAAACTTTTGGGATTTCATTATAGTTTAGGGGCAATAAAACAATGCAATATACTGTATGTTCATAAGCATAAAATCCTCTAAACGTTCTTTGGCAAAATCTGTTCCTCAGATTGATGTTTTCATGAGGAACCTGAATGAAAGGCAATGTCAAAAACAATTCACAAGCCATGCTGATACTGTCATAAATAATTACTGTAAATTGTGAAATGTCTTAAAACCACATAATGAACTGTTTTAATCAGGTTCAAAGTATTTTAAAACAGCCTGTAGCATTTTTTTTTAAATTCCTAAGCTGGGTATTGGTCTTTTTCAGCTCAGGCCAAGACTGAATGTGGGTAAATTCAACTAGAAGCAGGCACTTTAATCATTCCATCCATCTAATCTTCTGAAGTCATTTTAAAGGGCCCATTCAGTGGAACTGCTGTTTTTGGCAATCTGTATTGTAGTACTAGCTTCTGCTATGCTTTCTATCCCGGCTAGACATTTCCTATAAACCTAACAAAAACTGATATTTATACAACAGTGTACTTGAATAGCTTCAGTTAGTCCCCACAGTAAATCTTTGAGATAGTTATTGCAAATGCTATTATCCCCATTTTTTAGACGAAGAAACTGAGGCTCAAAGAGATTAGATGACATCCATAGTCTCACAACTAATAAGTATAAGAGATGGGATTAAAATCTGTTCTCCTCTGACTACAAATTTAACCTTCTTTCCACTACATCTTGGTATCAGATAGGTAGATTACAACAATGATAAAGAGGAAGAGGTGGGCAGACATACCTAGGAGAAGGTTGGATTATAACAGAGTACTCTAAGGGGGGTAGTAACTTTTAAGGGGAGGGAGAGGATCAATGGAGCTTATGGTAGCACATCTGGCATTCTCTCTAGGCATCATAATGATGAAATGATGATAGATTATCTATAGTTCTTTAAGGTTTTTAAACATACACATACACGCACTACATATATGTGCAGGCATATTTTTGTGTATGTAGTTTCATTTGACCCTCATGATAATTCCAAAAGGTTATTGTTAATATTCTCAACTTACAGATGAGGAAATTTAATCTCGGAAAGGTAAAATCATTTGCCCAGGGTCAGTCAGCTCATAATGGTTAGAGACATAATTTGAATTCAAGTCTTTCTAGTAAAAAGTGTCAATCAATTTTTAAAATATGTCTCATAAAAACAAAAAGGGAAATTTATCTCTAACTACTTTAACTAACAAAATTAAAGCTGAATGAGAGCAATAAAATATTTTACCAAATCATTGCTAAGGTAAAAAGTATAAAAGTTCTGAATTTCAGAACAATGCACAGATATTCTCAAATTGAAATTCAAAGAAAAAACATCAAACATCAGATATAACTCTTTTAAAAAAGTTTCAAATAGAAAGATATTTTTAGTCATCAAGTTTGGACAGTCAGTGATAAAAATATAAATCCCAAGTCATGTCTTTATCTCTTAGCTTGCAAACTATACCTCTTAGACTAAAAAACTGAATCATTTTTCCCATAAGTGCAAAACTGGGGTTTTATGTATTGTAATTCCAGAGGTAGAGAGGAGAATGTCTTGGTAATTTGGGCAGTTGAAAATACAACAAGATTAGTTTTAATTAACCAATTTTGGAAGCCAGCAATATAAACAAATAAATGTACAAACAACAAATAAGCAAGCAAGCAAGAAAAAAAAATATGGATGAATGAATGTTTTTGTACCTATGACCCTTGATGACTATAATTATCATATACAAAACTGTGATTTCTGCAGTTTTACAATCTTAATTTAAGACTTGAAATAGAAAATGTTTGTGTGTGTGTGCGTGTGTGTGTGTGTGCGTGTGTGTGTGTGTGCATGCGTGTGCGTTCACATACTGTATGTGTTTTTAATGACTGATCTTTAGAACTTCTGGGTCCTTCATAGTTTCTGGAACTTCCAGATTAATCACGCTACCATTTGCTTAAATATGAAGCTTTCTGGGGATCATTAGCCCAGATATTGCTTTGTGCAACATAAAATATTGTAAATTTCTTTAAAAATTTAATTTTTATTTTTTTATTTTTTCAGTTCTCCTTTCTGTTTGATATAATAGCTTATCAGAGCTTTTGAGACTGATCTTGTTAGGTTGCTCTGGGAGAATTGTTTCCCTCTTCCTGTTCCTAAGGAACATGTCCACAAATGTTATTAATCTACAGTTACTTTCCAGGGAAAGAGTATAATGTAATGATTATTTAGAGAATGAAATGCTAAAAAAAAAAAATGACACCTCGCTCAACATTTCAAATTATGGACATAACAGTGAATTGATGTTGGAATCATGCTCTGTTATATAAATTAGATTTGTTGAAAGTTATGGACAAGACTCACACAGGAATTGATAGGTGGTGATTTACATTATGGGAAGGAGTGTCCACACTGATGAGATAAGATAAGGGGTAATGTCAAGTATCCAGATTCCCTCACAGTGCTGTGATGCAGAACAAATGAGAGAAATAAGGGCATCTTTGAAAAATAATGGTAATGATAATTATATGATTTATATATTTATATAAAATTTATATAAATTGCCCCAATATTATTTTGGTCATAAATGCTAACTCTTGGAAATGAATTCACACACATGTACACATATATGCACATATATTAATGTGCATTATGTATGTGTGTACCTATGTATAGATGTGCATATATATGCATTTACACACATATATACACACATAGGTACGTATTTTCTGCTAACCTCACAGTTTGCCTAACTTTTATTATTATTTCCTAGTTGTCACTTTCCTTACACCTTGGAAATAGAACTCTGAGAACTCATACTGTCATTTGATATCACATTTGGGTTACTGTTCTAAGTTATATTGAATTTAATCATGAGGTCACTGGAACCAAGCAGCTTTGCTGTGTCTAATCTACTAACTGCACATTTTCTCCGAGATTGGAGAGGACCAGTCCTATTAGGATTTCTGACACAGAAGGTCAATAATTCTTTATTTCATCCATTTTGTCTTTCATTGTTCAACACTTCTCAAAGTTTCTTTTTTTTTTTAATGGGAAGTCTGAAATCACCTATCACTGGAAACTGATAGATATTCTCTTGTCTTCCTTATGTTTTCATCATGACAGCTATAATTCTTTTCTCACTAATTTCCACTCTTCCAGTAAATGACTTGTCCTTTTAACTTACTATCTCCACTGCTAGGCTATATGAATATATTTAACCTGAAGTGATCACACACAGAGGATTTTCTGTACAATACTATTTTTGAACTTGGATGGATTGCTCAAAATATTTTAACAGCAATCCAGCCAGGAGGTATAACATTTTTTAATTCATAATTTTAAAAGTATAGCTAAAAGCAATTTATATACATATACTCCATCAGTATCCCTGCAATATCAAAGGTACTTTAAGAAAGTCCCACAAGTCCTGGGTGTTCCCCCTTTGACAGATTTGTGAAAAGATATGGACAAGAGTCACACAGGAATTGATAGGTGGTGATTTACAATATGGGAAGGAGTATCCACATTAATGAAATAAGATAAGGGGTAATGTCAAGTATCCAGATTCTGTCACAGTGTTGTGATGTAAAACAAATGAGATAAATAAAGGCATTTTTGAGGTATTGATAATAATAATGATGATAGAGAGATACATAGTCCTTTAAGGTTTCCAAAGTAACAAAGGTTACTTATACCTATTATTTCATTTGATCCTCACACAATCCTGTTAGATAGGTGCTATTATTGCTCCTGTTATGAGGATATTGAGGATGAGAGGTTAAATGACTTGACCATGGTAATATTGATAACAAGTGCCGAAGGTAGGATCAAAACAGGACTTCCTGACTACAAGTCTAAGACTCTGTGATTTTTAGGGTGGTGTTATTTCCTTCTTTGGCTATGATAATCTTTCCATAATTTAGTATGTGGTCTTCAAGAGTTATTGTGACTGAAAAACTTATCATCTTTTGAGCAGCTAGTAGTAAACATCTCTGACAGATCAATTCTGGTTATTGGATGGCAGGTATACAATTAGGCCCATGTTGGTTGAGTATAGACATTTAGGAATATAGATTTAGAGTTGTAAAAAAACACAAAACAACAACAAAAACCACCCTCAAGTGACACCGAAAAGCAGGAGAGAGTTGGTGATAGAATTCTTGGCTTGAATTTAGGAGGGCCAGGATCATAATCTTGCCTCTAGTGCTTTGCTAGTTGCCTGACCCTGAGGGAGTCATTTCACATGTCTTAGCTTCAGTGTCCCACTCATAATATAAGAGGATAAAAGCATTAGAACTGGAAGTGTCCTTTGAGATCATTGTGGCCTTGATTTTATAAGAGGGGAAGCTGAGGCACAGAGAGATAAGTGACTTGCCGGGGTAGGGGGAAGCTAATGAGTATCTGAGGTAGGATCTGAACCTAGGTCTTCATGCCTCTAGTGATCTATAGCATGATACCTCTCACCTGTAAAATAATAACTTTCACACCTAGCTTACATTGCAGTCCTGAAAGCCTTATAGGATTGTTGTGAAGCCTAAATAAATATCGGTTATCTATCATTATTTTTGTTGTTGTTAGCCAACCCTCTCATTTCATAGTTAAGGAAACTCAGGATTGAAATGGTTATTTGACTTGCTTGAAGGCACACAGATAGTAACTAGCAGAATCAATAGCTGAGCACAGATACTAAATTCTAAATTAGGTACTTTTTATCCATATGTCACTACTACTGAGACTCTGTTCTGAATAGCTTGAGTGGGGTGAAATTACTGCCTAACAAAAGTTCATCTAGCCTACAAAATGCAGGGAGAGAGGGCACAGTTGGGGGAGGGGGTAGTAATCTTTAGGTACTACCTCAGAGAACATAAGCAATGATAAATCATCATAATGCCCTAATGTGACACTTCAAGATCTAGATTTTGTACATAATAGCAGCTCCATTTGCAGGATATTTGAACTCACAGGTCACTCACTTCCTCGTTACCCTGACCTTTGTAAATTATTTCATAAACATATCTCCAATTATATACTGTATAAGAAAGTCAATTTAGTAACATAGTTGGAGAAATTACATCCTTGAGACTGATCTTGTTAGGTTGCTCTGGGAGAATTGTTTCCCTCTTCCTGTTCCTAAGGAACATGTCCACAAATGTTATTAATCTACAGTTACTTTCCAGGGGAAGAGTATAATGTAATGATTATTTAGAGAATGAAATGCTAAAAAAAAAAATGGCACCTCGCTCAACATTTCAAATTATGGACATAACAGTGAATTGATGTTGGAATCATGCTCTTTTATATAAATTAGATTTGTGGAAAGTTATGGACAAGACTCACACAGGAATTGATAGGTGGTGATTTACATTATGGGAAGGAGTGTCCACACTGATGAGATAAGATAAGGGGTAATGTCAAGTATCCAGATTCCCTCACAGTGCTGTGATGCTAAACAAATGAGAGAAATAAGATAAATTCAGATTCAGAAAAGAAGAGCTTTTGGTTTCTTCTCCAACAGTCAAGTTGAAAGATTCTATCCATCTATTGTTTTCTTTCCTTCAATATTCTCTATTTCAGGCTGTAGAATTATTGAAGTTACAAACAGAAGGGGTCTTGGAGATCACATAACCTGTTCCTCTTTGAAGAAATTGAGGTCATACAAATGAGGTAATTCTTTAGATTCTTATCAAGGATTTTAAGAATGAGAGTTGTTTTACTGCTCATGATGGATTTTGGGTTTTTTTTGGTATATTCATTTTTTCTAAGGGAAAAAATTTGTAGCAGTGTTTTCCAAAAATCATAACAAACCTCATGGTAGACTCTATAAATGATCATAATTTCCCTCCATTAAATTGTATGCTCCTTGAGAGCAGGGATTGTATTTTGCCTTTTTTTTTTTTGCATCCTCAGTGTTTAGCACAGTGTCTGTCACATACTAGGAGCTTAAGAATTTTTTTTTCTTTTTTATTGATTAAATCATGGGTTATTTATAAGAGATGATCCTAATTCATCCCCCAAAGCACTATTTGAATATCACAACTCTAGCACAGTTTCCAAAAAGGTTCTTACTGTGTGAAATGCCAAACAATTCATTTTATGCAACATGATAAAATAAAGTGAATTATATCATGTGAGAAAAAAAAAAGACACAGACTTGCAAATCCTAACTTGACAGAACAAAACCAGACTCAAAACAAAACTCTCAAAAACAAAACCAGATGGAAACCATGCTTCAATCCTTGGCTTATTATTTGCAGTCTCTGAGTCAGAATTCTGAACCAAAATTGTGGAATCATGTTGCAGCTCTGATATCATTGACACAGATAATTCTAGCCTACTCTCCAAATTCCTTGTATGAGTGATTGGTATTCACATTACACTCATGTGCAATTAGAGAGTAAAATTGGGATCTCACATCTGAACAAGTAGTCTCTTAGAATAAAATTCACCAACACTGATTTTGTGGGGACAGAAAAATTATGTTCCTTATGATTTATGTTTTCCTCATGTACCATACACATTTTAAATTACAGCAAGAATGAAAAAAATCCATATTTCTATTCAAGGTTTCTTCTAACTTTGGTATGGAAGAGCTAGTTAAAGGAAATAAAATTGCAATACAGTGTCACATAATTCTCCTACACACTCTCTCTAATTGGTATTGGAGTTACCATCATTTAAAAGGTTCACATGACTTAGGTGTTTAAAAATCAATCAGTTAAAACAATGAGAAATTGGGATACTTAATTTTTATGGTCCCAGTCTTAACACTGGATATTAAAGTGTGTGTGTGTGTGTGTGTGTGTGTGTGTGTGTGTGTGTGTGTGTTTATGTGTGTGTGTGTGTGAGAGAGAGAGAGAGAGACAGACAGACAGGCAGGCAGACAGAGAGACAGACACAAAGACAAAGAGAGACTAGGCCACAAATTTCCCCAAAGTCAGATCAGCTGATGCCCAGCAGATGAATAGCAGAACTCATCCCAGGACTTGGGCTTCCATTCTCTGTTGATGTAATTCTGCTCTGAGCAATGTTTGATGAGGCAAGGGGAGTCTTTCTGTCCTACTTCCTGGAAGTAGCAGGCAGAATTGGGATAAGGAACATTTCTGCTCAGTTGGATCTCTGGAAGCAACAGTGTTTCCTAATCCATACAGGTGTGAGAGCTTCCTCCCTGTTTAAATCACTTAAAAAATAATGTTGACTATGTTTCATGTTTATTTCCTTTGCATATGTTGTATCTTACTGGACAGAAAATAAACTACTGTATGGAAGAATTTTTTTTTTATTTTTGTCTTTGTATCTCCAGAACTTCACACAGTGCTTTGCCCTTAAGTATAGTGACAGGAACGAGACCTGTGAGTTCATGATATTAGCAATTCCTAGGTGACAACACTCCCTCTACAAGGTGACAATGTTTCTTCAACTTCTGGTCTTAGAGAATTGCCTAGAGCGCTAAGATGTTAAGTGATAAGTTCAGAGTCACATAGTCAGAATGAGTTAAGAGATAGAACCTAAACGCAGATCTTCCTGACCAATTTGAAACCAACTCTCTATTCACTAGGGCATGTTTCCTCTCTTGCCTCACACAAAGTAAGTACTTAATAAATGTTTGAAGACCTGAATTGAATTGGGGCAAACATTATTATGGAAAGTATAGATTAAAATCCGAATATATAATATTATCAATAAAAAATGTATTCAGGGAAATGCATAGTAGAAAAAGAAGATAGGCTAGTCACATGGCAAGGGCAATGGATAACTGGTGGAAAACTTAAACGTTCTAGTGGTGAAATGACCTTATATTATAAGAGGAAAAAGATGAATAAAGTCACAGCACATTGGTTGGACCCCTAAGGGGGAAAGTTGTGGAAAGCCATGGATAAGAATTCCACATGATATGCAGATATGGATATCTTATTATCTGCATGTTTATACAGAACTTCTAAACAGACAAGATCACAAATATATAAAATTTCAGATCAATTTATACTCTGTTATATTGATTATGATAAACGAGACTCAACTACTCACATACATATGGAGCTATGATCTTATTGTACATATTTTCTCTAAGGATATGGATCAATATACCATGTCATTTGGAAATTGTTAAGTCATAAACCTTGTTATAGCCAATTGTTCAATCCATCTCTAAAAAAGAATTGTATGATGTCACTGATGTTGATCAAACTATTATCAGCTTTTGATCTACATTCTTTGCCAAAAAGAGTTATTAAGCAGTGAATTTACAGAAACAAGGATGTTAGATAAATCTCAAAATGTATAAGCCACATTTGACAGTTATTATAATGATGCTTTATCAAATGAAGATGGGGCAGGGGGCCAAAAATGGCTTTAAGCTGTGTAGTATAGAAAATGATTTTCTGAGGTTGAATCACAGCATTTGGGAAATGGGACAAGATGAGTTATTCTTAACAAATTTAAAAGTAATTAAATTTGAAAGTGCAGCAGGATGGTACAGTAGATAGAGCTCCTGGCTTGGAATCAGGAAGACCTGAGTTCAATTTCAACCTCAGGCACTTATTAGCTAGGTAACCTTGGGCAGGTCACTTAACCCTGTTCCCCTCAGTTTTATCATCTACAAAATGAGCTGGAGAAGGGAATGGCAAACCACTCAGTATCTGTGCAGTAAAATCCCAAATGAGATCATGAAGAGTCAAACACAACTGAAATGAATGAACAACAACAAAATGTGAGAGTAAAGCAGCTAATCAATCCTACTCAGACTTCTGCAAAATTAAAAAAAATGTTCCTTTCCTCATTGAGGTTATGCCAACAGTGAAATACATGACTCAACATATTTTAAATATGTCATATGTGGTAAAAATAACCAAAAGTACTTAAATAGATTGGGATATCATTGATGTGGGTATCCCCACCAGCAATATAGATAACAACTTTCAAATATCCTAGTTTACCATAAGATAATCACACACCATGCTAGGAGCCTTCCTCACTCATTTCTTGATGTTTTAAGAATACCAATCAAGTACGTGGGCCAGCCACTGGTTGTCTCATGCCCTCACCAAATAACTTTCTTGGGTCATATGTCATCAGAACACAACTTAGAAGATTCTAACATGCTAGAAAAGTTTTAAGATGTGAATTATGGTTAAAAAAACCAATATTTTAGTTTCCTGATGACAAGACTAGCACAGCAGGGAGGGCTGATTATCAACATTGCCAGTAACCTGAACACACAATGTTAATTCCTTTAGTCATGGTAGTAGAGCAGGCAGGGGTGTGCGTTATGTGTTAATACGTTTGTGGACAGACAAATAATTTGTTTTAAATGAGTTCAAATGAGAATTAAAACTCTAAGAACTGATACATACATTGCTTTTGTCATATAACAAAAAGTTAAACAGTAGAAATCCTTATTATATTTAAGGCCAAGATGAATGTCTTAAAAACTGAAAATTCAAAAGTAATTATTAGTTGGAATACATAACTGTAGATCAAAATAATGAATAGCATTCTGCTTGCCTTTTTATTGGTTATATGTAACACTGTGTTACTGCTACTCTGGTTCCATGACTAATCAGCATCCTCCTGATGTCCACTGACAAATTTCCTAGTAAAATTGCCAACTAGCACATTTTCTAAAATTGATGGAATAAAGAACATGCTACCATCTGTAGTACAAGTTGAGGGCTCTATTTCTAGTTGTCATGGTGGATGATTTTGATACTGGAATTACAGGGATCATTCTCATAGTGGGAAAAGTGAAATACAACTTGCTTTTCAGGAATAAATTGAACCCATTTATGAGAAAACCTATAAGCACTCAATGGTACTGAGACCTCAAACACCTATGGTGATAAGAAATTGTATATAATTATTCTCCAACTGCAAAAAAAGTTAATTTTCTCTATTTTCTTCCATTGAAACTTTATTCTGCTAGCATTATTGTTATTTTATTTTATCGTTGTTATTGTTGGTAGCTGTTAAGGAAGTGTCTTTGCCACCATTACTGAAATTGCATAAGGCCTATCCCTTGTGTGAGACATTTCAAGGGTCTCAAACTGAGAGGGATAACTAACGCACTGGACAACAGTTAACATCCAAAACATCTTGGCATCCTAGAATATTAGGCCAAAAACAATACAGTAAATGCAATAATTAATGTGATGTTACACTTGGGTTAAAAGTAAATGAAATTAACAAATATGGGATTAGGCATAGCTAGAGATAACTTCCTTTGAAGATTTTTTTTTAATTTATGTATTTTCATTAAGAAGTTCAATATAAACCAACAAGGTGAGATAATAGTCATCCATGAAAGAATGATCTAAGACTTTATTAAATGAAAGGAGGTGATACTCCATTCTACTCTTTCATCATTCAACCACACATATGAATTTTTTTTTTTCTGGGAACTAAAACCTTAAGAAAAATATGCTTAAGCTAGTGCATTCAGAGGAAGGAAAACATAAAATTGAAAGTCCTTCAGTCCCTGCCATATGACCAGTTTAGCAGAACTAGGGATTTTTGAATGATAAAAGAGAAGGCCTATTACTAGAGCGATTGGGTGGAGGGGACACAAGGCAAAATAGCTGACTTCAAGTACTTCAATGGCAGTCATGTGGAAGAAAGAATTTACTTATTTTGCACATCACCAGAAAGCAGAACAAGGACCAGTGTGTGGAATTTTCAAAAGCACTTGATGGAGATGAAAAGAGGATTTCTAGCAATGAAAAGTACCATGAGGTGTAATAAACAGCTCTTATAGGTAGTCATTCCTTCTCATTGGCGATCTTTGAGCAAAGACTTGGTCAAAACCCAGAGATAGTATTGGATAAACGATTCTGATTCAGAAAGGATCCTTGGAGTTCCTTCCTATTCTGAGATTTAGTGATTCACTCAAGTGGCTTTTGAATTTGATAAGCAAGAAGTCAAACATGTAAACAGGCTTATGAATGATCTAGAAGAGGGGTTTTCATTTTTGTGTATGTTTTGTAGGCCCTGTGAATAGTTCAGTGAATCCTATGGACCCCTCCTTCTAATAATTATTATTTAAAACGTATGAAATTGCATATAATTGTACAGATCAACAATTATAATATATTCACATGCATATATGCATGAGTATATAGACATGTATTTGTATATATGTGTGTGTGCATATGAATTGCTGCCTCTTAGGCTATGTACATGGCAGGTGTTCAATAACTGTTGAATGAAGGAACAAATAAATGAACATTCTTGTCTAAATTCAAGCTGTGATAGTTTTCTTTTAAATCAGTTTCTTCAACATAGGTTTTAACTTAGCCCAAAAGCAATGGAATAAATAGTGAAATGTTAAGTGTTCAGTCATTAAATAATCATTTAGCATTCATTGGAACAGCATTAATCGTAACACATTTATTTAGCGCCCATGTGCTTGTCACATGTACTCCTCTAAGAGTTCAATTATATCAAGCATTAACTAATGATTGCACTGTGCTGTGTGAGTTAACATGGTTGTACAGCATTTTCTTCTCTGAATAATTCACATACTGAGGGTGAGAACAACACACAGGTTATTAAAAAAAATTCTTCCTTAACCCTTTCCATGTTATGCTACTAAATATAGTTATAGAACATCAACTAAGAGTGATTCCTCAAGACTTTGTATCCACAGGCAAAACTTACATAGACAGGTTTCAGATCAATACAAAGGAGGATTTTCTAGCATTTAGAGGTGTCTAAATATAGAAAGAGGTATTGCTGAGGTAGTTATCCATCACTACAGGTTATTTCTGAGGGTTGTTGTAACGAAAGGAAAGAAATAAGCATTTATTAGGTAGATACTTACTATGTGTCAGGCATTGTGCTAAGTGTGTTATAAATATTATCTCCTTTGATTCTCACAACATCTCTGAGAGGTAAGTGCTATTGTTATCCCACCATGCTTTAAAAAAAAGGAAACTGAGGCAGGTAGTACTTAAGCAATTTGTTCAGGATCATAGGGCTAATGCCTGAGGCCAAATTTGAGCTCAGATCCGCCTAATTCCAAGCTCAGTATTCTACTCATTGTGTTACCATCATGTCTAGGTGATTCACACATGAATTTACTCCTCTTCTGAACTCTCCTACTTCTGTGAAGGTTACCATCATCCTTCCAGCCAGACAGTATCACATGCTTGGAGTCTTCATTCTCTTTCCTTCCACTTTTTCCAATCAATTGCTATATATCGTTAACTCTACTTTCAAAATAATGATATTCCATTGAATTCATTCCATTGAATTTGTTCAGCTATTAAGAGGATAATTTTTACCTAATCAATGGACATTAATTTTCTTTCTAGATCTATGTGGCCCCAAAATAAATGACCTTATAAAGTTGTGATGAATATGGGATTTTTCTTTATCTTTGACCAAGTTTCTTATTTTCTGATATTCAGTAAACTGGACTAATTGTATCTTTGGGCAATTTTTTTCTCCTCTATTTACCTAACTTAAGCTAACTTGGATACTTCAGATGTTGATAAATGCTTGAAGATATACTGACCTCCTGTGCAAGTAATGTAGATAATTAGCTTGAATCCTGGTAGCTTTTTCACATTTTTGGAAGAGATTTCAATTGGTTTGCATATTATCTAAAGGTAAAGTGTCAAAAACTAGCACTGGAAGAGCTCCCATTAAAAAAATGCTCATTTGTAATTGAGGGGAAAAAAATAACAAAATAAGAAATAAATGTATTTTTAAAAGAAAAGAAAGAAGGACAAGACTCCCACTACTTGACAAGTGTGAGTGGTACAAGTTTCCTATTAAAATCTTAGCTTATCAGTTTCCCCAAAGCTTACATCATGACTCATTTTCTTTCATTAAAAGAAGTATTAATATTTCATAAGTGGGAAAAAACCATTTTCCCATCAATTATGCAACCTGAAAGGAAAATGTTCATTCAGAATATTTAAGCATTCTTGTCTCAACCTGCCTTACCTATGTTTTACCCCTGCCTGAGGCCTCATCACATTGTAAAAGTGGCCCAAGTTTCTTAAAGGCCGTGCGAAAGAAGTGCAGATCCAGAAATATTATAAAGGGGAAAAGTCTGTGAGTTCAGCTCTACTGATGGACATGATGTCTGTCATGTAAACCTTAACCTAACTTTGTCTGAAGAACTTCATTGCCTGAATGTTGGCACAAGGGTGATTTTTTTTCAACCATATAATACTTCATGAATGCTTTTGACTAAATCATAAACTGAGGATCTTTTTGACTTGGTGGAAAGATTGCTAATATGCATGAAATGTCTTAAGACTCTAAGACTAAATATCTTAGACACTCAAGAGAATAAATGATTTTCTTAAATCCGAACTTTTAGAGAAATCGTCTCATTGTGTTAGAAAAGGGAGAATTAAACTAGAAAGTCCCCATCAATCATGCAAATGTTACTTTACAAATGTTCAAGTTGGACTTCACTATTTGACATGGCATCACATATACCTGTGGACCATGGATTATTGTTCATAACCCGTTGCTGGATTTATAATGTCACCAATGTAGATATAATTGTCACTGGTAGAGACTGCTCCCTATCAATAGGCTTCCTCATTTTGTGTAGCTCTTCTTGATAATTCTTTGAAACTTGAAAGAAAATATGCCCAAAATACTGATTTGGGGTGTCTTGGGCAACTAGGTGGTACAGTGGATAGAGTGACAGACCTAGGGTCAGGAAGACCTGAGTTCCAACTTTGCCTCAGACTTTTACTACCTGTGTGACCCTGGACAAGTAATTTAATCCTCTTTGCCTCCTTTCTTCATATATAAAATGATCTGGAGAAGGAAATAGCAAACCACTCCATTATCTTTGCCCAGAAAACCTCAAATGGGGTCACAAAGAATGAGACACAATTGAAACAGTTGAACAACAACAATTGGGCTGTATGCTATAATTTACTGATGTTATGTGACAGGCATACATCATTATCTGATCATACATGATGATTCTTTTAGTCTTATTTCAAGAAGGACAATCATCGCTGCAGGTACTTTACACTCATTACAAACACACAGTTTGCAGGTACTTTACACTCATCCAAACTTCCGTATTAGGAAGCTAATCCGTGTACTGGATAGAATTCTGGGCTTGGAATCAGAAAGATTTAAGGTCAAATCCAACCTCTGACACTTAGTAGCTGTGAGACCCTGAGTAAGTCATTTAACTTCTCTTTGCCTCAATTTCCTCAATTATAAAATGAGAATAATAATGACACTTGACTCAGAATGTTATTGTCAGGATCTGATGAGATAATATTTGTAAAGTACTTAGCACAGTGTCTGACCCATACAAAGTGCTTAATAAATACTTGTTTCCCACATTCTTCCATCATGTCTCTGAATTACCTGAAGTTTGATAAGTTTAATAAGTCATCTATCTGAGGATATGTTAATATATGTTAATGTCTGTAATAATAATAAAAATAATTTTTCATTTTAAAGTCCTCATGGATAGAGAGGAGGTCTATATTTAATATGTTCCTTTAATATATTTAATGCTTATATAGTACTATGGACCTTTTTGGGGGAAAGCCTCTTTGTGTTGCAGAAGGGAAACTAAACTCAAGGTCAGAAGATTCAGGTTTCAGTACTATCTCTGCCACTTATTTATTACCTAAGTAGCCTTGAACAAGTTATTTAGCCTCCATCTATCTCAGTTTTCTTATCTGCACAATGATGGGTATGAACTAGATGAACTTGAAGGCCCCTTCAGTACTTTTGTAGATACATAACATTTTTGGCACATTGCTGATCATAGTGTCTCCATGCCTTCTATTCTGGGCAATCCTTGAAAAATTAAATTATTTAATGATGTAAAGATGAGGATTTATCGATGTGCCATCTTTCATATTCCCCTCTACAGAGAAAGGTTGGGTCACTGAGAAGATTATAATTTAGACAAGGAAGAATATTTAATAAGCTACTCTGGACAGAAGATATGCTCCAGGTTGCCAACCCAATTTTCCTTGTCATCAGGGAGAAAAGCATATTTATGTGTGAGATATAATTATTCATCATATAATGCCATATGATAGAGCTCTGCAAGGAATTACTTTACCTATTCATAAACCCAGTCACATAAAGTTAAAAGTAGCTGCATTGTGTCTGATTTGGAGCCAGTGGCTAGCTAGGTCAAAGTGCCAGCACTGTATCTGGCCTAAGAGCCAGCTAAAGACCTTTGTTACCCACAATTAAAAGCACCACAAAAAGTTTCATGTCTCACTTGTAGTAGGAGACTAAAAAGGTAAAGGAAACAGATTTACTCTCTACATAGGCCAATTACTTTGGATCTTTTTCCACTGTTCATACCACATATTTACCAGTGACTAGTCACAATTTATATGTATATCATTCATTTATTCACTCAGCAAATTTATTGAGTATTTATGCTATGTGAGATTTTATAGTAGCAATTCGATGTCCTAGCTGTAATTCTGACTTTCTGGAATTCAATATTGCATCTTAGATTCAGTTTCACCAAGAATTTCCTTCAGAACCTAGAGCCTCCTCACTCTGGAACATCTATAAATCCCTATAACCTTCTCACCTTGGAACAATTCTCCTCCATAATGGCCCCTCTCTCATTGATGAATTCTTCCTGGGACTTCTGTTTTGAGGAAGGGGGCAGACTGGCCCCCTTCATTCCCTTTTCTATTCTTATTCCTTTTTTTTTTATATGAACTCCATGCCAAAGCATGGGCACATTCAGTTCTCGACTCTGAACCTCCTTTCAGGTGTTTTCTTCCACCGTTAGAATGTAAACTCCTCGAGGGAAAGGATTGTCTTTTGTTGCTTGTGTTTTTGGTCATAATACTTGGCATGTGTTATACATAGTAAGTATTTAATAAATGTTTATTACTTTTCCTTGAATTACAGAATCACAGTATCTTAGAATTTAAAAAGACTCTTGAGGTCATGTACTGTAAGATGTATTTGAACCAGACAGACTCTGTAAAACTTTAATTTTTATAGAACTCATTTTTATAAAAAACATCACCAGCCTGTTATCTAAACCTTCTAATGAAGAGAAATTTATTACTTTCAAAGGCATCCCATTCTCCTTTGGCACAGCTCTAATTGTTATTAAGATTTTCCCTAAATTGAGCAACAATCTGCTGCTCTGAATTGTCTAACCATTTCTCATTTAGAGCAAGTCTTCTCTTCCCTGTCCTAAACCTTGTTATTTTCTTTAATTAGTCATCACCAGGCAAAAGTCATAATGCCTCTCAACATCTTATACATCCTATTCTAAATACATTGCAATTTCATTTCCCAAAATATGTCTGATATGGAATCTGATTCTCTTTAAGTAGTTGCCTGTCACTATCCATTATTGCCTCATGTGTCCTAAACACTATGTACCTCTACATGTAGAGAGATGAGAAAAATGGGGGGCAGGATGAGAGAGGAAGTTTTAGAAGGTTTTATAGTTTAAGATTTAAGAGTATGGAGGAGAAGATAAAGGAGGGACTTTTGGAGGGGTGTATAGATTAAGATTAGGAGGGTAAAGGGAGAAGATAAGGAAGGGGCTCTTAGAGGGGGGATAAAACAAGGAGTAGGAAGATAAAGGGAGAAGATAAGGTAACAGGGAGAGAGTGTAAAGAGAGGCTAAGAAAGAAAATAGTGAGTAAAAATAAGATGGAAGGAAATTCACAGATAGTAATTATAACTTTGAATGTGAATGAGATGTTTATAGCAGTTCTCTTTGCAGTGACAAAGGACTGGAAACTGCAGGGATCCCCATCAGTTGGGGAATGGCTGAACAAATTGTGGTGTGTGGTTGTGATGGAATACTACTGCGCTATAAGAAATGATGAGTTCAATGATCTTAGGAACACATGGAAAGATTTGCATGAAATGGCAAAGAATGAAGTAAGCAGAACATTGTATTACAGTAATAGCAATATTATTTTAAGAATGATTTTGGAGGGGCACAGAGCCAAATGGCAGAATGAAAGCAGGAACTCACTCAAACTTGGTCATGAATTCCTTCAGTAGCTTCTAAAAAGTGAATATGAACAGTTTTTGGAGTGGCAGAATCCATTAAGAGACTTAGTGTGGCAGATTTCAAGGCCTGAAAGTGTGGAAGTGTAGGATTTGTTGATCCAAGCTGGGGAGTACAGGGCACGTGGGCAGCACCAGCAGAGACCTGAGCATATCGAAAACAGAGCAAGACTGTGAAAACTGACTCACCCACCGAAAAGGCCAATTCCTAGACCTCTCACCACAGGGCAGAGATCTTTTGGAGCTGGGTAAGAGACAAGTGCTTGGCCTGTGGTGGCAGCAGCAGTAGCTACTCCTGGGGCTATCAGCCCACAGTATGGATGTTTAAAAATCATCTGCCTGAACTTTCAGGAGCCAAGATGACAAAGTATACTGTAGCTGCTCTCAGTTTCCCTGTGGCAGTGAAAACCCAGAGAATATTGCCCCAGCATAAAATTGAGAAATTGTTTTACTGGAAGTCCATAATGAAAAAAAAAGATCCTGGACAACATCTTGCAAGAAATCATCAAGGAAAACTGCCCTAAGGCCCTAGAACCAGAGGGTAAAATAGTCATCAAAAGAATCCACTTAACACCTCCTGAATGAGATTCAAAATTGAAAACTCCAAGGAATATTGTAGCCAAATTCCAGAATTATCAGGTCAAGGAGAAAATATTGCAAACAGCCAGAAAGAAACAATTCAAATATTGTGGAACTGAAATCAGAATCACACAGGACCTAGCAGTTTCTACATTAAAAGATTGGAGGGATTAGAATATGATGTGCCATAAGGCAAAGGAGCTTGGACTACAACCAAGGATCAACTACCCAGCAAAGCTGAGCATAACATTTCAGGTGAGGAGATGGTCCTTTAATGAAATAAGGGACTCCCAGACCTTCCTGATGAAAAAAACAGAGCTCAATGGAAAATTTGATCTCCAAATACAAAACTCAAGAGAGACGTAAAAAGGTAAACAGGGAAAACACACACACATACACATACACACACACACACACACACACACACACACACAAAACTTGTTATTCAGTAAGAGTAAACTGTATACATCTCTCTATGGGAGGATGATAACTGTCAATATTGAGAGCTATATAATTATCACAACATTTAAAAGGAATATACATAAATAGAGGTTATGGGTTTAAATGAACTAATGTGATGATTAAGAAAACCTTATTAAGGGATAAAAAGGGATTGTAATGGGAGAAGGGGAAAGGAGAAGGCAGAAAAAGGTAAATTATGTCAGATGAAGAGGCATAAAATGTATTATAGTAGAGGAAAAGAAGGTAGGAAGATAAACATTGTATGAGCTTTACTCTCCTTAATTTTGGTACAAGCAGGGAATATCATACTCAGTTAAGTATAGGAATCTAACATGAAGAGATACAAAAACTTAATACAGTAGAGGAAAAAAGGGAGGGAAAAGGGCATTGTGTGAGGTTTACTCTCACTGGATTTGGTTCAAGGAGGGAATAACACACTTTGTTAAGTATAAAAATCTAACATGTCCTATAGACAGTAGGAGGTTAAAAGGGAAAGAAAGGTGCATGGGGAGTATGTTTAGAAGGGAAGGAAGAAGTGGTAAGGTAAAAGAGTAGGAAAAGGGAGAAGGGCTGATAGGGAATATTAGGGGAGATGGTGGTCGAAAGGAAAACTCTTAAGGAGGGGTAGGGAGAAGGGAGAAATAAAAGCATAAACAGGTGAGTGAATAGGATGGAGAGAAAGACATAGATAGTAATCATAATTGTGCATGTAAATGGGATGAAATCTCCCATAAATTGGAGGTAGATAGCAGAATATATTAGAAACCATAATCCTACAGTATGCTGTTTACAAGAAACACATTTGAAACAGAGGGATACACACAGGGCACAGGTAAAAGGCTAGAGTAGAATATATTGTGCTTCAGCTAAAGTTAAAAAAAAGCAAGCATATAATCTCAATCTCAGACTAAGCAAAAATGTATCTAATTAAAAGAGATAAGGAGGGAAACTACATACTGCTAAAAGGTACCACAGACAATGAAATATCATTACTAAACATATATGCTCCAAGTTGCATAGCATCTAGATTCTTAGAGAAGTCAAGGGAGTTACAGGAAGAACTAGACAGCAAGACTACACTAGTGGGGGAAATCAACCTTCTTCTCTCTGAACCTGACAAATCTACCTCAAAATAAAAAAGAAAGAAGTTAAGGAGGTGAATAGAATTTTAGAAAAGGCAGATATGGTAGACCTCTGGAGGAAACTGAATGGGGATAGAAAGGAATATATATATTTTTTCTCAGCAGTACATACACAAAAACTGACCATGTACTAAAGAAAAAAAAAGCCTCACAATCCAGTGCAGAAAGGCAGAAATATTAAATATATCATTTTCAGATCATGATGCAATAAAAATTAGATATAATAAAGAGTCATGGAAAGATAGACTAAAAATTAATTGGAAACTAGATAATCTAATCCTAAGGAATCTAATCATAAACAACAAATCATAGAAACAATCAATAACTTCATTCAAGAGAATGACAATTACGAGACAACTTATGGGATGCAGTGAAAGCAGATTTTAGTGGAAGTTTTATATATTTGAATTTTCACACAAATAAAATAGAGAAAGGGATATCAATGAATTGTGCATGAACAATTCAAGAAGGAGTTCTACTGAATTGTTTGTATGATTCAAACATGTTACTGATACCTAAATAAGGAAGAGCCAAAACAGAGAATGAAAATTATAGACCAATTTCCCTCATCAATATAGATGAAATAATTTTATATTAAATATTAGGAAAAAGATTACAGCAACTTTTCATGAGAAGAACACACTTTGATCAAGTAGGATTTATCCCAGGGATGCAAGACTAGTTAAATACTAGGAAAATTATCAGAATAATTTGTCATATGAACAGCAAAACTAGTAGAAAACACGTGGTTATCACAAAAGATGTAGGGGTGGCTAGGTGATGCAGTGAGTAAAGCACTAGCCCTGGAGTCAGGAGGACCTGAGTTCAAATCCAGCCTCAGACACTTAATATTTATTGGCTGTGTGACCTTGGGCAAGTTACCAAGTTGCCCTCCAAAAAGCAAAAAAAAAAAAAAAGATGCAGAAAAAAACTTTTGACAAAATACAACACCCATTCCTGTTAAAAACACTAGAAAGCATAGGAATAAATGGATTCATCCTTAAAATAATAAGTAGCATCCATTCAAAAACATCATCATGTATTACATTTAATGGGATAAGCCCAGAAGCATTTACTCTAAGATAGGGGGTGAAACAAGGATGTCCACTATTGCCCCTGTTATTCAATTTGGTACTAGAAAATGTGAGCTGTGGCAATAAGAGAAGAAAAAGAATTCCAAGGAATTAGATTAGGCAAAGGAGAGACTAAGATATCACTTTTTGCAGATGATATGATGGTATATTTAGATAATCCTATAGAATCAAGTAAAAAACTACTTGAGATAAGAAATAACTTTAGCAAAGTTGCAGGATATAAAATAAATCCACATAAATCCTTGACATTCCTATATATTTCTAATGAAGCCCAACATCAAGAAAAAGAAAGAAAAATTCCATTTAAAGTTACTGTAGACATTATAAAATATTTGGGAGCCTGCATGCCAAAACAAACCCAGGAACTATATGAACACAATTACAAAACACTTTTCACAAAAATAAAGTCAGATCTAAATAATTGGAGAAAAAAAAACTAATTTAACTAATGACCTTTGTTCACATTGTCTCTCCCCCAATGCTGGAATGGATTCCCCTTCTTAACCCTCCATCTTTTGAAAAGCTTCACTTCCTTCAGTGTAGGTGCTAATTCTCACAAAATGTTTGCTTCTTTGCAAATGGAATCTCTCCCTCCTTTAAATTTTCTATTACATTACCTGAGCTTTTTCCTTTGCTCATATCTTACTTTTCTTTGTATTATAGCTATTTGTGTGCATGTATTTCTCTGTATTAGATCATATACAACTTGAGGACAGGATTTCTATTAAGTATAATTGTGTATCCCAAAGCTTAGCACAGTAGATTGCCCATATTAGGCACTTAATGAATGTTTGTTGAATTAAATGGAACAGATAGGTTACCATTGCTCCCTATGTACCCTAGAAAGCAAATAATAATAAAACCAGATGAAGCTAGAAGGAAGGATATGAACATCATGGGAAATTATGTTTCCTTTGGGGGATCAATGGCTCCTTGGAAGTTTCCAAAATAAAATATCCAAGAACACATTTTCTTTATCCTTTGTGGGAAATTATGTGATCTAGCAGAACATTCTAAGCAGCCTTACTCCCGTGGTGATCTTTGCTCATATAATGGCTCAAAATATTAGTCATACAATTGCCTCTTTTTCTAATATCTATTTAATGTATTTTTCAATGTATATGGAAAGCAATGATGTTTTTAACTTCTGCAATAAAAATCTGACTTGTAACCTTTCCATGTTATGAAAAAGAAAATATTTTGAAGACTTTGAAAATGTTTATTATATTTGAAAAATGCGTATAAACTGCAGGCACTATATAAGATATAATGAAAATATTCTATTTTGGTCACACAAATACTGCCTGTTATTTTTGCTCTTGTTGCTTAAACCACAAATGTATACACATTCATTTCCAGGATTATTGGATTTTAACAGCTTAGATCAACTAAAGACTAAAATTATGTTAGAAAGTGGCAACACAAAATTAATTAATTTTCAAAGTAAACTCCATTTAATTCATTTTTTTTACCCCGCTCTTTAACTTAGTAACTCTTTACCAATTCACAAAATGAAGGGGCCCAGAAGAAGAATTTTGATACACATAAGCAAATGTCTAAGAATTATATAGAAACAAATTTATTGGATGCACATATGGCACAATAAAATTTAGAGTAGGATGGGACCCTAAATATCCTTTTGTCCAAATTTATAATTTTACAGATGAGGAAATATTGACTAATCTAATGCCTTCGCTCCTACAGTACCTTGTATTTCACTACTTTGCATGTATTTCTATTTATAAATTTGTGTTCTTGCAATGTATGTTTTATATGGATTTGTTATCTCCTCCATTGTAATATAAGCTCACTGTGAGTAGGCATTGATTATTTTTTTTGTTCTGCTCTCACCAGTACTTAGCACAGTACTTGGCACATAATAGGTGTTTAGTAAATAATTGTGGGTTGATTACTTCAATTTTACATGAAATTAA
>CM053583.1:139638142-139656688 GCA_028627135.1 Pseudochirops cupreus
GTTTCCTCCTTTAGTTTTGAGACAGCTCCAACTAGGGCTTCTCACATCCTTGGGGAGGCAACTGTTTTTATCTCCCTTTGTATCTCTAGTGTTTAGCACCATGCCTGGCACATAAGCACTTAATAAATGCTTATAAACTTACTGGTAGAAAATATTTCTGGAGAACTACAACATTATCTATCTTTCTTAGCATCTCCATATACTAAGTATATACTTTTCACCCTTCAAAAGAGAGTACAACCTGAGACACAACCTGTTGTGTCCCCCTTATAGAATGTTAGCTCCTGGAGAGCAGAACTGCATTTGTTCTTCTTTGTATCCTTAGTACCCAGCACAATAACTTGTTCATATTAAGCACTCACTAAATATTTGCGAATTGAATTGAATTAGCTCTACCTATAAGCATATTATTTTTAAATTAGTACAAGAGACATACATTGGTGGATTTTCCATTCATGATTTGAAATAATAAAACCATTGTAATGAGATGTAGAGTGATTTGAAAGTTGAAGGGGGCGGTAACTTGAATGTACTTTCATGTAAAATAACATTCATTCTTGTCTTCACCTCTCTCACATCATTTTTCTTTCTATTCGTATTGTTGTCAAAGTCTTAGATTTTGACATCTTCTCTCTGTATGTATTCACACAAGCCCTAACTATTTCATTCTTGGGATGCACTCCCTTCTAGCAATCCCTTTCAGAATTCTATTCTTTCAAGGCTTAGATTAGGTGCCATGTCCCACATAAAGTCTCTCTGATGCTGCCAGATCAAAGTGTTCTTTCTTATTTCAGAAATCTTACAACATTTTGTGTACATATTTTCTAATTCTTCATTATGCCCTAGCTTCTTTTATGTAGAATTCTTTTTATGTCTTTTCCATTCCATTAGAATAATTAGAATATAAGTGACATCATGGACAGACCATGTCAGATATATGGTGGTGATGTACAGCAGTGAGCCCCAGGACACATAAGAGAATTTTGTGCTGGGAGTGAACTTTTCCAGCAAGGAGAGTAGGAGCTGCACCATCAGGATGGTCCTTTGTAGAGTAACACCAAGATACACCTCAATGGAGATGGTGGATTCAGTGTGAGCACAACAGGAAGAATGCTGTCTGTCCAGGTCATGTGATCTCCTCCCCAGATTCTGCTCAAGGCTTGTGAGGTGGCCTGGAGATACAACTACCTTCCTAGAGTCATGTCCCTGGTGTGGGATACTATGAGAGCTTTATCAGCCAGGCCCAACACGGGCTTCATAGAGTAGTTGTTTGAGTATGAAGGCATCCTGGATGCCAGCAAACAGCACCACAACAAACTCTGGACGCAGCTGAATGCAGCCTCCCGCAGGGGGCAGATGACTTTCCCTGGACATGGGGCCTTGTTGATGGAGAGCTTGGATGCTGATCTGGAGGCCTGACTGGTCACCCTGGACAGCCCCAAGCAGCCTGGACTCCTGGACAGTCAGGTCTCTGGAGGCCCAGCTTTCCCCTACTGCTTTCTCCAGCTTTCAGATCCCCTCCCCAATTCCTCAGGCAATGAGCAACTTCATCTAGCTGGAGGATTTGGGGAAAGATGCTCTGCTGTGTGGAGAGGCAGCACAGGACCCAGCCAGACATTCCTGGAAAAGGTCCAGTTTGTATGACAAGGAAATCAGGTAAAGCCTGTAGTTTGGAGTCCCCAGGGCATCGAATGACACCCTGGCCCAAGCAGAGGAGATGGAGTCAGACCAGAGCCCAGTGCTGGCTCTTGAGCCAGCCTCTGGAACACTGCCTCCATCTCAGAGAAAGCAAACATTAAAAGGACCTGTCCCAAAGATATTGAGTGTGATGCCATAGTTGGAATCTTTAACAAAGTGAAGTTTTCTTACCGGTCCTCTGCCAAGCGTATATACTCCACCCCAAGGGCAGCACCAGAGACTTTCCAGAAATGGTGGGAGAAACTCAGCTTCACCTGCCATCTGTACCCAGCCCACCCTTCTGCCCCATCTTCAACCATCCCCCTTCATGTGCCCAGCATCCAGCACGTCCCAACTTCTGGAGAGACCTTCCCCAGGTCCTGTAGAGAGCTACCCAGCTAGCCCTGCTAGCAGGCTCCTTCAGCAGACTGGAAGCCAGCAGGAACAGTTCTGCCAAGGAGCCCCTAGGCGGTCTCTTGGATCCTTCCAAAGAATCTCAGAAAGTCCTGGCAAAGTCACTAGGCCCTCTGAAGAAGTTTCACCGTGAAAAGAGGCTCCTTAGCCTGGAGGCAGTCAAAGAAGACCCAGGTTTCAATAAGGATGCCAAGGCCACCAAGGATCTGAAGCTTTTCTTGTTCAATAAAGAGCTTGCCAAATCCACAGCCAATAATTACCCGATGCAGCACCAGGACTCCATCATCCAGCTACAGAAAGTGGGCTTGGTCTGGAAGCACATAAAAGAGCTGGAGCGCCTGAAGGGGATCCCCAAGGAGGCTGCATCCCAGCTCTGAGACAGCCCCACCAGCAGCAGGCTGAAAGTCAGAATCCCGGAGGAATGTCAGTAACTGGTTCCCTCCCCCCAAGGCGGGGCATGTCCCTTAGCATCCCTTTCTTCCCCTGGAGAAGCCGAGGATTACTCTGAGAAATTGGAGGCTACCCTTATCTAGAAGGGGCCTCCCAGAAGAGCTCCAGGCCCTCCTTCCTCTGCCAACTGGACCACACCAACACTTTCTCAAGACTTACTCAAGACCATCTGCTACACTCCTACCTCCTCCTCCAAGAGCTCCAATCTGACCCAAAGCTCTGACAGTGACAGCATCCATAGCATAAGAAGGAAGCTGGGCCTGGTGAAGCAGTGGACCCAGGATATCAAAGTCTGCCTCTGGGTGGCTGACTTGACCATCGCCTCCCCACTGAAACACTCTCACTCCCCGGTCAAGCTTGAGGAGCCTCAATTTGTCCTCAGAGGATCTGTTCAGTGAGGTACACACGTGGACCATAGTGGACTCCCAGGATGGTAGGCTAAGTGAGTCTTTCTTCTCACAGGAGCCCCATTCAAACCCTAGGAACCCACCCATGACCTTGAAATTGTCAGGGAAGCCTACCCCAGGAAACTTGATAGGTGCCCTCTGGATGGGCAGAAGTTGACCCCGGCTTTTATTGGGCCTCCCTCCCCAACCCACCCCAACTCAAATTTTCACATGCTTTCCCCATTTCTTGAGGCCAACTCCCAACATTTTAGTTTATCACCTAAAACTGAAATTATTTTAAGATTTCCTTCTGTTCTCAGGCCATAGCTGAAGGCATTTGTGGGTGGGGAATCAATAACGAAATATATAGCGCAAGAAAACCAGTAGACTCTGAATGGTCTGAAAGATCCAGGAATTTCTTATAGGTCACACATCTGAAATACCCAGGCTGCCCATTTCCAGAATAATGGTATTGGAGAAGCAAATCCCTTATCACTACCCCACTGGGTTCCAGAGCCTGCTGAAATGCAAAGTAATCATGGTGATCCCATCATGGTGACCACAGGAGCCCCACCTCATTTGGGCTCTTGTGGGAAGTCTAGAAGGCTAAAGGGAAGTTAGACAACTGTCTAAAATGCCATTCTATTTAAAGTACTTCTATTTAAATACATACATAAATACATACATACATACAATTTCTCCAAGGAGGATAATTTTTTTTTGGGGGGGGAAGAGAGAGGTCAACTTCTTTGCTAGGGTAATTACCTCCTCAGAGGAATAATTATGTCTAGTTTTCAATGTACCTGATGGTAATTGAATGGTTCTATAATAGCTAATAATGACAATAATATTAACAATGAACATGTATTGATACTTTAAAGTTTGCATAGCACTTCAAAAGTATTCACTCATATGATTCTTATAACAACTCAGTGAGGCAAATGCTATTATCATTACTTTATAAGTCAGGAAACCAAGATTCAGAGTCACCTCTAGCTCAAGATGAAAGAACCAGTAAATATTTGAGGCAGGATTTGAACTCGTCATCTTAACTTTAACACCTTTATAGTTTCCATTAAGCCACCTAGCTTCCATTAAATTTGATACCTAATTAAGATCAGCCTCAGTGAGTTGAGGGTTTGGAGTAAGGATAAAAGGAAGAGGAAAAAAATCCCATAGCCTCCTCTTATCCTTGCTTTTCCCACATCCCATTGTGCACCAACTCCTCCCTCCATGTATTCTTGAAATATCTTACTTGCTGAATTCTTGCATCAGATACTAGAATTCCTCCCTGTTCAACTCTGTGACAGTTGAACAAAAACATAGTCAAAGTCTCCAGGGGCAATTATTTCAAAACTGATCACTTTCCATCTTCCTTGGAGATATTGCACAACCATTTCTCATATTCATATCAAAAGTTACCTTGTATACAAGAAATGCTGTAGAAGTTGGATTGGCATGTCATATCATACAAATTATCTCAACTTGGCAAAATCAGATGTATCACTTATGGCCTTCAGGCAATTGGCTTCAATCGTATTTAATTAATTTTCCTAACCTCTAAAAGAAAATAGCAATCCATTAATTTAAGAATTGCTATAGGTAAAGTGATTCATGATTATAGATGAACAGGAATTATTTATTATAGATTAGCTAAAAGGACTTATTATTATAGATTCAAAAAGAAAAAAAATCATGAATTATCTATGAGATATTTATGGAAATAACAAACTGAGAATAAGAAGACACTTAAATTCCTGGCCATAACTTAGTTCTCAGAATGAAGGAAAACAATGGCAAGGACAACACAATTAATTAGCTGGGATATACTTTGTATTTCCCTACCGGGGTTTATCCACTTAATAGACTGTAAGTAGTCTGAAGACAGGGCAGCCTTAGTTTTTGTCTTCATGTTCTGTAGAATTTCACCTAGTAGGCACTTAAAAATATTCATTACATTTAATTATTTTTTATTTAGCACATAATTCTTACAAATACCTTCATTATAATTCATTATACTATTAATAATATTCTGTTATTATAATTACAATAGTAACATTAGCAATCTATGAATGATTTTCTATAAACTTTTCTAAGAAGTTAGTGAGTGTGAAAGTAGCAATAACTCTGATGTAGTTTGGTGGATGAGAAAGTAAAAAAAAAAAAACAATCAAGGACAAGACAGGGTCATAGGGGTGATACAGAATATGAAATATGGGAAAACTGAAAAGAATACAGAATGAAGTTAAGGAAATGTAGAAAATGATAAGAAAAGCAAAGGGGGAAAATGAAAGAAAGATAATAACACAAGATAGGCCTGAAGGAACAATAGGTTGAGACAAAGTATTGGGATCTTTCAAAGGTGGCCTTGGTAATTTATTTATCAAAGAGGCAGAAATAAGCATCACTAAAAATAAAATTAACTCTTTGTGTCTGAAGGGAAAAATAGGCATTTTTTTCAGGAGAAACAAAATATATGGAAGAATTTCTGAATTAAACATATATTTTCCATAGCTATGCTACATGAATGGGAGGGGAGTAGAGTGTGAATGGTTCATAACTGGGGAATATATACATTACAAATGGACCAAATTAAAAATTCTTGGTTACCAGACAAACCCTTCATCATACATAGCATAGGGTCAAGGTTATGAAAAAAACTAAGAAGAGATAGTCTATTTGTTTTACATAAGAATCTGACAATAGTTTTAAGCATAGTTGTCTATGTCTAAAATCCCTGCTATTAGGGAAAGTTGAGGTCAATTTCTTGAACTCGGGATTTCTGAGTTGAAGGAGTGCAAAAGTTGATAAGATGTCTACATGAAGTCCAGTATCAATATGATGAACTCCAGGAGTGGAAGTCCAGAAGGCAGAGCTATCCTACGCAGGTGAAAAACAAAGCAGGTCAGATCTTCTAGCACATCAGTAGTGAGATTGAGTTGTGAGTGACTAGTGCATTTCTAGACTGGGTAATACAGAAGGACTTAGTCTAAAATATTAAATTAATAATATATTGAGAAATATTAAAATGATACAGTCATAGGATTTAGAACTTGGTACCTTTGTTCACTTTCTTAATTTTTACAGATAAGGAAACTGAGGCCCAGAAATATTAAATGACTTGCCCAATGCCACAGCAGTGAGTGGTAGAAGAAGAAACTGAGAGTCTTCTGATTGAATCAAAACCTATACTAATAAGGTGTTTTGGCAATGAAAATAGCCTAGAGCATCATTAGCCCTTTCTGTAGCCTGTTCAGTGACTGATAAAGTAGATAGAAGAGCCAGCAAACTTACTGAAATTCTACTGTTGACTTTCGAGTTCCACGGCTTCTCCCAACAATTTTTTAGACTACTAAATTTTGTTCAATTTTTCGAGAGAAGCCTGATAGTATCACAGGATTTTGGATCCAGAAGGACCTAGGGTATCATGTAATTCAACTCCCTAATTTTTCTACATGAGCAAAGGGAATCCAAGAGTAGTTAAGTGACTTATCCAAGATCACACAGGTAATATAAGGCAGAGCTTATTTTTTATACCAGTCATTATGGTTTTATATTCAATGTTGCTTCCACTATATTTTGCTGCCACTTCCTTTCCTCAGTTCCCTGACCTCTCACTCTAGCACTTGTCTTGGCATTAAAGTGGGTAAACCCAAAGGAGGTGATAGACTTCTCATGAGCCTTGCCACCTATCTAGGAACCAACATGATCCTTAGGATATTTCCTCTGTTCACAGAGTAACTCAAGTGTTATTACTTAATTCAATTAAACTCAGTAAACATTGGTTAAGTACCAACTATGTGCCAGGCACTAGGAATACAGGTACAAACAGTATTCTTAGAAGTTGTCTGTATTTGAATTAGGTGAAACAATCTGAACAAAGAATAATAAATAAAATTTATTTATTCAGAAAATACAGTCATCAGGGATGGGATAGCCCAAATAACTGACAAGATCAGGCAAGGCCTTAGGTAGAGGATGACATTTATTGTAAACATATTATTCCCCTAAAGCACATTCAGGGAAAGAATTACAGAATTATGAAATCCTGCCTAAGTACCTGTTTATAACTCAATGTACAATGCTCAGTGGGAAAATTATCTTACTCCTATTTTAGCTTAACTCATTGGTCTGAATTAGCAGATAAAGCCTATGCTAACTTTTTGGGTTTTTCTAAAGTCTACCTGCTCATCATTTTTTTTTTTTTATCACAATAGTATTTCATTACACTCATATGCTACAACTTGTTCAGCCATTCCACAACTGATAGGCTTCCCATCAATTTCCAATTCTTTGCCACCACAAAAAGAGCTGTTATAAATATTTTTGTACATGTTGGTCCCTTCCCCATTTTAATCATCTCTTTGGGATACAGATACAGAAGTGGTGCTGCTGGGTCAAATTTTATAGACCTTTTGGTATAGTTCCAAATTGCTCTCCAGAATGGTTGGATCAATTCACAACTCCACCAACAATGCATTAGTGTTCTAATTTCCCACATCTTCCAGGGTGAGAGGAGCCCCCAAGCTTCCTGGGCTACAACACTGCTGTACCCTCTTTTTCTGCTGGCTCAGCTGTTCCAGGATTCTTCCTAGGGAGATATTTTTTTGCACTTTTAAAGGTCATTAAGGGAGAGTGAGAGTGACTTACTTATTACTCTGCAATCTTGGCTCCTGGAAGCAGAACTCCATATCATTTTACAGATGAGGAACTAGGAGTGACTTGCTCAGGGTCACACAACTAGTAAGTGTCTAAGGGCAGGTTTAAAATTACAAAGTTCAATCTTCCTAATTCCAAGTCCAGTGCTGTATCCACTATTCAACCTAGCTGCCCTTATAATAGCCCTGATGTGGGTGTTTTTGTTGCTGAGTCCTTTTAATCATGTGTGATTCTTTTCAATCCCATTTGGGTTTTTCTTGGAAAAGATGCTGGAGTGGTTAGGCTTTTCCTTCTCCAGCTCATTTTATAAATGAGGAAACTGAGGCAAACAGGGTGAAGTGAAATTTTCAAGGTCACACAGCTAATAAGTGTCTTCAGTCAGACTTGAGCTCAGATCTTTATGACTCCAAGTCTGGTGTTCTATCCTCTGTGACACCTTGCTGCCCCAGAGGAGTTTAACTTACTTTGTTAAAAATTAATTATTATTAATATATGAATGTATGCATGTTTATAACAAATAAATATTTTAATTTAGAAAAAAAAATAATTTTATGTAGATAACTGAGCTCTGAGTGTAGTTTTTGTTCTCAAATTACCTAAATAGTTTCTATATGTAGACTCAGCCTATGCCAACTGACAACGCAAATTTGCTCTGGAATCTAATGACAAAATGGACTAGTAATTCAAACAAATAAAACAAATAAAAACAATCTCTGAAGAACAGAGTTAATCTAAAAGAAAGGTAGACTACGATAAGGACTTTAAATTATTTGTCAGAGACTGATATTGATTTATAAGTTTAAAAAGTCAACTTTTTGAAATTAACATCTCATATTGAAATTTAAAAAAGGAGTGAGGACAAGGGAGTAGCACACTGCT
This sequence comes from Pseudochirops cupreus, assembly GCA_028627135.1. Classification (NCBI taxonomy): domain Eukaryota; kingdom Metazoa; phylum Chordata; class Mammalia; order Diprotodontia; family Pseudocheiridae; genus Pseudochirops; species Pseudochirops cupreus. The sequence goes on from CM053583.1 coordinate 139,646,608, forward strand.
CAGAGAAATAAGATGAGATATCACTCTAGCTTTATTAAGATTTTTAAGTGAGTGGGGAGAAGAAAGATGCATGTAGGATTGTTGGCAAAGAAAAATGAGAACTTTAAGGGAAAGCTCCCCAGTAGGAAATAATACAAATATTTTATCAACTTATGGTAGCTATTTTTCACCTTTACAAGGAAATAACTTTTGATTGAAATAATCAAAAATTTTATAAAGGTCATGTAGGTTATGTATGAGGTTGACTGTCTCTGAATTGGTGTTGTATAGTCTCTATATCTGAGTTTTTAGCCACATACTATGTGCACTGATGATCTAGATATTGAGGCAAAGTCAATTTTCATATATCAAGTATTTTCTCTGATATAATTAAAGGACCTAAAGCTAATTATTCTACTATCAAAACAAGGCAAAAGTGCTTTTATGTTCTTTGAAGAAAAAAATGTTAAAATAGTTACTTTAATGTTTCAATAAATCTGTAACTTATCCTTATGGCCATTCCCTGCAATGTTCATAACTCATCTATGTCTACCCATTCCATTTAACATTGATATGTTGTTTAATAATTTCAGTACTGTGTTCCAATAGTGTTTAGGAGACCTTTGTCAAATTTTATCAAAGTCATAGAGATTCCAATGGACAAAGATATTATGCATCACTTTCACCCTGGTCCTCTCACCGCTCAGCCTAGATATGTTTTTGATCATATGCTCCTTTGATAATATCCTTTACACAACTCTTCTGTAAGTTTGTAATTTTCACACACACACACACACACACACACACACACACACGCACACATACACATTTTGTTTCTTGTAAATTGCGGTCTGTTTTTACCCAATGTTTTTCCATTGCCTTTTACTGATCTCCAACTTCAATTTAGCAGAAAGTATAGTATTCTACGGCCCACAAAAAATACCATCAAAAGAATATTGAAAAAAAATATGATTCTTTCTTTCATGGAGAAGGTTGGTGTGATTAAAATTATTTTTCAATCTTTCAAAAGCCATCTAGGCCACTCTGCTCTTTTTCTATCTAAAGCATAGGCTATTTATCAAATGCAACATCTGTCTATTACATATATACTACTGGGCATGTTTTATAGGTTGCCCATTGAACTATCAAAGTCTAAACTTCTGGTATAGATTAGTTATTGTTGTTATTCAGCCATTTCATTCATATCCTCCTCTTTGGGACTCCATTTGGGGTTCTTTTGGCAAACATACTGAAGTGTTTTGCCAATTTTTTTATCCAGCTTATTTTACAGAAGAGGAAACTGAGGCAAATAGGCCACTAGTAAGTGTCTGAGACCAGATTTGTACTTAGGAAGATAGTCTTCCTGAGTCTAGACCTCGCATCTCAGCTGTTGTGCTACCTAGCTGCTCTCTGATATAGATAGTTTAGAACAAACTCTTTTCAGGTGTTCTGAATCTTATTTGAAATGCCCTGTAATGTTCCTGAATTAGAAGTAATAACTGGAATGTCATCTTCAAAAGGAATATCTATGGAAAATAATTCTTTTACTCAGACCTTGTGCTGGTTATCTTTATTGTACTGGAGTATGTCTTTATAAACATATATCTCCTTACCTTCTACCTCACTTGATCTCAACTGCCAATAAGTCATGAAATAAGACATTCTCTATTGCTAAATAATTAAAGCAAACTACTATAATTTTGTCAGATGCTTTGGAGACACATTTGTAGGTGAACCTTAAAGTCTGTCTTCATATAACAATTTCAAGGAAACAGCAAACACTAAGCACAGGGAAATCTTATATTCCTGACATCACATATTTTAGTCAGTGTGATGGCAGAGATAAGGTTTACTCTGGAATATTTAGTTGAGAGAGCTTGCTTTTTCCATTCAAGTTAAAGACATCCTCAATGCAGACATTGATTTCTCATATAAAATTTAAAGTAACTAGTATAGGAGAAAGTATTTCAATAGATGAATCAATCAATAAACATTATTGAGTAAATATCATGTACCACAAACTGTGCTAAAAAGCACTAAAAAGAGACAAAGGATCCTGACTTTGAGGAACTTACAATCTAATGACAGAAACAACTTGCCAATAAATATTCACAAAGAAAGTTCCACACAGGACAAACAGGGAATAATTAATAGAGCAAAGGCACCTGAATTAAGAGATGTTGAGAAAGCTTCCAAAGGAAAGGGAGGATTTTAGTTTCAACTTTAAGGAAGCCAGAGTTCAATAGAGTGGAGGGACAGCCAGAAACCTGAGAAATTAAGTGTCTTGTTTGTGGGATAGCCAGGAGGCCAGTGTGACCAAATTTAAGAGTACATGTCAGGGAGGAAAGCATAAGAAGCCTAAAAAGGTAAGAGGGAGCCAAATTATGAAAGGCTTTAATTGCTATGCAGAACATTGTGTATTTGATTCAGGAGATAATAATAATTAGTTATTGGAATTTATTTAGTAGAATAGTGATATGATTAGACCCATGCTTTAGGAAAATCACTTTAATGGCTGAATGGAGGATGGGTTAGAGTGGGGAAAGACCTGAGACAGGAAGGTTCACCGGTAGTCTATTGCAATAATCCAGGAATGAAGCTATGAGGGCCTACACTAGAGTGGTAGCAGTAACAGAGGAGAGAAGGGTGTGTATTAAAAAGAAATTGCAGGGAAGAAATTAATATCCCTTGGAAATATATTGGATGTGTGTGTGGGGGGGGGGAGGTGAGAAGTAGTGGGGAATCCAGGATTGCTCCTTGATTGTGAGCCTGGAGCCTGAGAGGATGGTGTTGCTTTCTATAATAATAGGTAATACGTGAGGACGGTGAGAAGATTTAGGGGGAAAGATATTGATTTTTATTTTGGACATGATGACATTAAGTTGATTATTAGAAATCCCATTTGAGACATCTGGCATCTTAAGTTTGAAATGAAAGATTAGAAATCAGCAGAGAGTCTGAAGCAGGATAAGTAGATTTGAGAATCGTCAGCTTAGAGATGATACTTAAATTCATGTGGACTGATGATATCCCCAAGTAAAGTAGTGTAGATGGAGAAGAGAAGAGGGTCCAGGATAGAACCATATGGAACATTTACAGTGAAGGCATGAACTGGAAGAGAATCCAGCAAAGAAGATAGAAAAGGAAGAATCAGATAAGTAGACTGAGAACCAGGAGAGAGTAGTGTCCCAAATACCAAGGGAAAAGAGAGTATTAGGGAAAAGAAAATAATTTATTAATGTTCTCTTTGTCCCTTTTATTAGGAGTTAGTATTTTCTCTCAAAATGGTATCATCACCAGCACTGAACCCCTGCATTGTCTTGGTCCATTCTAAGTACTTTCACTTTTAAGTTGTTGTTGTTGCTGTTATTTTGAGACATTTCACTTCAGAAAACACAGCTTGGACTTTGATATTAGAATATAAATGTGGTGGTTGCAGAGTTTTTCATGGTGATACATATTTTGCTATCAGAAAATAAAAGAAAAAGCAATCCCCCCACCCCCCAAAATTGTAGGTATTTTCTTTTGTCACTTTGTTATTCTCCAAGGTGATTTTGCTTAGCTGTGCCCATTGCCAAGCTTTTAACAAATATGTTTTCATTAGATAACTCCTCACTTTTTCATGAGGTGATACTAAACATAGTAAAATACCATCCTTATCTATGAGATTTACAAATTAGTTTGTATTCTAAACATAGATTGCCCATGGCTGTGATCATTTTGCTTAATAAGTATAATAGATCAAACACTGGTTGACTAAGGTGGTTTTTAGATATTTTGATTACTTCATTACTAAAATTGCTTTACATTGGTTGAATTTCTGTATGGAGTTGTTAAAATTAATATGGATATTTTTCTCCCCTTTATCCATTTCTAATTTTTCAGATCTCCGTAATTCTACTGTAATTCCTTATTATGCTTTAGAAGTGATTCTGATGAAAAGAAATTTAAGGGAAAGTGGCCTAGTTGTACCATACCTAAAAGGGTATTATAATGCAGCAATCATCAAAACTACAATGGTACTGGCTAAGAAATAGAGTGGTGGATCTGTGGAATAGGTTAGGTGCACAAGACACATTAGTCAATGACTATAGTAATCTACAGTTTGATAAGCCCAAAGACTGCAGCTTCTGGGATAAGAACTCACTATTTGACAAAATCTGTTGGGAAAACTAGAAAAGAGTATGGCAGAAACTAGATATAGATCAACATCTTACAACATATACCAAGATAAGGTCAAAATGAATACATGCTTTAGAAATTAAGGATGATATTATAAACAAGTTAGGAAAACGAGGAATAATTTACCTGTCAGAACTATAAAAAAGGGAAGAATTTATGAACAAACAAGAGATAGATAACATTATGAAATACAAAATGGATAATTTTGATTACATTAACTTGAAAATTTTTTGCGCAAACAAAGCCAATGCAACCAAGGTTAGAAGGGAAGCAGAAAGTTGGGAAACACTTTTTACATCCACTGTCTCTGATAAAAGCTTGTTTCTAAAATATATAGAGAACTGAGTCAAATTTATAAGAATAAAAGTCATTCCCCAACCAATAAATGGTCATAAGATATGAATAGGCAGTTTTCAATGAAGAAACTAAAGCTATCTATAGACATAAGAAAAAAGAAATGCTTTAAATCACTACTGATTAGAGAAATGCAAATTAAGACAACCCTAAGATACCATCTTACACCTATCAGATTGGCTAATATGACAAAAAAAAAAAAAGGAAAATGACAAATATTGGAGATGTGGGAAAATTGCATCACTAATGCATTGCTGGTAGAGTTGTGAATTGATCCAACCCCTTTGGATAAGAATTTGGAACTGTATACAAAGGGCTATACAACTATGTGTACCCTTCAATACAGCACTACTAGGTCTGTATCCCAAAGAGAGCATAAAAGCTAAAAGGTGTTTGTGCCCACAAGGTACAAAAATATTTATAGCAGCTCCTTTTGTGGTGGCCAAGAATTAGAAATTAAGAGGATGCTCATCAATTGGGGAATGGCTGAACAAGTTTGAATATATTAATGTAATGGAATCCTATTTTTACATAAGAAATGATGAGCAGGTGGATTTCAGAAAAACCTGGAAAGATTTAAATGAACTGATGCTGAGTGAAGTGAGCAGAACCAGGAGAACATTGTACACAGTAACAGCAAAAGTGTGTGAGGATCAACTTTGATAGACTTGACTCCTTTCAGAAATACAATGACCAACAATTCCAGAAGACTCAAGATAGAAAATGCTATCTTTCCATATCCAGAGAAAGAACTAAGGAGTCTGAATGCAAATCTAAGCATACTATTCTCTCTCTCCCTCGCCCTTTCCCTCCCTCTCTCCCTCCCTCTCCCCCCACCTCTCTCTCTCTCTCTCTCTCTCTCCCTCTCTCTCTCTCTCTCTCTGTATCTCTCTCCTTTTGCTTCCTCATGACTTTCCCCTTTTGTTATAATTTTTCTTCCATAACATTACTAATATGAAAATATGTTTAATATGATTGTACATGTACAGCCTATATCAAATTGCATGCCTTATTGGGGAGCATCGGAGGGGAGAGAGTAAGAAAAATTTGAGAACTCAAATTGTTATAAAAGTGACTGTTGACAACTAAAAGTAAATTCTAAAAAGGAGTGATTTAGAGTTCTCAAAGTCTATTTCAATGGACCAAAACCCTGAAAGGTCTTAACATGTCAAAACCTTGCAGATTACTTTTATCTTTTGTTTTTTTCTAAACCAAGAATGTTGATATTTTTACAAATTCTGTTCCTCCAGTTAAGTGTATAATCATAGGTCAAGAGACAAATATCTCATATTTTGAGATTGTAGCTACTGTAACAAAAGCTAAGTTAATATTTATAGCTAGCCTTTGGATCCTGAGTAAGGCACTTACCTTTTCTCTGGGATTGAGTTTCCACACCTGCAAAATGAGAAAGTAGAGCTAAATGACATTGAAACTCAGTCACTTCTGGTTTGAAATCATGTAGTTTGAAAGTTAACAGTCCTTTACATCTTCACCTGTTTTACCACTAAATCCTACTCTGAAGTTGCTGGAGCCAAATTTTGCCAGATTGTATGCATGCTTGCTCCAAAGCAAAATATATTTACCTAGTACACTGATGCATTATGCAGTGGTCTCTTGTTCTCATATTTAACCCTTTCCAAATAGTTATCCTGAACCAAAGGCATGCATTAATGAAGTTAAGACATTAATTGAAAATCACCATAACAAGAGACAGTTACATTTATCAACAGCAATCTACAAGAAATAGGATTAAAAATATGTGGCTCACAGGTGTGATGGCTGACTTGATAAACAGCAGCTGGGATCTATGTGCATCTTCCTGATTAGAAGATTAAAGAAAAAAAATTAAATTGAACATCTGTATATATTATTCCAGTATTGTACATTAAATTAAAAATAGTTGTACTTTAACCCCTAAAACACTGATATGATTCATTCTTCTATAGCCATACTAATGGGAAAAAAGGATATTATCTATTATTTCAAATTCATAGCAGTCCAAGAATTTAAATTCCTCCTCCCCCCCCCCCCCATAAAAGCTCTATATCATTGCTACCAAGAAGTATCTCAACAGACTCCGATAGAGGTCTCAACAAAGAAAGAAATACCCCAGAAAGGCAAGTTAGAAGGAGGAGGAAGAGGAACAAGAGACACTTAAATTCTACAAACTGCATAATTAGCCCCTGAAAATCAGCATTTTATAGGAGTGCTTCACATATTTTGAGCTGCAGTTCCTTCTGACTTCTGGCATAATCTGATACCAAACAACAAATGTGTACTTCATCACATCCCTTCACTTTATGCCCAATGATATTCATCCTCTATAAGTCATTCTTACCCAAACCAGACTCTTAAAATATAGCTATGCCTTTCTACATGCCTTAAAATGTGGGAGAACCAATTACTATTAATAATTACATGCCCATTGCTATACATGCTGGGCAATTGTTTTTGTTTGTTTTGGTAGACTATTCAATCTGGCTTGTCTTTATGCTTCCCTGTCTGGTATTCCCTGAAATTTCTTCCTGGGAGATCTTCGTCCCTCTCTCTCCTCCCTTCCTTATTTAATTCCTTCCAATCTTTCATAAGCCTGAGTGGTACTAATGACCACATGAGTTATTTTTTTTTCTCCTAGGATTTTTCCCAAAAGAATCAATTCACAACTTCTACCCCTTCTTAGATGCCTTGAATCTTTGCATTAGAGGTGAGGAACTAAACTTAAAAGGTCTTATCCACCATGGTTCCTTCTTTAGCACCTTCCCATATACAAAATCACTCAAAACCTTCTCTTTAGGATGGGAAGAGATGTTATTCAAATCTATCATCTATTACTCTTTTACAGTTTCTTTCTTTCTTTCTTTCTTTCTTTCTTTCTTTCTTTCTTTCTTTCTTTCTTCTTCTTCTTCTTCTTCTTCTTCTTCTTCTTCTTCTTCTTCTTCTTCTTCTTCTCTTCACCCTCCTCCTCCTCCTTTTCTTCCTTTTCTTCTTCCTCCTCCTGCTCCCTCCTGTTAATTACTTTACCATGGTCAGACCAATTATATTGTACTATGTTTATTTCTAGGCATCATAGTGTAGGAAAAACATTGAAAAGAATGGAAAAGTATCCAGAAGTATGAAATGAAGATAATAAAGTACATTTAATCCATGTCAGATGAGGAGTCACTAAAAAAGATTGAAATGCTTAGACTGGAGAAGAGTCTCAGGCGGGACATGGTAGCTGTCTCCAAACGTTTTAGGGTCTGTCACATGGAAGATATATTAAGCTTATTTCATTTGACCTTAGAAGGTCAAACCAGAAGTGATAAGTCAAAGTTTCATATAGGCAAACTTGGGCTTAATATCATGCACACAAAACAAAAGCAAACAGAACCTTCCCAACAGAGCCAACCATAAGAAGAATGGCAATCACAGGATGCAGTAAGTTCTTTCTCTACAATTCTTCAAGATGTTTCTGCAGGCCAACCTGTCTCAAATGTACCTGACAGATGATGTCTGTCCTCATTTCCTTTTAATGCCAACAAAGACAGTGGGTCACTAATATCATCTTTATTTTAAAAAACTCTATCTCTTACCAGGCATATCATATTCCTGCCTATTTTAACTTATCAGTGTTAATTCTACTTATAATGAATATTAAAGGGGATGAAGTTTCATTTAAAATTATTTTATTGTTATATAGGAAATGTTAGTATAAAATAAATATTTGTGTTTGCTAAATTTTAGATATTTTTTTTTTCCAAATGCTTTTAGGCTAATTGTGGTGAGGTAGCATTTTTCTATTTGTTTTTCAAAAAGTGCTAAAAATGAAAAAAAATTGGAAAGAAAAAATAATCACTCACAAAACAATACAAAGCAATTTCAGTAATGGGAAAGAAATATTCATTATTTTATTCATATAAGGTTAAAAATCTACACCCTCATCCCCAAATCACAAGAATTAAATGAGAAAAAAGACAATTTGACCATCTACTTGATGACATCATGACAGTGTTTAATTATTTTGTGAAATGCACCAAGATTTTTCCTCAATGAATAAAGATTTATTTCACCATTTTCCCCAACTTATTCCTTTAATAAATTGTACTTTTTATAACCTTAGCACTGTCTGCTGAAGTAACATGTTCAAAGACATGTTACTCCAGTTCAGTCATATATATAATATACTTTTTTTCATTTCAATAAAAACAGAGTCATGCACATAGGTAAGGAGGTAGGTAAATAGAATAATAAGAGTGGTTTTTCCCTAAGAGCTCAAGCCGGAATAGCACAACCATACAATTTCTGATTTGAAAGGCTCCTTAGAAGCTATCTAGCTCAAATGAGGTCTGATGAAGATGTCCTCAACAATATGCCTAACAAATGGTCGTTCAACTTTGAAAGAACTACATTGAGGGCATCCAGTAGCATTCAATGAACTAAGTATTATATAAGCACTAATTATTACCTCAAACATTTATAAAAGCTCTAATTATTAGAAAAGAGAGGGAAAATACAATCTAGTGTATTCATAGTTGTTTGTTCTTTTCACTCAATTGTATGGTATTTATGTTGTTTATAAGGGAGGGCATCAGCCTGAATAATCAGCCATCGCCAAGATGCTATGCTCTTATGCTTTAACCAGATAAGAACTCATATTGATTGGTCTATAGGTATGAACAAAGCCTGAAGACTTCACTTGGTGTGATGAGAAATCTGTTCTGAGTGTTTCAAGACATGTACACTGAATTTTTTAGATAATTGCTCCTATTTTCCACTTTTCAAATACTTCTACAAGAAAAATGAGTGGATATTATAAGGACTTTAGTGAATTTTGAAGTGAATTAAAAACTCCAAATGCCAGCAATTTTTCTTCAGCTTTTGCTTAGTCTGCTTAAAAATGTCATTTAACTTAGAGAATCATGAAGAATGCATTTGAGACCTTTGTCTTCATATCCAAAGTGTATATCCACAGAATATGGGACAAGTGGTGAACAAATATTATGAACTGACTTTCTTCTCCATATCATGTATGTGACAAGATGTGTTCCATTCTCTGAGGAAGATTTCACAGTTCTATCATACATTCATCAAATAGGCAGGGTAGAAATGCCTCCTCCATATGCCTCTTCCCTAGATCCAAGAGACTTTATAGCAGTATTATGACATAGGGCACATTATGCTGGACTTGGAGTTAAGAAAACTGAAGTTGAAATCTTACTTAGATACTTATTAGGACTGCTGACCCTGGAGAATCTGCTTAACCTCTCTAAGTCTCAGTCATTGCTCCTATAAAGCAGGAATTGCAATAACACTAACTTTTCAGCATTGTTATAAAGATAAATGAGACACTATGTGGAAAGTACTTTATAAACTTTAAAGCACGATAAAGTTATCACGATGATATGTCTTTTCTATCTATATATATATATGCATATATATGTATGTGTATCTTTTTTTTTAATTATTTTCTTTTAGTTTACAACATTCAGTTCCATAATCCCTTGGGTTCCATGTGTATCTTTTCTATGTGTATCCATATGTGTGTATATATATATATATATATATATATATATATATATATATATAT
>CM053583.1:139657188-139672897 GCA_028627135.1 Pseudochirops cupreus
ATCTATCTATATATATATATATATATATGCAACAATAATTAGTATTATTATTGACTACATCCAACTGGAACTTGAGATACACAGGCACTGCAGTTGGGAGATCCATCCTGCCCTACCAAAAAGTGACATAGGAGAGAATAGACTGGGGGAGAGGGGATACACTGGGATGGCTGTTTTGGGGCAGTGGGTGGGGGAAAGACGGGGAGAAAATATGTAACTCAAAATCTTGTGGAAATGAATGATGCAAACTATAATAAAACTTAAATAAAAAAAAATCCTTTGTATCACAAGTCACTGCATCTGTGATTATAGACAAGTTACTTATACTCTCTGTGCCCCATATAATTATATGTATCTGTATTTATATCCATAATGTTATAATATTGCATTATATTACATTATATAACATTCTGCTACATAATGTATATTCCTACAAAGTAGGAATGTAAAGAGCATGGCACTTCCTAATTTCAAACTACATTTATATGTCAGGTTCCTAAGAAAAAATTTATTGCTTAAAACATAAAAGTATATCTATACATTCTTAACATTTAATCAAATGTTAACAAGCTTCCCAGTGAAACAAAGTTTATGATGCACAAGTACTATCTAAACTCATATAGTGAGAAAAAGTGTGTGTGTATATAAACATATATGTACATGTATATCTACATGTATATATTCACATGTACATATATATATATTTGTTTGTGTGCCTGTGTATACATATTATTTATAATTTCCCTTTATATATCTTTTGATATAATGCACTTATCGAAAATTTTCTTTATCCAAAGACTTGTTAATATCAGATTAAATTCTAAATTAATTAATTTTTAGAACCTATTATGTTATTATAAACTCACCTTAACAGTTAGCCCAAGAAACCTTTCCATTTCTATGTATATTTTTCTTGCAAATGAATCAATTTCAAAATTAGAGTGTATATTTTAACTTTACCAGTTTGACCAAAAAAAAAAAAATTCTAAGTTCTCCATAAATTGTTATAGCTCTTCCCCTATAAAGACCTGCCTTAATCTGTTCTAGGTTATGGGAAATAGTTTCAAAGAGCTAAACAGAAAATTTCAAAAGGGGTTAATATATGACTAAACCCCACAGTTCGCTCTTTTCTCAGGGAATGGTATCTATTCAATTCTTCACCAGACAATTTAACTGTAAAAAATCATGATGTCATGGCTATTGTGACATAAAAAGGCTTGTGATTTACTGAAGAGATTACAGATGTGAAAATAGGTAACACAAATCTCATTTTTTTTTATTTTGCTTGTTACACTTGAGTGCTCAAGAGAGGCATTTGCAGTAGGTTACCAGGATTTTCACGTTTTTGAATTGGTAAGGAAATGGTGTCTATTTATTAAAGATTTCTTCCAACATCCTCTATGAATCTGACAGCAATGTCAAGGGGAAGTGGAATGGTGGACACTTGTTATAATGTAGTGCTTGGTGGGTTCAGCAGAGCTATGCAAAGGAAAAGGAGAATAAAAAAAAGTTTCTTATGAAGGTCTGGCTGAAAAATCAGCAACACAATTCAGCAGTTGGAAGAGTTGTGTATTTTTGTAGTATTGTATAAAATGTTTGGAGCCTGGAAGTAATTAATTGTTTGTCTTTATAAGCCATCAGGAGCTCACTAGGACAAATAACCAGCATTTACATGAGCTTGGGGGAAACAAGAGTAAGATAAACTTACCAGCAGCCACTAATCTGAATTTATAAAGACTATAATAATAGCAGCAAACAGGCTTTATTTTTCAGGCAAACTATCTCTGAAATGTTTCCTTTTCTAAAAAGAGAATTAAAACAACCTCAAACTTTATTTTACAGATTCCTTTGCTAATTAGGAGGGGGAACTGCTGGGAAAGCACAAAATGGTCACTTTAGAAATCATAAAGCTGCTGTCTCTGACCCCCCAGCCCCCCAAACATAATAAATCCTTCCTGAAATAACAAATCCTACTTCCCCCAGGAACATATCACTAAAACACAAATTCAATATCTGGAGAAAGCTCTGCTTGATCTAATCCTTCTGAAAGTCAAGTCACTTTTATCTTTCAACATTAAACTTGCAGATATATTAGTAAGAACCTATCAAGAATAAAGGGAATTTTAACTCATTGCCATATAACAAAAACATCCCCTCAACTTTTATTCCTTTGAATAATAGAGAATTAAACAAAATGAAATATTATTTTAGTTTCAGTTCAAAAGAGATAAAGATGTACTAGTTATGTATCTCTTTTAGAAAACACAAATTCAGTTTCAGGCCAAGCTCATTCTCTAGAAATTATAAAACAAAAACAAAAGTCACTCCTACCAACAAAACTGCTTTTGTTTCTGTACAAAATTCAAAGCAAAAACAAAACAAAATGCATATTTGTGTGTAGTTTGTTGGGATCCTAATTCAACTCAAGTTCTGGGGGTAATATTATGCCAAGTGTTTTGCATGTTTCTAATACACTCTTCTGTTGGAATGTATGAATGGCATAGCAAGAGTACCTCAGTGCAGATTCTGAATAAGCATATGTGATAATAGAAATGCATTAAAGTTTTAACTGATACACTAATCAGGAAATATGAAGGAAGGAAGGAAGAAGGAAGGCACAGCGTGATTTAGTGTGGCATATTATGTCCATCTAGAAGTTGAGAATGTTTTAGATTACCTCTTACCTCCTGCTAGGGTTATTCCATTATTTAACTTTGGCATTTCCTCTAGGGCCTAAGACAGTTCCCTGTACTTGGGAGGTATCTAATATATATTTGTGTTGAATTTGGCTGGGGATTATGTTCAAATTCCAGACAATAAAATATCCTTTGGCTCATGACGCACGAGATGGGAAACTAAATATTTTCTTCAGTCTCCACATATTCTCTGCTTGGCTTTCAAATCCCACTCAACCCACAATGCACACAAATCATACATACCTTTTTATTATTTACATCTTACCCCTCCCTCTCTCATATACTCCAAACACTTTGTTCCAGTGATACTGTCCTCCTTACTCTTTAGTAAGGCAGGCACTCCATTTCTCAGCTCTAATTATTCCCTCTAGTTGTTCCATATGCCTGGAATACTCTGATTTTTAATCTTCACTTCCTGGGTCCCCTAGTTCAAGTAAGTTCCAAAGACAATCCTATATTCAAAAGTAAGCTTTTCCTATCCCTTCTTAATTTTAGTGCCATCCCTCTTTGAAACATTTTTTTGTCTATCTTGTATGTAGTTTATTTGTACATGTTTGGTTGCTTCATCTATTCCCACCCCCCCAACTTTAGATATAAGTTCTTAAAGGGCAAAGAGTGTCTTTTGGTGCTTTCTGTATCCCTAGGCCTTAGCACAATTCCTGACACATAGTAGGTGCTTAAAAATGTGTATTTAATGACTGGAAAAAAACTCCCAAATGATAAATTATATGCCAGCTATAGAGAAATTATAACTATTTCCATGAGACAAGAAAGGAGCTCTACAGTCTTATGATTTAACTATGGAGAATGTTAATCCTTAAGGAATTCTCTTAGAATCCTTATCCACCAGTTTCCAAGGTAGAACACAAAACTCAGGCTAAGGATTTGTACTTTGGTGCCCAAACAGGTGCAATTTCCTACACATATATTAAAAAAATCAGTGTTAGGACACTGTCCACAAGCCAAGATTTTGGAGTAAAGAGTAAGTCACTCTTACTTTCCTTTACTGACCTTGAAAAACTCAGAAACTACCACCCCAGGAAAAATCCTAGAAGAGTAGAGCCAGCAGAAAGAGAGGGTGGAGCAAGTTTTTAGTTTGAGAAGCTAGGGGGATTAAGGAGAAAATTCTCTTTTTTCTTTCTTTTTTTGGAGGGGGGAAAATAGGGTAATTGGGGTTAAGTGACTTGCCCAAGCTCACATGGCTAGTAAGTGTTTAGTGTCTGAAACTGTATTTGAACTCAAGTCCACCTGACTCAAGGGCTGGTACTCTATTCACTGCACCACCTAACCACCCCAAGAAAATTCTCTCTTGTTGTGACTGAAGGGGACCACTGAAGGATGGGAGGCATCCTCACAAGCTGTCATCAAGCCCCACCTCAGCAAACCAGTGGGAGATCCTGAGCCCTACAATGGTGTAGCACAAAAGCACTGAAACTAGGACTCTCCACATGTCTTCCCACAGATGGGAGAACCAGCAGACACCAGCACAGGGAATCAGCAGAAACCAGCATGTAAGAATCACCACTTGTACCATGGGCAGCATCCACCAGTGGCTGAGCCTACCCATGCTCTAGAAAAGCTCTTGGGGAGGAGGACACTTCCAGCGGCCAGACTACCCCTACCCCACACCTCACACAGCTGAACTTCAGTGTAACCCCAGGGAAATGCAGAAAGACCTCACCTGGCCTCAGCTTACACCAGTCAGCTCCAGCTCAGCACCAGGTAAGCTACAGCATTATACAGTTTCCAACTGCCAGAACCTGAGGCCCCAGCACACAAAGTCAGTAACCAAGCTCCTAGGCCCCAGCACAAGAAGTGTGGGACAGAGCACTGTGTGCCCAGGGAGCAGAGATCCACTTTATAAGTCAGAGAAAAATCAAACAAAATGAGCAAAAAGCAACTTAGAAAAGCAAAGATCACAGATTCTTACTGTGGGGACAGGGAAGATTAACAAACAAATTCCTAAAAGGGCAACATTGTCACTATACCCACATCTGATACCTCAAAGGGGAATGTTGATTGGTCTTAAGCCATAAAAGCCTTTTTGGAAGAGCCCAAGAAGGATTTTAAAAGTCAAATTAGAGAGGTAGAAGAAAAAATTGAACAATTCCTTTAAAAATAAAATTGACAAAATAAAAAAAAAATCACTTAAAAAGTAAAATTGGTCAAATGGTAACAGAAGTACAAAAGTTAACTAAACAATTTATTAAAACTTAGAATTGGGCAATTAGAAGCTAATGCCTTTATGAGGCATCAAGAATCAGTCAACCAAAATCAAAAGAATAAAAAAAAGAAGAAAATGTAAAATATCTGATTGGAAAACAACAACAACAACAACAATTGGCCTGGAAAATAGATCCAGGAGAGATAACTTAAGAATTATTGCTTTACCAAAAAGCCATGGTGGAAAAAAGAATGTGGTAGTATCTTCCAAGAAATCATTAAGGAAAACTGCTTCGAGGTCCTAGAACTAGAGAGTAAAATAGTTATTGAAAGAAGCCACTGATTACCTCCTGAAAGAGATCCCAAATTGAAAACACTAAAGAACATTGTAGCCAAATTCCAGAATTATCAGGTCAAGGAGAAAATATTGCAAGCTGCCAGAAAGGAACAATTCAAATATCATGGAACTACAGTCAGGATCATGTAGGACCATGCAAATTCTACATGAAAAGGTCAGAGAGATTAGAATACAATATTCTGTAAAGCAAAGGAACTTGGGTTACAACCCAGCAAAATTGAGCATACTATTTCCATTAAGGACTTGGATAGTCAATGAAATAAGGTACTCCCAGGCCTTCCTGATGAAAAGACCAGACATGAATGGAAAATTTGATCTTCAAATGCAAGACTCAAGAGAGGCATAACAAGGTAAACAGGAAAGGAAAAAAAATGTTATTCAATAAGGACAAATTGTTTAAACTCTTACATGTGAAGATGATACCTATAAATCTTGAGAACCGTATCTTTATTATGACATTTAAAAGGATGAGAGTGGTGTGGGTTTAAATTAACTGATGTGATGATTAAAGAAAAAACTGATTCAGGGGTGAAAAGTAATTGTAATGGGAGAAGAGAAAAGAAGGAGGCAGAAAAGGATAAATTGCATGAGTTGGTGAGGCACAGAAACATATGATAATAGAGGGAAAAAAGGGTGAGAGAGGGACATTGACCTTTACTCCCACTGAATTTGGTTGAAGGAGGGAATAACATACTCAGGTATAAAAAACTAAGTTGCTCTACAGGCAACAAGAGTGGTAAGGGAAAAGAAAAGGGAGGGCAGCCAAAGGGAGGGAGTCTGATAGAAGGGAGGGAAGGTTGTGGGAGGTGATGATCAAAATCAAAACTCTTGAGGAGGGAAAGGGAGAAGGAAAAAAGAAGTGTAAATGGGGGGGAGGGATAGGATGAAGAGAAATACAGAGATATTAATAATATTTGTGAATGTGATGAACTCTCCCATAAAATGAAAGTGGAAAGCATTAAAAACCATAATCCTAAAATATGTTGTTTACAAGAAACACATTTAAAACAGGGGAATTCATACAGGGTAAAGCTAAAAGGCTAGAGTAGAATATATTATACTTCAACTGGACTAAAGAAGGAAGGGGTAGTGATCCTAATCTCAGACAAAGCAAAAGCTAAAATGTATCTAATTAAAAGAGCTAAGGAGGGATAGTATATCCTCTAAAAGGCAACACAAACAATGAAATAATATCATTACTAAACTTATATGCACCAAGTTGTATAGCATTCAGATTCTTAGAGAAGTCAAGGGAGTTACAGGAAGAACTAGACAGCAAAACTACACTAGTGGGGGAAATCAACCTTTTTCTCTCTGAATCTGACAAATCTAACCTCAAAATAAAGAAGTAAGAAGTTAAGGAGGTGAATAGAATTTTAGAAAAGGTAGATATGGTAGACATCTGGAAGAAATTGAATGGGGATAGAAAGGAATATTTTTTTTTCTCAGCAGTACATAAATAAAAACTGACCATGTACTAGCACAGAAAAGCCTCACAATCCAGTGCAGAAAGGCAGTAATATTAAATACATCATTTTCAAATCATTATGCAATAAAAATTAGGCCTAATAAAGAGTCATGGAAAGATAGACTAAAAATTAATTGGAAACTAAATAATCTAATGCTAACGAATCTAATCCTAAACAACAAATCATAGAAATAATCAATTACTTCATTCAAGAGAATGACAATAATGAGATAACATACTTAAACTTATGGGATGCAGTGAAAGCGGTTTTTAGGGGATGTTTTATGTCTCTGAATATTTACATGAATAAAATAGAGAAAGGACAGATCAATGGATTGTGCATGCAATTGAAAAAACTATCAAAAGAACAAATTAAAAATCCCCAATTAAATACCAAAATAAAAATATTGAAAACCAAAGGAGAGATAAATAAAAGTAAAATTTTAAAAACTATTGAACTAATAAAGAAATAGTGGAGTGGATGAATATTTGTTAAAAATACAAATGGTCCAGATTAAGGGAAGAGAAAGTAAAATTCTTAAACAACTCCACCTTGGAAAAATAAATTGAACAAACCATCAATGAACGCCTTAGGGAAAGAAAAAAATCTCCAGGGCTAGATGGATATAAAAGTGAATTCTACCATACATTTAAAGAATAATTAACTCCAATATTATATAGACTGTTTAGGGAAATTGGAGAAGATGTTTTACCAATATTTTTTTTATGATACAAATATGGTACTGATACCTAGATCAGGAAGAGTCAAAACAGAGAAAGAAAATTATAGACCAATTTCCCTAATAAATATATATGCACAAATTTCAAATAAAATATTAACAAAAATATTACAGCAACTTATCATGAGAATAATACACTTTGATTAGGTAGAATTTATACCAGGAATACAGGGTTGGTTCAATATTAGGAAAATTATCAGCATA
This sequence comes from Pseudochirops cupreus, assembly GCA_028627135.1. Lineage (NCBI taxonomy): Eukaryota > Metazoa > Chordata > Mammalia > Diprotodontia > Pseudocheiridae > Pseudochirops > Pseudochirops cupreus. The sequence continues at coordinate 139,664,818 of CM053583.1, forward strand.
ACTAACCATATCAACAAAAAATCCTAATAGAAAACATATGATTATCTCAACAGATGGAGAAAAATCTTTTGACAAAATACATCACCCATTCCTATTAAAAACACTAGAGAGAAGGAATAAATGGATCCTTCCTTAAAACAATAAAATAGCATCTACCTAAAACCATCAGCAAGCATTATATGTAGCGGGGATAAACTAGATGCATGTTGCATATCCAATAAAATCAAGGGTGAAACAAAGATTTCTATTATCACAACTTTTATTCAATTTGGTACTAGAAATCTTAGCTTTACAAAGAAAGAGAAAGTAAAGAAATTGAATAAATTAGAATAGGAAAAGAAGAAACTAAGTTATTACTCTTTGCAAATAATATGATGATAGGCTTAGAGAATCCTAGAGAATCAAGTAAAAAGCTACATGAAATAATAAACAACTTTAGCGAAGTTATTGGATATAAAACAAACCCACACAAATCATTGGTGTTTCTATACACTACTGACAAAGCTCAACTGCAAGAGATAGAAAGAGGCATTCTTTTTAAAGTGACTAAAGACATCATAAAATATTTTCAATTCTACCTGCCAAAACAAACCCAGGAATCATATGAACACAATTACTAACACTTTTCACATAAATAAAGTAAGATCTAAATTATTGGGGGAAAAAAGATGAGTTTTTCATGGGTTGGCTGAGATAATATAATAAAAATGACAATTCTACCTAAATTAATTTACTTATTAAACTCCAAACCAATTGGACTACCAAAAAGTATTTTATTGAGCTAGAAAAAACAATATAAAATTTCATCTAGAAGAGCAAAAGGTCCAGAATATCAACGGATTTAATAAAAAGAAATACTAGGGAAAGTGTCCTAGCCATACCATATCTTAAATTGTATTGTAAAGCCACAATCATCAGAACTACTTTGTATGGGTTAAAAAATAGAGGGGCTAGATCAATGAAATGGGTTGGGTACGTAAGACACAGTAGTCAATGATTATAGCAATATATATTTGATAAATCCGAAGACTCTAGCTTCTGGGATAAGAATTCATTATTTGACAAAAACTGCTGGAAAAACTGAAAAATCATGTGGCAGGAACTGGGCAAAGAACAGCATCTGTCACTGTATACCAAAATAAAGTCAATATGGGTACACAATTTAGATAAAAAGGCTGATACTATAAACTAATTAGAGGAAAAAGAAATGTTTTATCTGTCAGATTTATGGAAAATGGAGGGATTTATGACCAAACAAGAGATAAAGAATGTTATGAAATGCAAAATGGATAATTTTGATTACATCAAATTTAAAAGTTTTTGTACAAACAAAGTCAAGGCAACCAAGTTTAGGAGGGAAACAGAAAACTGGAAAAGAATTTTTGCAACCAGTGTTTCTGATAAAGACTTCATTTCTAAAATATGTAGAGAACTGGGTCAAATTTATAAGAATACAATTAATTCCCCCAATTGATCAATGGTATGAACAGGCTGTGTTCAGAGGCATAAATTAAAGCTATTTATAGTCACATGACAAAAAATGCTCTAAATCACTATTGATTAGAGAAATGCAAATCAAAACAACTCTGAAGTATCACATCACACCTCTCAGATTGGCCAACATGATAAAACAGAAAAATAATAAATGATGGAGAAGATGTGGGAAAATTGGAACACTAATTCATTGTTGATGATATGAAGTTCTCCAACCATTCTGGAGAGCAATTTGGAACTATGTGAATACCCTTTGACTCAGCAATACTATTTCTAGCACTGTATCCCAAAGAGATCATAAAAATGGGGAAAAGGACCCACTTGTGCAAAAAATATTTATGGCAGCTCTCTTTGTGAGCAAGAACAAGAAATTGAGGGGACACCTATCAAGTATGGAATAACTGAACAAGTTGTGGTATATGAATGTATGGAATATTATTCCACTACAAGAAATGATGAACAGGTGGACTTCAGTAAAACCTGAAAAGACTTACATGAACTACTGCTGATGATGTGAGCAGAACCAAAACATTGTACATAGTAACAGTCACTGTGTGAGGCAACTGATTTTTGATCGACTTGGCTCTTCTCAGCAATTCAAGAACCTAAAATAATTCCAAAGGACTCATGATGGAAAATACCATCCACATCCAGAGAAAGAACTGTGTGTGGAGTCTGAACAAAGACCGAGGCAGACTATTCTCTTTTTTTAGTTTTTAGTTTTGTTTTGTTGTTCATTTTTATGGTTTCTCCATTCATTCTAATTCTTCTGCACAACATGACTAATGTGAAAATATGCTTAATAGGAAGGTATATGTAGATCCTATACCATATTATATGCCATCTTGGGGAGGGAGGCGGGGAGGGAGGAGGAGAACATTTAAAACTTATGGAAGTTAATGTTGAAAACTAAAAGTAAATAAATCAAATTTAAAAAAGAATAAAAATCAGTGTTACAAGTAAAAGATGATGAAAGTATGCCTGGGCAACAATGTAATTGAAAAAATATCTGAAGGTTTTATTTTTGTTATAGACTCTATTAAAAGGTATTGACTATAACAGAGTTGCCAACATAATTAATGCAATCCTAATCTATATCATGAGAAGCCTGGCATTAAGAATGAGGCAGATAATATTTCTGCTATATGTTGTCATATTGAAAGCATGTCTAGAGCACTGTTTTGTTCTGACTCTCATATTTAAGAAAAGTTATTGCCAATTTAGTTTCACTGAAAATCAGTGGAGATGCTTAAAGTATATTAGTTGCCCAGGAGCAATGAGGAGACAAAAGTGTAAAAGTCAATTTCCAGCAAAGAAAATATAGATTGAACAACATAAAGAGAAATAAGGGGAAAAATGAATTGATGGGTCCTTTGGAAATAATTTCTGTAGTCATAAATTATCCGTAAGGGAAAACCAACTAGTTGCTATGATATCAATGCTATATTGTGATCAGAGCAGATAATCATAATATTGGGGAGTTTTCTGAGCATCCCCTTAAAGCTTTGTGTAATCAGGACACACCTCTTTTATCTCTCATGCTATGGTACAATACAACACTGGCAAGTGAGTAAAATTAGTTACATGAGAAAGTTTACATTTGTTGCTGTCTTTTGGAGGATATGTTGCCATGAAGTTACCATTCTTAATAATAACATTCAAGTCCAATGGAGTTGGATATTTTATCACATTAACCTTCCAGAAGAAAACCAACATATGCAACAAAGCAGAATTGTAATGTTTATTGTTCATTTAACATTTCTACTTAATCAGGTCTTACATAATTTTGAACATATATTGCTTCCAGGCCTTTGAGTTTGAACCCCCAAATTTTGGAATCTCACAGGTCTCAAGGTAAATGGATCTCTTAAAATAGGCATTTAAACTCCCTTGGTATTAGTGGGGAAATGGAGACTCATAGTCCTCCTGACAGACTAATTTAAGAAAGTGTTGGTTGGCTTATGATTAAGACTTGTAGAATTTGAAGACTTAAAGTAATGAATTTCCTAAAGATCTCTTGTTATTACTTTGGGGCTTGTAAAACATAATAGGGTCAGCATAAGGGGAAAAAACAATAGAAATTACATCTCATATTTAACAAGAATTTTAATGATAACACTAATTTTAATTTATTCATATTTAAATCTATATAACCTATTGATTGTTATTAATCAGCTTAATTACTCTCCAAAAATTTAGACTTTTTTAATGACTAGATCTAAGCTGAAATCTAGCCAGAATTCTTGAAAATTCTGCCTTCCAGTAACTATTTTATAAAAGTGAGTTCTTCTATTTGCTTCTTTTATTAGAATTACCAGGAAAGGTCTGTCCACTAGTCAGAGGTCCCTTTGGTCTTCATCCCCCACTGACTGGTTTCCACTTTCCTCTCATTTGTACTAATTAGGATATTTGTTGGTTACTGTATTAGCTGGGTTATGGTGAAACACTATGTAACGAGGGTTACCTGTGATGCTTATGTAGGTGAGAAGGGTTACCAGCTTCCAGTGCCTTCCCAGAAAATTAATTCACATGAAATAAAAATAAGGTCATTAAAATTAATAAGGTGGAAAAATACTCATAAGCTGCTCTCTAACAAAAATATCTTTGTTCTTTAGAAGTAAGTTCCAATTTCCTGAAGTTCTATTATTTTACTAATCAGAGATCTCATTAATTTTTTGAGGCTTCACTTCATATAAAAAATTGCTCTTGTAGCAATGGTGATTTGTCCATTTCTTAAATATCTCTACCCTACAACAAATGTTTTTTGCTTCATTACTTTCTTATTTTCCCCTTTTCTTTCCTATCAAGCACAGCTTATCCCAAAGCCAAGGGGAATGGTAATAGACTTGGAAAGGACTTTTGCCAATTGCTGGTCAGATTACTTTAATAATTTTTTTGGGTAGCTCATTCACCCCTCTGGATCCTGTAAGCTAATGGCCGTGGTAACTTTGTTACCATATGTGGAAGTTCTACTGAATGAGCCAAATGGGAGTTCTTTTCCTGGCAAGACAGTCAAAATTTGCTAAACTTGTCACTTCTGCCTAGAAGTATTTTTTTTTAATCCCATGAGGTAAGGGAAGACTCTAATTCCATTATCAGAGTCATTCCTGACATGAGCCAAAATCCTGAGAGATTCGATTTGAATGAATGTAACAAGGTAGGCATTTAGTCAGAACAGATGGTGACATTAGACTCCAGAGAATAAGGCCACTTTCCATTCCAGGATAGTTAGGTGATAAACTTAGCTTTGAACTTGAAGCAAATGCAACATAGCAAGGGAGTTGAAGGAACTATCACATGTGCATTTTTCTTCCTATTATATGACTTCTAGCACAATTAGAGTTGATCTCACAAAATAAATTCAATGGACAATTACTATGACTGAAAGTTTTAGAATTACTATGGCTTTTAATTACCACTAATACTACTAATTATAATAATTAATGTATTTTCTTTTAAGGGTTGAATACTGCTTTCCACATTTTATCTTTTTTATCCTCATTAATAGTTATAAAAGTCAAACCATAAACATCTCTTTTCTAGAGAAGAAACTAAGGCTCAAAGCAGGCAAGTGATTTGCCCAAGGCCATATGGACAGTTTCAGAATAAGGATTTCCATCCAGGTCACTCTTAACTCAGAGTTTAGCCCTCTTTCTACTATCCCTCTGTGGTATCTTTAAAATATGACACATGTACTAACAACCGAAACATGAAGGGTTGTGAATTCAACCTGTGGGAATAGCAGGAATTACAGGCATAGAAAAGGACTTGAGTAAAGTCCAGATTCCTCTTATGTCACCTATAACCACTTATTGCCACCTATTAGTGCCGGGAGCCACTTAATGTCCAGCACTAAGCATGGTTGGAGATGTGATAGAGAATGAACCAGGGCATGTGGATAGTTCAAGAAAGAACTCCCTTTGTTGATTCTTTGGACAAGGTTTTTATAGAGCAAGAAGACAAAGGGAAATGTAACTCAAGTTTTCTAACAGGAGGTTTAGGTAATGTATCAATAACCTGGAAGTAACAAAATGTCTCTAATCTAATAAAGATTTAACACCTTAAAAACCTTTGATCTCAGCATTTAGATAACCTCTTTTTTAAATGCAACCACTTCATAAAGGAGAATTCAGGAGCCAGCTTCAAAGGCCGCATCACAAAGGATTTCCTTTAGAGCCAGGTGTCAAGATTTTGTCTGAGTTCTGGATCAAGGCTTGTTGGCTTCCTACATATTAGGAAATATCAATGCATGTATTGCCCAGTCTTACCTCTCTTATCATGTTGCATTTGCTGTTAGGTGGCATTGTGCATAGAGTATTGATTTGAAGTCAGGAAGTCCTGAACTTAAATCCAAGCTCAGAAAAATGCTATCTTTGTAAGACTAGACAAATCATCTGATCACTCTGTGCCTCAGTATCCCAATTTGTAAAAAAGATAAAACAGCCATAAGGATAATAAAAGCATCTACCCCAACCAAGGCTGTTGTGAGGAAAGATGAGATAATATTTCTAAAGTGTGTTGAAAGCCTTTCATCCCCATATAAATATTAGTTATTATTAGCTTCAAAAGTTCAGTTTATAATCTAATTCTTTTGAAAGGGAAGAAGAGGAATCATAAGATGTATATGAAAAATGGCAAGTTGTCAAGTCACCAAAGCATAGAATGTTTCTAGGCAAAGAGAGGTGTGTAAGACAAAACTGAAAATATCAAATATCCCAGGGTAGGCCTTGAATGATAGGGAAGGGAGTTAGACATTATCACTTTTTAGTCAGTAAGAAGCTACTGGAGGGTTTCAGTCAGAGGAGTTGAATGACCAAAAGCTTGAGGAAGATCATTAACTTTTAGCCTGAAGGAGACCTTAGAAATTTAACCTCCTCATTGTTGAAATAGGGAACCAAGGGAGGGAGGGAAAGAATCTAGAATTTAAAGTTCTAAAATTGTATGTTAAAAAAAATATTATTATTATAATTATTTACATGCAACTGGGAAATAAGAGATACAGGCATTGGGGGGAGATCCATTTTGCTCTACCAGAAAGTCAGAGGGGTGATGGGGGAGGACATAGGAGAAAGCAGATTGAGGGAGAGGGTATACAGTGGGATTGCTGTTTTGGCAGAATGGGTAGGGGAAAGACGGGGAGAAAAGTTGTAACTCAAAATCTTGTAGAAATCAATGATGTAAACCAAAAATAAACAAAATTTAATTAAACATTAAAAAAGAGAAAAAAAGACAATTTAAACTATCATGATCCATAACTTGGAGTTCTCTAGGGCCTTTCAGGGTATGGCACAGTTTGGGAGCCATGAGCCTAGGCATAGCATTGATTCTTAAAACATTTAGAAACATTAAAAGTAATGATTTTTTTTTTCTGTTAAGAAAATGAAATAGAAAAACAAAAAAGTCATAGAGAGCTGAGAAAGCTTGGTCAAGGCCACTCAGGTAGCAAGTAATAGCACCAATATTCAGACTTTGGTTTCTGTCTCAAAGTACAGCAGGCATTATTTGTGTTGCTCCACATAGCTAGCCTTCATTGGCAGTATAGTGAAGGAAAGACAGGACAGAAGTAGTGAATGGGGCTGAGAAGGCAAGTTCAGAAGTCATTAAAATAGTTAATTGAGGTCCTGATAAAGGCTCAGCATTTGGGGCTAGCCATGGCAACCAATTATTGAAGCTATGAACAGTTAAAGAGACAAGTGAAAGGGGAAAAAAAATCACTATAGAGACATGAGAGATGGTTTGCCTTTGAAGCCAAGGGAGTAATTAAGAGAGGCTGATGAAAAGAGTATGACAATTGATAACGTCGATTTCTGCCTCAGGGAGCTGCCTGTTCAATATTAACTGACCATTGATCAGCTGAAGAATGGACTTGTTTATATAAGTTTGAACTGATTACATATACACATACATTCTGTATGTGTGTGATGCCATGCACGAGCAGCTTTCCAGAAGAATGCTACTGTGAACAGCTTTTAAGGTTCTGATTACACAGTATAACGAACACTCTGTTCCATCATGAATCAGCACAGAAAAATCAGGGTACAGCATTTACAGTGTTACAACTGTAACGATACTGGGATTGGAAGATCTTCCATGCCCCTTGAGCTTGCTGACGTAGCAGGAAGGGGTGGAGCAAGCGAACGCCAGAACCAAGCTAGTCTCCCTGCGGTGCTGACTGCAAGCGGCGTCAGAGTCAGTGGCTGAGGTTGAGAAGTCCTTTTGCTTTGAGCAGGGCATAATCTCTGCTAAGGAATCCTGCTGAGGACTGCCTGGGGCAGGAACTGCCAAGGGCCGGAGCTGCTGGGACCAAGCTGCCTGGACGCTGAGCAATTGGGTGCATGAGGAGAGGAGGATCTTTGCCTCAGGTAGCCTGTCCTGTTTGAAGGCTTGACAATGTGGGTGTTTACTACTTTGACCACATGTGCCAACTTCATCACTACTGTGTTGGCTTTGACTTTCTGGTTTTGGGACTCAGTTTTCTGGTATTTAAATGAATGCACTATCTATATTTCTTATGTAGAGAGCCTGTTCCATTTTGTGATTAATAACTATATCAGCATATTTATAGTTACTGTAGGCATTGTGAATA
>CM053583.1:139673397-139690852 GCA_028627135.1 Pseudochirops cupreus
AGGAGCAGCATTCAAATTCTGTCTCTCAGATGCTGGGAGAGAAACTTTCTCCTTCACCCAGGGCAACATTCCAATTCTGTCTGTCTGTCTCTGGAATTCTTGCTTATATACACACCTCAGCCAATCCCCTTCTTCCACATCAACAGGGGAGTTCATGCCTTCTCAACAGTGGGACAGGGTTTGCCCCTTCCACACTTAGCACTTAGTACTAAGTGCTAAGTATCCTGCTAAACAGATTACTATTACAAGCATTTAGTACAGTCTTTGAGCATAGTGAATTCTTAATAAATATTTCATTCATTCATTCATTTACTCATTCATCACCGGGTTGCTTTATTAGGCTTTCTCTTATAATGCCAATGCAATATTCACAGCACCCATTGTGGCTGTGAATATGCTAGTGTAATTGTGAATCACAAAATGTAACAGACTCTCCACATGGAAGACAGAATCAAAACATTTATTCAAATACCAGAAAGCCAAATCCATCATACCAACCAAGAAATTGGTACACATAAGCAATTCAGCAAACACCAGCATTCTCAAATCTTCTCTCCATCCGGCCTTCAAAACAAAACAGGCTCCAGTAAGCAAAAATACCCCTCACTCACTCACACTAGCTGCTCAGCCACCACTCTGCTTGCTCTCGGCAGTTCTGGCTCTCTCTCCTGCTCCTTCCTGCTCCACCCTTCCTGCTCCACCTTTCCTGGTCCACCCTTTCAGGAGGCTCCTCCTCCCATGGGTGCCATGTGATTACATTTGGCCTATTAAAGGACAGGGAAGATCTTCAAATTCGCATTACCATTACATATCTGTACCAGAACTATGGAGATTGTTGTCATACAATGTGCTCTTTAACCATTATACCTCTTTCTTGTACTTTTGTAAACTGTTGTTTTTTTTCAGTGAACAAATATACAACTTGCAAGTTCAGATGTTTTTCAGTTATGTCTGAGTCTTTGTGACCCCATATAGGGTTTTCTTGGCAAAGATACTGAAGGGGTTTGCTGTTTCCTTTTCCAACTCATTTTACAGATAAGGAAACCAAGGCAAACAAGGCTAACAGACTTGCCAAAGGTATCACAGCTATTAAGTGTTTGAGGCCAGATTGAACTCAGGAAGGCTAGTCTTCCTGATTCCAGGCCTAGTACCCTATACACTTCTCCACTTAGCTACACACACAACTTATATTCTATTCCAAATATCGAAGGAATGTATCCAAATGTTTTTATTCTTATTAAAATGTGCAAATTCACAAAGAATAAGTTTAAAGGCTGTTTCTTTTGCATTTTCTTCCCATATGTGTCATTAGGGCACAAGCATCATTAATCTCCCCATTCAAAGTTGTGAGCAAAGTTTTGATCAGGGTCTGAGTGTTATTTCTTTGGTCACATTTAATACAAGAGAAGCATGATATATATATAGATATACAGATTATGGAGAGATGGTCACCATACCAATCAATCTACCGAAAAATTACTTTATGGAGTTAGAAAAAATAGTGACAAAATACATTTGGAAGAACAAAAGATACAGAATACCAAGGCAATTAATGAAAAGAAATGCTAGGGAAAGTGGCCTAGCCATACCAGATTTTAATCTGTGCTATAAAGCAGCAGTCATGAAAACTACTTGGTACTGGCTGAAGAATACAGTAGAGGATCAATGGAATAGACTGGGTACAAAAGACTCAGTAGTCAACGATTATAGTAATATATTGTTTGATAAACCCAAAGACCCCAGTTTTGGGAATAAGAACTCACTATTTGACAAAAACTGCTGGGAAACCTGGAATATAGTATGGCAGAAACTGGGCATAGACCATTATCTAACACCATACACAAAAATCAAGTCTAAATGGTGGACAATCTAGGTATAACTGTAAGTAATATGGGGAAGCGAAGAATAGTTTACCTATCAGATTTATGGAGTAGGAAAGACTTTATGACCAAACAAGAGTTAGAGAGCATTATAAAATGCAAAATGAATAATTTTGATTACATTAAATTGAAAAGTTTCTGTACAAACAAAGCCAATGTTACCAAGATTAAGAGGGAAGTGGGAAATTGGGAAAGAATTTTTATAAACAGTGTCTCTGATAAAGGCCTCATTTCTAAAATATAAAAAGAATTGAGTCAAATCTATAAGAATACAAATCATTCCCCAATTGACAAATAGTCAAAGGATATGAACAGGCAATTTTCAGAGGTAGAAATTAAAGATATCTATAAGTATATGAAAAAAATGCTCTAAATCACTTATTAATTCGAGAAATGTAAATCAGAACAACTTTGAGGTACCACATCTCACCAGGCAGATTGGCTAAGATGACAAAACAGGAAAATGACAAATGCTGGAGAGGATGTGGAAAAATTGGAACATTAATGAATTGTTGGTTGAGTTGTGAACTGATTTAACTATTCTTAAAAGCAATCTGGAAATATGTCCAGCAGGCTATAAATCATTGCATATTTATATCACCCAGTAATACCACTTCTAGGATTGTATCCCAAAGAGATCATAGAAGTGGGAGGAAGACCCATATGTACAAAAATAATTATTGCAGCTCTCTTTGTATTGGCAAAAAACTGGAAATTAAGGGGATGCCCACCAATTGGTGAATTGCAAAACAAGTTGTGGTATATGAATGTAACGGAATACTATTGTGCTATAAGAAATGAGGAGCAGATGGACTTCATATTTACCTGGAGAGGCTTTTACAAACTGCTGCTAAATGAGAAGAGCAGAACCAGGAGAAATTTGTACACATGACAGGCACAATGTATGTGTGACAACCAACTTTGATAAACTGGACTTTTCTCAGCAATACAAGGTTATAACACAATTCTAAAAGGCTCAGGATGGAAGGAGATGTCTACATTCAGAAAAAGATCCAGAAAGAATGGAGTTTAAATGGAGAGTGAAGCAAACTACATGCTCTCTTTCTTTTCCACGTTTGGTTTTGTTTCCTCTTTCCCATTGTTCATTCCATTGGTTCCAATCCTTCTATACAACCAGACTAACATCCAATGTGAGAGTATTTTCAGATCCTATACTTGATTGCATACCACCATGGTGGGGGGGTAGGGGGGTGGAAGGAGGGGAGAAAATTTGAAACTCAAGAGATTGTGGAACTGAATCTTATAAACTAAAAGTAAATAAACAAATCAATTTAAAAAAAAAAGAGATGGTCACTCTTGGAATCAGGAAGATTTAGTCTTGTAGCTTCCCTCTAACACATAACCCATGTGAACAAATAACTTTACTAATATCCCAAGTAATTCTCAAAGGCTATTTTCAATGATTTTTATGAAACTAAAAACACCAATAAACAAAATTTGCAATATACAAAGAAAAGAAGAATTGAAGATTATATATTATGCTTCAAACATTTGGTATACAGTTGTTTTAAAAGTTTATAGTGAATTTAACATAATATTTTAAAAACCTGCCATTTTCTTTGCCTTCATAAAGTATTTTTAGCTTTAAGAATTTTATTTCTTTTTTTCCATAATATTCACATTGTGAAGGAAAAACATACACAAAAGAAAATAAAGAAAGCATAAAAGTATGCTTCATTATATATTCAGACACCATCAGTTCTTTCTTTGGGGATGGAGAATATATTTCATCATAAGTTCTTCAGAGTTGTGTTGGAATATTGTATTCCTGGGAATTGCCGTCATTCACAACTAATCATATTACAATGTTGCTGTTACTTTCTGCACATTACGTTTCACCTTTTGTCAGTTTATGCAAGTCTCTCCTGGCTTTTCAGAGAGTATTCTGCTCATCATTTCTCACAGCATGATATTATTCAGTCAAAATCATATACCACAACTTGTTCAGCCATTCCCCAATTGATGGGCATCCCCTCAATTTCCAGTTCTTTGCCCCCAGAAAAGAGCTGTGATAAATAGTTTTGTACACACAGGTCCTTTTTCCTTCCATACCCTTTGACTTAGCAATTCATGAGTGGTTTTCTAGCCCTTTAGGCACAATTCCAAATGGCTCTACAGAATGCTGAAATCAGTTCAAAACTCCACTAACAAATTATTTTAATTGTTTCACTGATGTTTATTTCTTTACTTCCTTTTCAGAGCCATCAACATCAACCAACAACCTTCTCACTCCAAATTGCTTTCGTTTAACAAGTTAATAGAATCAACAAAAATGAACCTACACTTTGGCCAAGTCTGAAATTATTTGTCTCATTTTGCACCTCAGGTCCACGATTTCTCTGCCAGAGGTAAGAGTAATGCAAACTTTACCCTCAGTTTTTGGAAGGCATGAATAGTCACTGCATTGCTTAACATTATGGAGAACAAGAGTGTAAGTTGCAGAGGAGTTGTCTATGTATGCTGATGGAGATTTTCATACTGCTAGCTGCCTAGACCAATTAAGTCACATCTATAAGCTCATGTAAAAATTCCCTTCCAAATACCTTTCACATATAATTCCATCTTCAAAATCTAAACTCATGACCTGAGCAAGAAAAAAAATTAATTTTTTAAAAAATCATTCTAAATTAATGAATATTTCACAACTTAGGGTGGTGATCAATATTTTGCAATCACAACATAGGTATAAGCATTTCATCAATGAAAAAATTCAATTTTATTGATTATGTATTCTATAAAATATATTTTCTGTTGTTTTTTGTCTCTTGATGATGTAGATGTTTAATGACTTTTGACTATAAAACATCAGATTATTGAAACCATTATATGATAAATGGGACAGAAACTTTTCTACACTCATTGATAGCACCAGAATTTTTTCAAGTTACTGAATTGATTGGTGCTGCTAAAATGAAGACAAAGGCAGTACTTCTAATGTTCTCTCACTTTATTCCCTACATGATAAGATCAAACAAATAGAACACAATTATAGTAAAAATTGGCCTTTATATTTAACACTCGATGCAGAGAACGAAGGAGATAAAGAGATTAAAAAACACAACAAAATTCTCAAAATTAAGTCAACATATATATTCATAATTGGAGATATTAATATGAAGCGCAACATGGACAGAACAGTAAAAAATATGATTTCAGATTTAGAAATTTAAGAGGTCAGAGTTTATACACTATGACAAAATATGAAACCTGATTATTATGAATACTTTCTTCATGAGGAGACTCAGAAACTGCATAGCATGGCAAGCACTGATTTTTTTTAATCCTATATCAAAAATAAGAAATGACAAGTTACTTATGAGTCTTTTTTTAAAGAAATTCTTTATTTATTTTTAGTTTTAACATTAATTTCCACAAAATTTTGAGTTCCAAATTTTCTCTCCATCTCTCTTCTACCCCAAGATGGCAAGCATAGTGATTATCCCTTCCCCCTATCTGCTGTCTCTTATACACTCCCCATTACCTCCCCACCCCCTTTCGCCTTACTTTTTTATAGGAAAAGGTGGATTTCTACACCCCATTGCCTATATACCTCATTTCCTGGGTGCACATAAAAACAATTTTTTTTTTTACATTTGTTTTTAAAACATTGAGTTCCAGAATCTCTCCCTTCTTCCCTCCTTACTCAACACCACTGAGAAGACAAGAAATTCAATATAGGTTATACATGTGTAGTTATGAAAAACATTTCCATAGTAGCTATATTGTGAAAGACTAACTATATTATATTTCCCTCTGTCCTTTACTGCCCCCCCATTTTTTTTATTTTCTCCTTTGTCCCCATCCCTTTTCAAAAAATGTTTGCTCCTAACTACCCACCTCCTACCCCAATCTTCTTTCCCTGCTGTTACCCGTCCTTATTCTCTTCCCCCAAACTTTCCTGTAGGGTAAGATACCCAACTCAGTTTGTATGTTAATCCCTTCTTATAACAAATCCATTGAGAGTCTCATTCTCTTTCACATCCCTGCCTCTTCCCTTCCATTGTAACAACTTTCTCTTTCCTCTTTTATGTGATATAGTTTACACTATTCTATCTCTTTCTTCTGGCAATGTATTCCTCTTTTATCTCTTAAGTTTCTTTTTTAGATATCATCCCTTCATATTCATCTTACCCTGTGCCCTCTGTCTATGTTTACACGCATACATACACACACATACATATGTATATGCACATATATATGCACATATAGAATATGTATATATGTATGTAGACATAGATATAGGTATGCATACATACATAGACATATATGTGTATATATATATTCCCTTCAACTATACTAATACTGAGAAAAGTCTCAAGAGTTATAAATATAATCTTTCTATGTAGGAATGTAAACAGTTGAACTTTAATAAGTTCCTTATGACTTCTCTTTCCTATTTACTTTTCATGCTTTTCTTGTTTCTTGTATTTGAAAGTCCCATATTTCATTGAATGATCATGTTTTCCCCTGAAGTATTATACTCAGGTTTTCTGGTTAGATGATTCTTGGTTTTAATCTTAGTTCCTTTGACCTCCGGAATATGATATTCCAACATCTTTTATCCCTTAATCTAGAAGTTGCTAGATATTGCATTATCCTGATTGAGTTTCCACAATACTCAAATTGTTTCTTTCTGACTGCTGGTAATATTTTTCTCTTTCACCTGGGAATTCTGGAATTTGGTTATAATATTCCTAAGAGTTTTGGGGATCTTTTTCAAGTGAATTCTTTCTATTTCCATTTTACCCTCTGGTTCTAGAATATTAAGGCAGCTTTCCTTGAAAATTTCTTGAACAATTATGTCTAGGCTCTTTTGCTGATCATGGCTTTTAGGTAGTCCAATATTTTTTTTAAATTATCTCTACTAGATCTATTTTCCAGGTCAGTGGTTTTTCCAATGAGATATTTCACATTGTCTTCTATTTTTTTTTCATCCTTTTGGATATGTTTCATAATATATTTATTTCACATAAAATTATTAGCTTTCTTTTGCTCCAATCTAATTTTGAAGGAATAGTTTTCTTCAGTGAGCTTTCAAACTTCCTTTACCATGTGGCCAATTCTGCTTTTCAAGGCATTTTTCTCCTCATTGGCTGTTTGAAGCTCTTTTGTCGTTTTGTACTAGTCTATTCTTTTTTTTTTTTCAATATTCATTTTTAAAACTTTGATTTCAAGATTATTTCCATTCTTCCCTCCTCACCCATCCCCACTGGGAAGACTAGCAATTCTATGTAGAATTTCCATAGGAGTTATATTGTGAAAAACTAACTATATTTACCTCCATCCTATCCCACCCCCCAAATTATTCTGTTTTGTACTTTGACGCTGTTCCTTTTCAAAAGTGTTTGCTTTTAACTACTCTCTCCCCCAATTTGCCCTCCCTTCTATCATTCCCATTCTTATCCTCTCCCCCCCTACTTGAGTGTGTATGTTACTCCCTCCTTAAGCCAAATCCAGTTAGAATAAGCTTGACCCATTCTCTTTCACCTTCCTGCTCTTCCCCTCCATTGTAACACTTTTCCTTGCCTCTTTTATATGAGATAATTTACTCTATTCTAGCTCTCCCTTCCTCCTTCTCCCAATATATTCCTGTCTCACCTCTTAATTTTATGTTTTAGATATCATCCCTTCATATTCAATTTATCCTGTGCCCTCTGTCTATGTATACATATGCACACATGTGCACACTCACATATATATTTATATAGACATACATCCTTTGATATATACATGTGTGTATACATACATATATATATATATATATGTATATATGTGCATACATTCATATATATTCCCTTCAACTAATCTCATACTGAGAAAAAGTCTCATGATTTACAATTATCATTTTTTCCATGTAGGAATGTATATAGTTCAAATTTGATAAGTTTCTTATGATTTCTTTTTCCTGTTTACCTTCTCTTGCTTCTCTTGCTTCTTGTATTTGAAAGTCAAATTTTCTGTTCAGCTCAGGTTTTTATCAAGAATGCTTGAAAGTCCTCTATTTCATTGAATGACCATATTTTCCCCTAAAGCATTGTACTCAGTTTTGCTGGGTAGGTGATTCTTGGTTTTAATCCTAGCCCCTTTGACCTCCATAATATTATATTCCAAGCCCTTCAATCTCTCAGTGTTGAAGTTGCTAGTTCTTGTGTTATCACGATTGTGTTTGCACAATACTCAAATTGTTTCTCCCTGACTGCTTATAATATTTTCTCTTTGACCTGGGAACTCTGGAATTTGGCTATAATATTTCTAGGAGTTTTCTTTTTGGGGATCTTTTTCAAGAGGCTTTTGGTGAATTCTTTTAATTTCTATTTTACCCTCTGTTTCTAGAATATCAGAGTAATTTTCCATGGGAATTTCTTGAAGGATGATTTCTAGGCTTTTTTTATTTATCATGGCTTTCAGGTAGTCCAATAATTTTTAAATTATCTCTCCTGGATCTATTTTCCAGGTGAGTGGTTTTTCAAATGAGATATTTCACATTGCCTTCTATGTTTTCATCTGTTTGTATCTGTTTTATAGTATCTTGATTTTTTTATAAAGTCATTAGTTTCCATTTTCTCCAATCTAATTTTTAAGGAATTATCCCCTTCAGTGAGTTTTTTAAAATTCCTTTTCTCTTTGGCCAATTCAGCTTTTTAAGGCATTCTTCTCCTTACTGGCTTTTGGGACCTCTTTTGCAATTTGAGTTAGTTTATTTTTTAAGGTGTTATTTTCTTCAGTCAGCATTTTGACTTGTTTGCATGATTTTCTTGCATTGTTCTCATTTCTCTTCTCATTTTTTCCTCCACTTCTCTTACTTGTTTTTCAAAATCCTCCTTGAGCTCCTCCATGGCCTGCAGCCAATTCACATTTTTCTTGCAGTCTTTTGATGCAGGAGTTTTTACTTTGTTGTCTTCTTTTTGTTCTATGTTTTGATACTCTTTGTCCCCCAAAAGATTCTATAGTCTGATTGTGCTTCCTCTGTTTGCTTTTTTTTGCCAGCCAGTTATTAGACTTTTGAGCCCTTTTCCATAGTTGAACTCTGCTTCCAGAGTGAAGAAAGCTGTGTCCCACATTTCTGGGGTTTTGCACAGCTGTTGTCAGAGCAACTTCTAGGCACCTGTCTCAGAAATTTGAGGAAGACTGTCTCTCCACCACTGTCACAAGCTCTGCCACCACAATGCTGCTTCTCAACCCTGGTCTGCCACCGAGTTCTATAACCCAGATCCAAGCAGGGCAGAGCAAGAGTGTCTTTCCTCAGCACCAGCAAAGCTATTCCTGCAATTGCCCTCTGATTAGCTGTTGGTCCCCCCACCATCTGTGGGCTTGGAGCTCCTGAGGCAGCAGCCACCACCACCTCTATTGCCCTAGTGGTAATGGCTGAACTGCATTCATCTCTCACCCAGGTCCAACAGCATTTCTCTACTAACCTTTTACTTTGTCTTTGGCATTTGTGGTTTATGAAATCTGGAAACCACCACAATTGCCAGTGATTCAGTCTCCAGGGGTCACTCTGACCTGGTCTGCACTGCCAGTCTATGTCAGTGTGGCCCTTGTGCTCCATTCCCATCCTATTGCAATAGAGTCTTCCTGTTCACCTACCAGGCTCTCTTCAGTGGGACATTTGTTTTACTCTGTCATTTTGTGGGTTCTGTAGCTCTGAAATTTGTTTAGAATCATTTGTACAGGTATTGGAGATATTTCGGAGTCAAGTTCAAGTTCCTGCTTTTACTCTGCCATCTTGGCTCTGCCCCCTCTCATGATTCTTTTCTTAAAAAAAAAAACAAAACACTGAAATAAATCCAATTTCCACTTAGTACAAAAACTAAATATAGGACCTATAGCTGGAAATTCATAAGAATCTGTAATAAAACATTTTAGAAATGAACCATGAAAGATGTCCCTAGAATATAGTAGGTGCTTAATAAATACTTGCTAAATAGAAAGGAACAAAAAGAAGGAAGGGGAAAAAGAGAGCAAGAGAGGCAGTCAAGTGACTTAAAGAGAAACAACAGAAAGCAGAGCAATAAAAAGGGAAAGAAAAGAGGAGAATGAGACTGATGGAACATAGGAGAAATATTACAAGATGAATAGAAACCCATCAGAGAGGAAGAATAAACAAAATTCTACTGGGTCATTTTGCTGTCTTATTTACAAATATGAGAAAGATTTAATGGGTGAGAACAGGATATGAGAGTAAAATTACTAGTTAATACATTCAAGACTTTATCTATGGATTTCTGTTACTCTTTAATACTATTTCTTTCACTCTGGAGCATTGTTTGCTAATGTGTGGGTATTCAATAAATAGTGACATTTTCATCCTCATTTGCTTTACTTACAAGTAGAAAAACTCCAGGTGCCTTTTGTGGTAATCATTTGAATAAAAAATAAATGTGGCTTCACTATTGTGGAGTGATTTCATTCAAAATTACAGATATTTCTAACCAGGAATGCTCTGACCTACCTGTTGTTCAAAACACCTTTCTTCAAAGATTGTAGTTTAATAGTTTAAATCAAATTATTAGAGAACATTTAAAATACCAACTGTTTTCAGGCTCAAAAAATCCTATAGAACCCCTTTATAAGCAATTATTTGATGTGCTAATTACAAATCAATCATAGCTATTTGCTAAGACAAGCTCCTAAAAGAGCTCTCTTAGGCAGCACTGTATTTAATAGAACTCCAAGGTGCCTACACGATGAACTCAATTCATTCAACATAGTGTGGTGAAAAGACGGCTGCCTCTGCATATGGAGGCCATAGGTTCTCCCTGTCTAGCCTCAGTTACCACATAATTAAAATGAAGATATTGACCTAACACACCTATAAAGTTCTTCTTAGGTCTCAATATAAAATCATTACTCATTTGTAATTTTTGAAAATTCAAACTGTCAGGATAATATTAACTTTCACACTTAATAAAAAAGGCATCATCAGCAAATTAACATTTTTATTGAGAATCTTCTATATACACTGCCACATTATGCTTGATTTCATCATAAAATTGTCCATGGGATAAATTTCCGACTAAACACTGTTGAGTAAGTGTGGAGCTTTTGGAGTCACAGTATTTGGGAATGGACTCAGTTTCCTCATTTGCTAAATGAGAGCAGAGGAGGAAATTATCTCTGAGGAACTTTTCAGATCAAAATCTGTAATCTTTTTTTTTTTTAAATCAAGTAAGGCTAAGATGATTAAATTCTGGGTTCTCTTTAACTTTGCCTTACAAAGCTTTTTTTTTTTTCCTTAATTCCCCCTTGTCCCTCTTCCCAAGATCAGAGGAGTTATATGAGCTATTTGGTTCTTGTTAGCTGCTCTTGCAGGTGAAAAAGGACAGACACTAATGGAAAAGGAAAAAAAAAAAGCTTATTTCCAGTTTTCCATCTGTGTTACTGTGAACTTGCTTGGTGCCCCTGACATCCATTAATGCAAACCATGGGAGAGCTGAGTAACTTCCAATCTCCTTGGTGAGTTCAATGTTCCTTCGATGTGAACCCATGCTTTACAGGCTTAAACTTGAACAAGCAGAATTAAGAAGGTCTCTATGATCAAAATCTCCTATAGAATAAGAAAAATTAGGAAGTAAGAAGGAAGTGGTGATCAGTTAGCACCAGCCTGACTTGTTTAGAATTTAGTGATTTTTCTCCCATTTGCTGCATCCTCTACCCTGGTCCAGATGCTCAGTGTCCATGGCGTGGTTTTGTCACCTTCTGTTAAATATAACATATTCAGGATATTTTAACCTATTTCTTCTTTAAACATAAATTAAGGCATCATTTCTTAAAGATTTATTATTCCTACTGAACAGAATTTGAAATACTTACAAAGTATGTTGTACTTTTCTGATCATAGAACCTCCTGTGTTTTCTTTCTGTCTTGCAATCTAGATCCCATAGCTTATGTGCCTTCAGCAGAGTTGATGCTATACATCAACTTAACCATTATCTTTATCCCAAAACCTGTTTTTCTTCAAATTTTTGTCAAAGGTACCATTATCCTTCAAGCAACCAAGATCTGTGACTTTGGAATGACAGTCGGCTCTTGCCCTCTTCCTCACCTCCTTTATTTAATCATTTGTAAAGGCTTCTCAATTCTACTTTCATAACATTTCTTAAACCAATCTCATTTTCTCCACCCAGGCAGTAACCACTGTAATTTAGGACCTAACATCTCTCACTTAGGCCACTGTAACAACCTCCTAAATGGCCTTTTTGCTTAAAATCTTTTCTCTCTAAACTGTCCTCCACAAAACCGATGGACTGGTATTGAGAAGATTCAAACAGTAAATACCCTCACTGCTCGCTAACATTCAATGACTTCCTCTTTTCAGCAGAATAAAATACAAACTCTTCTTTTTGGCATTGAAATACCTTCATAATCTGATTCTAGCCTGTGTTTCTAGTCTCATTAGGTATTGCTCTCTTTCACAAAATTTATATTGCCTTCTAAGGGGTCTCATTATTATTTGTCACATACAACATTTCTTTTCCTCTCTCTTTGCCTTTTCAGAGGCTGATCTCCATGCTGTCATTCCCTTCCTTCTGACCACTGACTTTCAGAATTATTAGTTTCCTTAAAAGGAAAATCTGAAATTTACAGTTTGTATGAAATTTAGGCATCACTTAACCTCAGTTTCCTCAACCTTAAAATTAAAGGATTAGAGTAGACAGACTGTGAGATCCCTTACAACTCCTCCTCTATGTCTTTTGGATCCCATGATCCTAAGTACCATCTTTTACCACTGGTCCATTCAGATTATGCCTCTTAGTAGGGCTCCCTCATCTTATTAATAAATATTTACTTTTGATTAACTTTTGCATTTATGTATCTGTATGACAGTTTTGTGAAGTCAGGGATTGTTTTTATTCTCTTACACTTTCCCTAGCACCCAACACAATACCATTATAGCTAGGGAGCATAATAGTGTAGAGCAATGAATTTTTATTAAGATCTGAATTTGAATCCTGCCTCATACCCTGGTCAAGTCATTTAACTTCTCTCAGCCTCATTCTTTGTTTTGTAGAAGTGTTTGGAAAGTGTTTTTGCAAACCTTAAAATGCCATCTAAATGCTATCTATCATCTATCAATCTATCTCTAGCTTTTACACATATATATACATATCATATACATATATAACGTGTGCATAAATACATACATATGTGTAAAATCTACCATTTGTCTAGCAATAGCTACAACAGCAGCATTAGCTGCAGTAGCAGCAGTAGTAGTAGTAGTAATAGTAGTAGTAGTAGTAGTAGTAGTAGTAATAGTAGTAGTAGTAGCAGCAGCAGCAGCAGCAGCAGCAGCAGCAGCAACAGCAGCAACAGCAGGAATAGTAGCAATAGTAGTAGTAGCAGCAGCAGTAGGAAGAAGAGGAGGAGGAACAGTAGTTAGTAGTGGGAAGCATTTAATAAATGCAAACTCCTTGTATAATATTGTACATTCTTTCTTACATAAAACTTTGGAATTTTAACTTTATAACATGGTACCTGCATGTAGTTTCATGAGAGAATGCTTTACATTCCATACAGCATCTCATCTGTTTACTGATAATTTGATTTTTAAGGTGACTCAAACTACAATGTCTTAGCACCCATCCCCAAGAAGGGATGATTTGCAAAAATCTCACTACCTATCAATGAAAGTTCTTCACAAATATTGCAGCATTATGTGTGTGTATTGCTTTGATATTTGTAAAATAAATGTGTATGTTTGGTATGAGCACCATAAAAATAATATGACTCACTTTTTAAACTAATTTTTAAAAACCTCCCAAATTAGCATACTATTTTTTGATCTTCCTTGTTGTCATTATAGGGTGATAAACTGTGTTTATCATGATGTAATGGATGAGAGTACTGACCTGGGAGTAGGGAAACTTGAGATCTCATCCTGTTTCTCCCACTATCTAGCTGTGTGACCTTGTCCAAGTCATTTACTTTTTCTGGTATTCAGTTTTTCTCATCTGAATAAAAATGGCAAAGTACAAAAACTTGAAGTTTTGTTCCAGATCTAAATTACAATCCTCTGATATCTAAGTGCTCTCCAAGTGTTAAATTAAGGGAGCTTTTCCTTTTTTATCTTTTTGTTCAGAATAATTATTTTTAAAATTTATGTAGGCTTTAAAGTTGAAAAGTAAAGATTTCATTTAGTGTTCATCAGTTTAGGTATTAATCATATTTTAGAGGGAAGAAAGCTATGGATAAGTAAGAGTTAGTTGCTTGGATTTATATGGCTATCAAGCATCAGAGTCAGATTTCTTTTTAGATCACAAGAAGGACTATAAATGGGATTCATTAGTATAGAGATCACCCAGATGAGAAAACTCTCTACCAATGCTGAGCAGCATCTTCTCTGTAACTTGCTAGCTTAGATGCCCAGAACACAGACAGGTGAAATGATTTCCCCAAGGTCACACAGCAAATATGTGTCAGAAAGGTGACTTGAATCACATCCTCCTGACTGCAGGGCCAGGGCTTTTATCTGTTAAATCACACCACCTTTCAGATTTTCAGATTATAAATTTAGGGGAAGAAGTGAACTTAGAAGTAGTTTAACTCAACCCTCTTTGTTTAGGAGGAAACAGAGGTAAAATGAGGGAAATAACTTATTTGTAATTGTGACAATAACAGATTAACAGATCCAGAGTCTGAAACTAATTCTTCCTGATTCCAATTCTAGTACTTTGACTATGCCAAGCTTTATCTCACAAATTGATTATAGCAAAGTTTAGTCAACCTGAGATTCCTGGATACTTTCATCTCATTTTTTCTGAAATGAGGAATTAAAATTAGGTTATAGAAGCAGTTACTTTAGAAGAAAAATGTACCAGTGCAATTACAGGGTTTTTTAAGTACTGAGAAAATATTTTAGAAAAAATACTTTTAGAGACACTGTGATATACATACTTTCCTATCGTCAGAATTTTTTCTATACTTTAAGTAACATTTAAAAATCTTTAAAAATGCTAGAAGTGTCATTGACATATTTCTAACTGACTCATAGATTTCTGCTGATAGCATAATGACTCCCGGAACTAGAACATTTCTGATCAGTTTGCTTCATAAATAATTTTGAGTAATTCAAGTAATTTATACACATCCATTTACAAAACTGTTATAACAGTAATTTCATAAGCTCTCTAATAAACATCTGGTCATATTATAATGAGCAGGTTTGTGGCCTCAATGTCAGTAAAAGGTTTCAATAAGACTTCTCTTTAACATGGGTCTGAAATTTTGTGAGTTACCTCTATAAGCATATCTATGTTGATGTTTATATTTAGGAAAATATAAAACTATACACATATATGTATTAAAGATAATATCAAAGTAGTTTTCATATTAGTCTCTTTACTACAAAAGAGAAAGTGAGTTATGACCACAAGCTTTCTCACAATTTTATTACTGTTCACTTTTAAATCATTGTGCCATTCATGCTGTCTTCACAATTTAGTCTCTTATATTGACAATTGTATATAATATATTGTAGCACCAATGCAATATTTACAGTGCCCATAATCACAATAAAGACTGTGACTATAAGTATTACATGATATTTCATTGCAAAATATACCAACTCTCCAGATAGAGGATAGAACTGAAGCATTTATTTAGATACCAGAAAACCTAATCCCCACACTGGTAAGCCAGTTCCATCATGGTACCAAAGATATTCCAAAGCCATGATAATGCTGAGAGCCACAGCATCCATCAACCTTCCCACGAACCAATACAAGATCAATTTTTACTCACAAGCTCCTTTATCTCCTTAATGAGCATCTTCTCTCCCCCATCTTCTCGCTAGCTTTGACCAGTTTCCTGTGGGCTCTGCTTCCCTTCGGCAAAACTCCTCCCACCACAGGCTCCATGTGACTATATTTAGCTTATTAGGGGACACAGTTTATCTTCACAGCAGGGAAACTTCCTGTGGGCTCTGCTTCCCTTAAGCAAATTCCCTCCATCACAGCCTCCATGTGATTACACTGAGGCTATTAGGGAACAGAGTTTGTTTTCAAAGCAGAGGAGGTCTTCATACTCCCACTTAGGTTTATTAAGGGGCAGGTAAGATCTTCAAATTCCCATGACATATATGTATATGCATATAGAAATTATGAATACATATATGTGTGTGTGTGTTTGTGCATGTGTATAAAATTTTAAAAGTCTTCTTCATACTATTAGAGAGGAAATATGCTTTCATTTCTCATATTTATTTCTAATTTTTTATTAATTAATTTATTAATTAATTTTCTTGTTTACATCATTCATTTCCATGAGATTTTGAGTTACAAATTGTCTCCCCATCTTTCCCCTACCCAACACCTCAAAATAGTCATCCCACTGTATAACTCCTTCCCCGATCGGCTCTCTCCTATGTACTTCCCCTTGCCCCTCTGACTTTCTGGTAGGGCAGGATGGATCTCCCTACCACAGTGCCTCTGTATCTTGATTCCCAGTTGGATGTAGTTAATAATAATAATTATTATACATATATATGTATGTATGTATGTATATACATATATATTTTTAACATTTGATTATAGAGCTTTAAATTCTAGATTCTTTCCCTTCCTCCCTTGTCACCCACCCCCAATGGAAGGACAAGCAATTAAATACAAGCTGTACATGTGTAATTACGCAGAACCTCTCCAGAGTGGGCATATTGTGAGAGACTGATTATATGTCCCTCCTTCCTATACTGCCCTGCCTTGTTCTACTCTCTACCCTGTCCCTGTCCCTGTCCCTTTACAGAACTATGTACTTCCATCAACCCTCCCTGCCCCCACCTTGCCCTCCCCTCCATTATCCCACCTGTCATCCCCATCCATTCTACTCTCCTGTATGGCAAGATACCCAGTTTAGAGTTTATGTCATTCCTTCCCTAAGCCAAGTTCAATGAGAGTAAAGTTGACCCTTTCCCTTTTGCCTTCCTGTTCCTCCCCTCCATTGTAACAATTATCCTTTGCTTCTTCTATGAGATGATTAACCCCATTCTGTCTCTCCCTGTCTTCTCTCATCCTAATCCTCTCCCACCTCAGAATTTCACCTTTCAGAATGTTGCCCCTTCCTATTAAATTGACCCTGCGTCCTCTATGTACTCATATATACACATACTCAGATATGTTTGTACACATATATAAACCCTCCTATGTAGACGTATGTGTATGTGTATGCATATGTATACATACATTTGTATGCCCTTCACCTATCCTCATACTAAGAAAAGTTTCAACAGTCACAATTGTCACTTTTCCATGTTGTCATGTAAATAGTTCATCTTTGATAAGTACCTTATGATTTCTTTTCTGTGTTTATCTTCTCATGCTTCTTGTGTTGGAGTGTCAAACTTTCTTTTCAGTTCTGTTTTTTTCAGCAAGAAAGTTTGAAAGTCTTCCACCTCACTGAATGACCACATTTTCCCTTGGAACACTGTACTCAATTTTGCTGGGTAGGTAATTCTTCGTTTTCATCCTAGCTCCCTTGATCTCTGGGATATCATATTGCAGGCCCTTCGATCCCTCAGTAGAGAAGCTGCCAGATCCTGGGTTATCCTAGTTGTTTG
>CM053583.1:139691352-139715679 GCA_028627135.1 Pseudochirops cupreus
TTATTGATTCTGCTTTTACAATATTTCATATTTACTTCCTTTCATAACCACTTATATAAAAGTTCAGGGCCTCAACAACTCTCACCTGGATTATTACATAGCTTTCTAATTAGTCTTACTTCCTTAAGTGTCTCCCTTTTCTAACTCATTCTCTAAATGGAAAACTTATTGTTGAAGGAATGGATTATATAAGGTTCTGAAAACATTTTCATAAAAAAGAATGCATTTATTTTTGATTATATCATGGAATTCCTGTTGTGTAGTACAGCTCAGAGATGAACTCCTTATATTCCTACAATGAAACTCAGAAATCACTGACTAGGAAATTGAGACTGTAAGGGCCCTCCTGAGTCAGGAAACTGAAGACAATAATAACATTGTAATGGTTCTTAAATTTCATATTATGGATAGTCTCATAAATGTCAACCCTAGGATAAATGCCAATAAAAAAGTGACAATCTGTAAAGCTAGCAGATGTTTCACTGAATTCTTCATTACATGCTCCGAAGTAGCTGTGGCTTCTCTCCTTTGTGCACTGATGGCTAACTAAAGGCCCTCTGGTTTCCAGGGCAGCTAAACTCTTAAAGATCTCTATATTCTAATCTTTCCAGGTGGCAAGTAAGGGATTAAACCATTGTCCTACTGGACTCTATTCCACAATTGTCTTTGCTTTTTTTTTTCTCTTAGGATTGTGTGTCTTGGTTAATTCAAATATGATTATTTCAAGGTTATAATCTGATCCACACTAGTACTTCAGAGATGTATAGATTTACAAAAAAAGAAATAGATATCACTTATGTGTTACATGCTACATGTAAAGCCAAGCATAAACAGCTTTCCAGAGGATTGATGTTGTGAATAGCTTCAAGGTTCTGATTACACAGTACAGTGAACTCTCTATTTATTCAGCAGTAATTAAAGCAAAACATTCATAGAAATCAAAGTACAGCATTCACAATGTTATGACATCACAACTTGTGTTTAAAATGGCCACAGTTTTCACCAAAGTGATCACATACTTTTAAACAAAGGATATTCATTTAGTAACTCAATCATTTAGTATGTCCTTAATTCACTTATCTTTAAGAAGGCTTGTCACCTTAAGGACACAAAGAGATCTTTCATCTTGACTTGAGGCTGGCTCTCAGCTTCCATGGTTCCCCTTCTATGGTCCCTGCTTCTGCCCAAATCTACCCAACTGTCACCTGGGTTCAAAGGCAAGCAGCTCCCAGTTCTTGTCCAGATCCTTGTCCAGTTCTTTGTCAATTGTCCAATTCCTTGTCCAGTTCCAGTTCCATAATGAAGCTCACAGTGTCCAGTCCACCTCAAGTCCTTCACAGTTCCCGTTTCTTGGAAGTCAAAGCTCAACAGAGCCACAATAATATTCATGTACATTGCTGCCACCATTATCAATTCACTACCTGCCTGTGAAATCAACTCAGACCCACCAACAAGGTCTGAGAACTCAACATAAATCATCAGTATAGAAATCAACAAAGACCCACAAACATGGTAGTAGAGGTCAATACAAATCATCAGTAAACTCCCAGAACCCACAAAACCTTCCTCCAGGACTTCTGCAAACAAACAACCAGAAAATCCTCTTTCAGGGCTTCTGTAGCAAGTATCACAAACAAGCATCAACACAGACAGAACAGACAAACATAGAGTGCCGGGATATCACAGGTTTTCTCCTTCTCCTCTACAAGAGCTCCCTTTTCAGTTCTGCTCTCTTCAGCCTGGGCCTCTCTTTATATATGGTCACTAGCTCCTCCCCTTCCTGTTCCACCAGCAACAGTCTTTCTAAATGAGAATGATACTCTTCACACTAACATGTTCTTTCTTACATTTCATCTTCAAAAAAATAGTAAAAATTTGAATAAAAGATACCTCATATGTTTAATTATATATATTCTTTACCTTCAAATCAAGAATGCACCCAAACCTCTGTTTTTCCTAAATCAGATGTTCGCACATATGCTCAAGCAATTTAATTAATATAATAGCTTTACTATTTCTACATTGATTTTTAAAAAGTGAGCTATGTTAGGAAAATCTAGAAGACAAAGCATTTCCTTGATGATGTCCTTACTTTATTTTTGGTAGTATTTTTGTTTAATCTTTTTTTTTCTTTATAAACACAGTCTAGTGGGATCTTCACTCAAAACTCTTTTTTCAAAACATGTTCCCCAGAATTCTGTTGAAGGATTCCACCACTCTCATATCCATCCTCCACAATTCTAGTCCAAGGCTTATTTACTGTTCTCTCTTACTTCTTAACCAGATAATGTGTTATTTTAGTAAGTCTGCAGTTAAGCTTCCATAGCTGGACATTACTCATATAAACACATAATCAATGGACCTTCTCTTTTATTCATGTGGGTACCTCTTTTATGAAGGGATAACAACTGTACCATACTTTCATAGATGATTTAAGGAATTGTCCCCATCCCCCAAAACAAAAAGTGCTGATGAAATATTTGGAGCTTCTCTGAAGTTTGCTAGGCTGGTCCTTAGGTAGTCACAGTCTGTAATGTCAAGCAAAGAAGTAGTTAACACCTTGTTTCAGTTTGTCATTGTATCAAGTATTAAGATCCAGAATTTGTGAATCCCACAACTTGTGAACCCTAGAACTTGTGAACTCCTTCAATAGTTAGGGGAGGAGCTAATGACCATATATAAGGAGAGGCCCAGGCTGAAGAGAGCAGAACTGAGAAGGGAGTTCTTGTAGTGGAAGAGAAAACTGTGATATGCCAGCACTCTATGTTTGTCTGTTCTGTCTGTTGTTTGTGATATTTTCTACAGAAGCCCTGGGACTTTACTGAAAGCCCTGAAAGAGGATTTTCTGGTTGTCTATTTACAGAAGTCCTGGAGGAGGGTTTTGAAGGACCTAGAGCTTTACTGATGATTTGTATTGGCCTCTTGGACCTTGTTTTTGGGTCTTTGTTGATTTCTATGTTGATTATTTGGGTTGAGTTCTCAGACCTTGTTAATGGGTCTGAGTCGATTTCATAGGCAGATAGTGAACTGATGATGGTGGAAGCAATGTGTATGAATACTATTGTGGCTGTGTTAAACTTTGTCTTCCAAGAAACAGGAACTGTGAAGGACTTGAGGTGGACTGGACATTGTGAGCTTCTATATGGAACTGGAACTGAACAAGGAACTGGACAAAGAACTGAACAAGGAGCTGGACAAGGAACTGAGATTTGCCTGCCTTTGAACCTAGGTGATCGTGGTGCAGATTTGACAGGAGCTGGGACCATGGAATAGGAACCGTGGAAGCTGAGATGCAGCCTTAAGTCAAGATGAAAAGATCTCTTCTTGCGTACCTGATGCTGCCTGAGGAGTTTATGATTTACTATGACCAATGGGTTGACCTTTCTACTTTGTGTCCATTAAGGTGACAAGCCTCCTTAAGAATGATTGAATTAAGGACTTACTAAATGATTAAGTTACTAAATGACTGAATTACTAAATGATTGTACTTTGTTTAAAACTATGTGACCACTTTGTTGAAAACTGTGTGGCCATTTTAGTGATAAGTTGTTATGTTGTAATGTGAATTGTGAATGTTATATTTTGATTTCTGTGAACGCTTTTTTCCTTAATTTACTGCTGAATAAATAGAGAGTTCACAATGTTATGTAATCAGAACCTTGAAGCTGTTCACAGCAGCAGTCCAGTGGAAAGCTGCTTGTGCTTGGCCTTACATAGTTCTTCTATAACTCCCAGTCACCATAAAACATTGATGAAGGATAGTAGAGAATGCTATTGGAGAATTGTAATAAGAAAATCAAAGCAATTTAAGGGGTGGGATTTCAGTAGCACCTCTCAAATATTCCATTTTTATATTTAAGTCTTAATTCTTTGGAATAAGTCATTACCTTCTTAAATCGATTTTTTTTTAAATGAAGGTGCTACCTTGAGTGTAAGGTTAGTCAAGGGCAACATATGAGTAAAGATTCATCAGATTACAAGCTGTCACTTTTGAGAAATGGAGTGATATGGTCCTTTTACTTTAGGGGCATATACTTTCATATACATGCATATATTGACTGCTATGTAGATCAGATATTGGGTGGAAGAAACAGATGCAATTAGGAATTTGGTGGAATCATCCATGTGAGAGATGATAAGAACAAAATCAAATGGAAAGTATTATAAATGAAGACAAGGTAATAGAAACAAGAGCTATCGTGGAGGCATAATAAAGATTTGGAAGCTAATTGGCTATGTTGAAGTGCCTGAGTGTTAGAGGTTATATGAAGGACACTAATGTTGTGAGTTTGGGTGAAAGAAAGGAACTGATGCCTACAACAAAAATGGGGAAGTTGAGAAAGAGGGTTGAATTTGGGGAGAAACCTGAAATAAACTCTGTTTAGACATATTACCTTTGAGAAATATTATGTGTGTATGAAATTGTTGCAGTTTCTCTTTTTAAATTTATTTTCCAATTCAATTTAATAACAATTTTAAACATTTTTTTAAATTTTGAGTTCCAAATTCTCTCTCTCTCTCTTCTACCACCCCATCCCCCCTAAGGAAAAAAAAAACAATTTGACATAGGCTATACGTGTGAAGTCCTGAAAAACATAATTCCATGTTAATCATGTTGTAAAAGAAAACAGACAAAAACAGACACACACAGACATGTACACACACACAGCAAAATATATGCTTTGATCTTCATTCAGACTCTTACCAGTTCATTCTTTGGAAGTAGATAGCATGTTTCACTGTAAGTTCTTTAGAATTGTCTTAAATCTTTGTTTTCCTAAGAATAGCTAAATCGTTCATAATTAATCACTATACAATATTGCTATTACTGTGTACAGTGTTCTCCTGGATCTGCTCACTTTACTTTGCATCTGTTCATGTAAATTTTTCAAGGTTATTCTGAATACTTTCTGCTCATCCTTTCTAATAGAGCAATAACATTCCATCACAATTACTTACAACAACTTTCTCAACAATTCTGCAATTGATGGGTAACCTTTCAATTTCCAATCTTTTTTGCAACAAAATGAGCACTATAAATATTTTTGTACTTGTAAGTCCTATTCCTTTTCTTTTTGTTTTGTCTCTTTGGGATACAGACTTTGTATCATCAAAGGGAATACAAAACTTTATTGTCCTCAGGGCATAGTTACAAATTGCTCTTCAGAATGGTTAGATCAGTTTACAACCCCACTCATAGTGCATTACAGTACATTAGTGCTTTTCCAATTTTCCCACAACTTAACCAAAATTTATCATTTTCCTTTTTTGTCATGTTAGCCAGTCTGATAGGTGTACATCATAGTTGTTTTAATTTATATTTCTGTCATCAATAGTGGTTTAGAACTTTTTGTTTTCATGTAAGCATAGATAGCTTTGATTGCTTCAACTGAAAACTACATGTTCATATTCTATGACTACCAATTGTGGAATGACTTACCTTCTTATAAAATTGACCCAGTTCTCTATGTATTTGAGAAATGATACCTTTATCAGAGTAACTTGACATAAAGTTTTGGTAAGCAAAAAAAAAAAAAAAACCCACCTTCTTAATTGCATATAATCTAAATTATCCATTTTGCTTTCCATAATGCTCTCTATTTCTTATTTGATGATAAATTCTCCCCTTATTCATAGACATGACAGGTAAACTATTCCATGCACCCCAAATTGGTTTATAATATCACCTTTTATGTCTAAATCATGTATCCATTTTTACTTCATATCGGCATATGGGGTGAGATATTGGTCTATACCTAGTTTCCGCCAAACTACTCTCCTGTTTTCTGAGCAAATTTTGTCAAATGGTGAGTTTTTGTCACAAAAGTTTGGATCTTTGCATTTATTGAACACTATATTATGATGGTCATTAACTACTGTGCATTGTGTACCCAATTTATTCCACTCATCTATCACTCTGTGCATCACAGTGTTTTGATGATTACTCCTTTATAATATAGTTTGAGATCTTGGCCACCTTCCTTTATATTCTTTCATTAATTCCCTCACTATTCTTTTTTTTTGTTTGTTTTTGGAAGGCAATTGGGGTTAAGGGACTTGCCCAATGTCACACGGCTAGCTTGTGTGTGTGTGTGTGTGTGTGTGTGTGTGTGTGTGTGTGTGTATGTGTTAAGTGTCTGAGGCCCAATTCGAACTCAGGTCCTCTTGATTCCAGGGCCAGTGCTCTATTGACTGCGCCACCTAGCCACCCCCCTCCCTAATTTTCTTGATATTTTTCCTAGATTTTTTTTTTTTTTAGCTCAACAAAATATTTTTTTTTGGCAATTTGATTGGTATGGCACTAAAAAGGTTAATTGACAGAGTTGTCATTTTTATTACATTGGCTTGGACAATCCATAAACAATTAATATTTTTCCAATTTTTCAGATCTGACTATATTAGTGTGAAAAGTATTTTATAACTGTGTTTAATGGTTCCTGTGTTTGACTTGGCAGATAGACTCCCAAGTATTTTATATTATCTACAATTATTTTGAATGGAATTTCCTTTTCTTTCTCTTTCTGCCTACTCCACTTTGTTGGCAATATATAGAAATCCTGATGATTTATATATGTTTATATTATATCCTACAACTTAAAGTTGTTTCAAATATTTTTATTAGATTCTCTGGATTATATCACTACATCATCTGCAAAGAGTGATAATTTTGTTTCTTCATTGCCTATTCTAATCCCTTCTCTTTTTTCTTCTTCTCTTTGCTATAAATAGCATTTCTAATACAATATTAAATAATAGTGATAATAACAGGCAACCTTTCTTCACCCCTGATCTTATTGGGATGGCTTCCATGTTCTTTCTACTACAGAAAATGTTTGATGATCATTTTACATAAATACTACTGGTCATTTTAAGAAAAGCCCCATTTATTCCTATGCTTTCTGGTGCTTTTAATAGGAGTAAGTGTTGTATTCTGCCAAAAGCTTTTCTCCATCTATTAAGATAATCATAAGATTTGTTGGTTTTGTTATTGATATGATCAATTGTGCTTATAATTTTCCTCATATTGAAGCAGCCCTGCATCCCTAATGTAAAGCCAACCTAATCACAGTGTATGATTTTTATTATATATTGATATAATCTCCTTGCTAGTATTTTGTTTAAAATTTTTGCATCAATTTTGTTTAAGGAAATGGGTCTATAGTTTTATTTCTCTATTTTCTTCTTCCTGTTTATGTATTAGCACCATATTTGTGTTATAAAAGGAATTTGTAGGGCAGAGCCAAGATGGCAGGGTAGGAGCAGCAACATATCGCAGCTCTCACATAGCCACCTCAAAATACCCATAAAATATGACTCTTAACAAATTCTAGGACTCCAAAAAGTGCACAAATATACTTTCCGCTAAAGTCAGCTCGCCTACGAGGAACCATCTTAGCTCTGCCACCTGAAACCAGCCTAGCCTGAAACTGCAGCTTTGCCCCAGAGGCAGCTGGACAAGAGGAGCAGAGCCCTGGCTGGAGCTTCAGGAGAGCAGATCTGTGGCAGCTGTGGCAGTTCCCAGAATTAGGTTAGTGGAGCTCAGTGAAATCGGGGGAGAAAAGCAGGTCCATCCAAATCACCTCCAGGGCAACAAGGCCGCAGAAGCAGAGGTCTTGCACCCACCTCTACACTGCCGCTTCAGAGGTCCCTGCCTGCAGACTGCAGGGGGACCAAGCAATCATTCAGAGGCCAAGTGCTCTCACATTGAGCAGCCTGGATCTGGATCACGGTCTTGGGCGGGGGTCCTGGGTTTTTTGGTTTTTTTTAGTGAGCAGGAGTTGGGGAGGGACCCAGCAGCCTCTGGCAGCTGGGAAAACCCCAACGATTTGGGACAGAGCTTTCCCCTCTGGAAGCAGAATTCCACAGAGCTAAAAAAAAAAATCATGAACTGACCTACTATGAATAAGCATAAGAAGCAAAGTAAGAACAGCTACCAAACCCTAGATTCCTTCTTTGGGGGAAAGAAGGATCAAGGCAGGGAGCAGGAGGAGAACAGCACAGTCAGAGCTCCCACACCAAAAGCTGCCAAGAAACATGAAGATTGCCTAAAAGCTAGAGATCAGCTGAAGAAGGATTTTGAAAACCAAATGAGAGAAGTGGAAGAAAAATTGGGAAGAGAAATAAGAATGATACAAGAAAATCATGAAAAGAGAGTCAACAACCTGACTGAAGAAATTAACACCTTAAAAAATAGATTAACTCAAATGACAAAAGAGGCCCAAAAAGCCAATGAGGAGAAGAATACCTTAAAAAGCCGACTTTGCCAGATGGAAAAAGAATCTCAAAAGCATTCTGAAGTATAAAAGGAATTTGTTATGACTCGTTCTTTGACTATCTTTCCAAATAATTTCTATAGTATTGGAATCAATTATTCTTTAAATGTATGGCAGAATTCACTTCTGAATCCATCTGGTCTTAGGGAATTTTTACCAGGCTAGTCACTGATAGTTTTTGGTTTTGTTTTTCTTCTTGGAGGGGGGAAAGCAGGGCAGTTGGGGTTAAGTGACTTGCCCAAGGTCACACAGACAGTTTGATTGATGTTAAGTGTCTGAGGCTGCATTTGAAGTCAGGTCCTCCTGACTCCAGGGCCAGTGCTCTATTCACTGCACCACCTTGCTGCCCCCATTGATAGTTTTAAATTTTGTTTTTCTATGATGGAGTTATTCAACATTCTATTTCCTCTTCTGTTATCTTGGGCGATTTATATTTTTAAAATATTAATTCATTTCACATAACTTGTCAAACTTGTTGGCATATAACTGAACAAAATAGTTCCTAATAATTTCTTTAATTTCTTCTACAGTGGTATTCAATTGACCCTATTCATTTTTGATACCGGTAATTTGATTCTCTTCTTTCTTTTTTTGTCAAATTCATACATATTTATTTTACTGGTTTTTCATAAAAATCAGCTCCTATTTTTATTTATTTATTCAATCATTTTCTCACTTCCAATTTTATTAATCTCTCCTTTGATTTTCAGGATTTCTAATTTGGTGTTTAATTGGAAAATATTAATGTTCTTTTTGTATTTTTTAAATTTACATTCCTAATTCATCGATCTGTTCATTCACTATTTTATTGATGTAAGTATTTAGAGATATAAATTTCCCTTAAGTGCTGCTTTTGTTTCATCTCATAAAATTTAGTATGCTATCTCCCCATTGTCATTCTATTTAATGAAATTATTGATTTTTTCATTGATTTTTAACCCACTTATTCTTTAGGATTAGATTACTTTCTAATTATTTTTAATCTATCACCCATAGTTTTTATTGAATGTTATTACATTATGATCTGTAAGGGATGGATTTAATATTTGTTTTTTCTGCATTTGCTTATGAGGTTTTAATTCCTAAATACATAGTTCATTTTTTGTGTAGGTGTCATGTATTCCTGAGGGGAGGAAAGGATATATTCCTTTCTATTTTCATCAAATTTTCTCCAAATGTTAATCGTAGCTACCTTTTCTAAAGTTCTCTTCACCTCCTTAACTACTTTTTATTTTGTGGTTAGAGTTATCTGCCCTTATAGGGGAAAGTTGAGGTCCCCCACCATTTCTTTCTATAACTAGTTTAACTTCTTTAAAAATTTGCATGCTACACCATTTGGTACAAATATGTTTAGATGTTTAGTATTGATGTTACTTCATTGTCTATGGTACTTTATTTTGTTAGCATGATATAGTTTTCAAAAAAAAAAGATATACTCTTCTTGCTTAACTCTTTTGACCAGATCTGTTTTTGTTTTTGTTTTGTCTGAGATCTTGATTATGATTCCTGCTTTCATTTTTTACATCAACTTTAACATAATAGATGCTTCTCCAATCCCTTTCCTTTACGATTTTTGTCACTCTGCTTCAACTTGTGTTTCTTGTAAACAATATATTGTCAGATTGTGTTTTTTAATCCATTCTACTATCTGTTTCCACTTCATGGGTAAGTTCATCCTATTCACATTTACAGTTATGCCTATATTTGCCTTTAATATTCCTGGGAGTTTTCTTTCTGGGATCTCTTTGGGGTGATTTGTGGATTTGTTTGATTTTTACTTTATTCTCTGGTTCTAAAATACCCAGGGAGATTTTCCCTTGATAGTTTCTTAAAATATGTTATAAAAACTATTTTATTTTTTGCTCATGACTTTCAAGTAGTCCAATTATTATTAAATTTTTTTCTCTTGATTTATTTCTATGTTAGTTGTTTTTTCCAATGAGATACTTATTATTTTTTTCAGTAAACCTTTGTGCCTCCTTTTCCATTTGACAAATTCTACTTTTTAAGGAATTGTTTTCTTCAGTGAATTTTTGTACATCACATTTACCCATTTTTTGTGTTTTCTTTACCGAGCTTTTGAGGTTTTTTTTTTTTAATGATGCTCTTGTATCACTCTCATTTCATTTGTCTATTTTTTTTCTCAACCACTTTCATATGATTTTGAAACACTCTTTGAGTTCTTCCATTCAATCATTTTGTGTCCTCAGACAAATTCACATTGCATGTAGCTATTTTGATATTGTTGCCTTCTTCTGAAGTTTGTGTTTTGATCTTCCCTGTCACCATAGTGACTTAAAATGATTAGTTTTCATTTTTGTTGCTTGCTCACTTTACTGTCTATTTATTGACCTCCAACTTTATATTACTCTTCCAAGGGTGAAGGTGGCACTCTCCTAAGCTTCAGTGGTTTTTTTCCCCCTTCTTTTTACATACGTAGTTCTAAGGGTCTGTTAGTTTTCTGTATTTCTGAGAACTGAAGGTATGATCTAATGAGAGATGTGGTCACTGCTCTCCTAGTCTTTGCTATGGTTCATGTTTATGGCTTGCTGAAGTAAAACTTATTTGGCTATAGCTTATACCCTTTTCCAACCTTGCTGCTGCTGGTTCAGTCACATGAAAAGCCTTCTACTAGCTTGCCAGGGCACAGCCTGCTGCTCTCTTGCTGAGGTGCTGTTGGCTTTCCAGAGAGTTGCTAACTTTCCAGGCTTGTCCTACTGATGCCTTCCCAGGCTACTTCCTGGTGCTTGCTTGCTGGGTTCAGCCTGAAGTGGACTGCAGTATATTCTTACAACATTGATGCGGAACTTGCCTGTTAACCTTTTAAGTTGCTTTGGGCTGGAAAATTGCTTTACCTTGTCCTTTTTATTTTTTTTTTGGTTTTGCCACTCCAGAATTTGTTAGGCACTATTTTGAGTTGTTGGAAGGGAATCTGGAGAGTTAAAGAAAGTGCCTGCTTTTATTCCTCCATCTTGGCTCCATCTCCCACACTCTCTTTTAAGTTAGTTATTGGCCTACATAAGTGATTACTCCAAATATTAATAATATTTTCTTTGAGGGCAGAATACAAATGTCATTTTTCATTAAGACACAAAAAGGCTAACAAAATGTCTTAACAAAACATTTATTAAATACTTACTCAATGCAAAGCACTACATGATGTACTAGGGATATAAAAAAGAAAAGAAAAGCAAATAGCTAATTTCAAGGAATTTACATTCTTATGGGAGAAACAACACTAATGGAAGATTATAGATGTGAGGAGTAAGTAAGTAACAACAACGTTCTTTAGGCTGCTAAAATAAAGCATAATGTAACGTCACTTTTTAAATGTCATTTCCTATAATAAAATTAAATCTGTGTCTAATATCATACAATTTGACAATTACAGACTTGTATTGCAAAGGATTCCTTTTCCAGGTCTTCAGTAGCTGTAGTTGTAGAACCTGTAGAAGCTTTTGCCAGGCTTCATCTCCATAGGAGTTGTGTCCCAAGTAGAGTGCTACGAACATTGGACTAGAAGAAAAGCTAATGCTAAGGATCTTAAACTAAGGGTCCCAGGCTTTCTTCATGAGAGCTGGAAAGGAGATAATGGTCAAAAATCGGTCATGGTTTCCATTGCTAGACGTATGCTGTCTTTTATCTCTTCCTCAGGATTCCCTGCTGAATTTGCCAAACTGTCTTGTCTGCTCAGTATGCAGTAGTTGGTAGATAGTTGGTAAAGAAAGCAAAACTCTTTCATATTGAAAATGCTTAGTAAATGTCAAAGGAATAAATGAAGGTATAACATATTTAACTTAATTTTTTTCTCAGATATATACAGAATAGAAATGGGAATTTAAGGATTTGTTTTAGCTAGTAAAATGAACTAATTTTTGTATGAATTTTGTTAAAAATAAATTGATGCCAACTTATATTTCTTATTGATATTTCATAAAACATTTTGATTTCAAGGACATATTTTCAAAGTTTCTATTGTTAATGTATTTTTAATTAATTAATTAATTTTCTTGTTTACATCATTCATTTCCATGAGATTTTGAGTTACAGATTTTCTCCCCATCTTTCCCCTACCCAACACCTCAAAACAGCCATCGCAAAAGAGCCTCCCCCAATCTGCTATCTCTTGTGTCCTTCCCATTGCCCCTCTGACTTTTTGGTAGGGCAGGATGGATATCTCTACCACAGTGCCTATAGACCTTAATTTTTAGTTGAATGTAGTTAATAATAAATTAATTTATTTATTAATTGAAAAATAAATAAAAACAATAAATGAATGAATGAATAAATAAATAAATAGGTATGTATACACACACATACATATATTCTTAATATTTGATTATAGAACTTTAAATTCTAGATACTTTCTCTTCCTCCCTTGTCAGCCACTACCACTGGAAGGACAAGCAATTAAATATAGGCTCTACATGTTTAATTACACAAAATATCTCCACAGTGGGCATATTGTGAGAGATTGATTATATGTCCCTCCTTCCTTTCCTGCCCCCCTTGATCTATTCTCTACTCTGTCCCTGTGTCTTTACAGAAGTATGTGGTTCCAGCAAACCTTTTCGGCCACCCTGCCCTCCCCTCCATCATCCTATCCCTTATCCCCATCCCCCCTACTCTCCTGTGTGGCAAGATACCCAGTTTAGAGTTTACGTCATTCCTTCCCTAAGCCAAGTTCAAAGAGAGTAAGTTTGACCATTTCCCTTTTGTCTTCCTATTCTTCCCCTCCATTGTAACAGCTATCCTTTGCCTCTTCTATGAGATGATTAACCCCATTCTGTCTCTCCCTGTCTCCTCTCATTGTAATCCTCTCCGACCTCAGAATGTCACCTTTTAGAGTATCATCCCTTCCTATTCAATTGATCCTGTGCCCTTTATGTACTCATATATACACATACTCAGACATGTATTCATACATATATATAAACCCTCCTGTATAGACATATGTGTATGTATACGTATATATCTACATTTGTATTCCCTTCACCTATCCTCATACTGAGAAAAGTTTCATACATTACAATTATCATTTTTCCATGTTGTCACATAAATAGTTCAACTTTAATGTAGAAGCTGCTCAATCCTGGGTTATTCTAATTGTGTTTCGACAGTATTCAAATTGTTTCTTCTTGGCAGCTTGTAATATTTTCTCCTTCATCTGAGGACTCTGGTATCTGGCTATAACATTCCTAGGAGTTCTCTTTTGGGGATCTTTTTCAAGAAGTGATCAGTGAATTCTTTCAAGTTCTATTTTGCCCTCTGGTTCTAAAATATCAGGACAATTTTTCTTGAGAATTTCTTGAAGGATGCTTTCTAAGTTCTTTTTTTGGTCATGGCTTTCAGGTAGTACAATAATTTTTAGATTGTCTCTCCTGGATCTATTTTCCTAGTTAGAGGTTTTTTCAAGGAGATATTTCACAATGCCTTCTGTTTTTTTCATTTGTTTTGATCTGTTTAATACTATCTTGGTTTCTCACAAAATCATTTGCTTCCATTTGCTCAGCTCTAATTCTGAAGGAATTATACTCTTCAGAAAGCTTTTGAGATTCTTTTTCCATCTGGCAAATTTGGCTTTTTAAGGAATTCTTCTCCTCATTGGCTCTTTGGGCCTCTTTTGCCACTTGAGTTAGTCCACTTTTTAAAGGTGTATTTTCTTCAGTCAGGTTGTTGATTCTCTTTTAATGATTTTCTTGCATCATTCTTGTTTCTCCTCCCAATTTTTCCTCCACATCTCTTATTTGGTTTTCAAAATCCTTCTTAAGCTGCTCTATGTCTTTTAGGCCATCTTCATATTTCTTGGAAGCCCTTGGAGTGGGAGTTCTAACTGTGTTATCTTCCTCCCATTCCATGCTTTGATCCTTTTTGCCCCCCAAGAAGGAATCTAGAGTTCCATTTCTGTTCTTACTTTGCTTCCTTCGACTGCTCATGTTGTTGCCAGTCAATTACTTGAATTTTAGCTCTGTGCAAATCTGCTTCCAGAGGGGAAAGCTCTGTTCCAAATTGCTGGGGTTTCACAGCTGGAGCTATTAAGAGGTTTTGGCTCACTCAAAAAGCACCCCAGGACCACCACCCAAGACCATGATCTGGATCCAAGGCACTCAACACAAGAGCACTTAGCTTCTGAATGATCGCTTGGCCCCCTGCCATCTGCAGGCCAGGAGCTCTGAAGCAGCCACATGGAGGCAGCTGCAGGGCCACAGTTTCTGCCTCTTTCTTGCCCTGGAGGCAGTTTGGCCAGATCGCTTTTCTCCCCCAAATTTAGGTGAGTTTCACTGATCTTTCTCTTCATCCTTGTTTCTTATGGCTTGATAATTCTGGAAACTACCATATCTGCTGCTGATCCACTCTCTTCAAGGCTCCAGCTGCAGCTTGTCCTGGCCACCCCGGGGCCAAGCCAAAGTTTCAGTCTGGGCTGCTTTTGGCTCCCAGCATGCTGTGATGTATCCCTTCCATCAAGCTGCCCCCAGTGG
This sequence comes from Pseudochirops cupreus, assembly GCA_028627135.1. Taxonomy (NCBI): domain Eukaryota; kingdom Metazoa; phylum Chordata; class Mammalia; order Diprotodontia; family Pseudocheiridae; genus Pseudochirops; species Pseudochirops cupreus. The sequence continues at coordinate 139,706,105 of CM053583.1, forward strand.
GAGATGTGCTCTTCTGAATTTTTGTGAGTTCTAGAGCCCTAAAATTTATTTAGAGTCATATTTTAGGGGTATTTGAGGTGACTATGTGGGAGCTGCTGAACCTTGTTGCTTCTATGCCACCATCCGTCCCCCAAGGATTTTAATCTATTTTTCACTAAAACACTAATTCAAGTACCTATTGTTAATTCTGATTATCAATACTAACTTTAGTGAACTTTAATCACACTAAAGATTCTTTTTTTTTTAAGCCAGAAGTTTATTTAAACAACAAGATATTTGACTTGAAGAGAAAACTATCTAGGATCAATTCCTTTATAGTAATCTATCCCTACTGAGAGACAGAGATTGCCCTACATGTAATAGTTACATACAAGAAATTATAAAACATCCTTGGTTTTGCGATGATAAAAGAAAAACATTGACATTATCCAATCAAACAAGGAATGCAAGGATTTTTTTTTGTTGTTGTTATTGTTAAATAGTGAGAGCAAAATAGCTTATTGGAATATAAAGATAAAAGCTGAACGAGCATGTCATTAATGGAGAAATGGGATATTTTCACAGAACCAGTTTGTTTTTTCTCCTCCCCATCTTCATTTGATGTTCATCAAAACATAACCATTGTCCATTTAGTTAAACTATACTGGAGTAGTCAGGATGTGGATGAACCAAATCTTGGTTTTCTAATTGTGAATGTATTGTTTTCCTTGGGCACAGAGTTCTGGAGTAGAGTTGCAGATTCTCTTTTTAGTAAGCACCTCCTGTCTGTTGCTGGAATACATCAATTGTATCTTCATCCTCCATTTCCAACTGTGCACATGTGTCTGTTTCATTGATTGGTTGCCCATCAGATTGGAATCTGATCTGCCTCACTGACAATCTCTGTTGTTCACAGTGGGCTTTCATTAGTTGGCTAATTGATGTGTGCCTCTTAATCTTAAATTGCACCACTGAACCGTCTTGCACTGCCACCTTCAAATTAATGTGGTCATTGTTTTCAATCTTGACTCCTTCCTTTGGCTTTTCCTCAGCCATGGATAGTCCAGGGGTCTCCTCAGCCACCACTTCACAAAAGAGGCAACAGGATGGGCTGCTCTAAGGGAACAGATGGAGAAGCAGCAGTGGCAGGAGCAGGAGGAGGAATATGGTAGTGGTGATGGTGAGGAAGAGGAAGAGAAGAAGGACAAGGAGGAGGAGGAGGAGGGACATGAGGAGGAGGTTGAGGACAAGGACAAGGATGAGGAGGAAGAGGAGCCATAGTAAATATTCTTTAAAAAGTAATTCAGATTAAATTATAGAAGGAATTCTATGATTTTTAAAATTTTTCTCTTCTGACTTATGTTTCATTACATTGTACTCTTTGTGCTTTATGAAAAACAGTAAAACCTTTCCTAAGCACTCAGAGGGATAGACAACCCTGCAATGTCACAGGTATCTTTGAGAAGTGTCAGAAGTTAAAAATGTTCAAAATCTTAAAAAAATTAATTTAATTTTCCTTAAATATGTGATTCATGTGAAGAAAATATATTGACTATTTCTATAAATAGAATAATTTATTATTTTAAAATATTTTATTTTTGGAATTATATCACTTCCCAATAATGATACCTCAATGCAATAACCCTCCTCTATAACAAAAACAAAAACAAAAACAAAAACAAAAAAACCTAACAAAACAAACTGGCACAGAAACTTTGGCAGCATAAGCAAAATTCTACCCCTGTCATCTACCACCTCTTTCAGAGAAGGAAGTTTATTTCATTCTAGTGACATTCGTTACAGCTAATTTAGAGTGATGTTTTTTATTGCAGTTCTTGTTGACTCTACTGTTGTCCTTTTGTTTGTTTTTTTTCTTGTCTTTGTTGTGTTATCAACAATCCATAGCAGTGGGTTCACATAAATCTTCCCTACTTTCTTTGAATTCCTTATAGTCCTAATTTATTTTGCATGATAATATCCCATCACATTATTATGCCACAATTTTTTTCAAATACTTCCCAGTTGAGGGAAAGCTTAATTTACTTTTAGGGTTTTTTCCCCTATGGTTTTTGCTTGTTTTTTTTTTTTAATGTACAAAATTTTGGTTAAGAATATTTTGCCATCGATGAGATCTACCTTTGACCTTCTTGGGCACTGTCCAGTAAATGTATGGCTTAGTCAAAAGATCTCAAATGTTTAGTCACTTTTCCATAGGAAATATTTTTCATGTCTTAAATTCTTAAAATGTAAAGCCTTGAAATTCTGTAGTCTTTTCATGGTTCAAAAAATCCCAGTAAATACCTGTTTTGTTTTGTTTTGTTTTTTAGAATTCAGAGATTGTTATCGTAGTTTTTCATCAGTGAGTAATTACATTTCCCCACCTCTCATATATTCAAGTTGAATTTTCTCTTCACTTAAGATGTTCATGTATAAAGAGTTGTATATCCAGGACATCCAAAAGGAACATTTGTGAACCCCCACAATATCATGAATATAGTAGCAAATAATGTTTTTCTACCATTAAAGGCATATACAAGAAAGATTTTTAAGAGATTTAAAAGTCTGATTTAACAGTACTTGACAGCAAGCAAGTCAAAGGAAGAATCAAAACTGACATATTTAGAACAACCAGTGGAGCCCTTGACTAAGTCAATAAATAATTGTAACTTGAATATGTCCTTTGGTGATTGTCTTGTGAGCTCTAAAAGACATGATTCCCCTAAAAGATGCATTTAGAAGGGAAATCAAGTAGTTAATTCTAAAAAACAGCAAAAAACAATAATAATAACATTGAATTAATAAAATTCAAGTAGACTAATTCTACTATGATATTTACAGAGACTGTTAGAGACATACTTGGGGGAATCTATTAAAATTTTATTAGCCACTAATACTTCTGATCAGTTCTAAATAAGTTAAATTGAGCTTTTTGAAATTCATAAAAATTTTAAGAGTTTTCATAGTACAGCATTAAAGTCTTACAAAACAAACTAAAACTATGTAGTTCAATAAAGTTTATTTCAATGATCGATAAGATTCCTTTATGGAGGAGATGTTGATCTTAATCATAGTTCTAACTTATAATTAAGGGGAATGTCAAACACAATGACTACAATCTTGGTGAAATTAATTTATGAAAACAAATGAAATCTTCCTCTTATAAGTAATATGATTATAAATTAATTCTATGAAAGTATAGAAGACAGCATTAGAAGATACTTCAATAGCTACATACTATAATGCATCATAAATGCAGAAAACATACTACTATGGTAAAGACATTCAAGGTCTAACAGGATAATGGACACAGATGCTCTGGAAATACTTTCTTTCATGATGTGCTAGAAGACAGTAGCAAAGAATCTAGTCCTAGAGACCAGGGTAAGAATGTAAATAAAAATGGAGCTATCCTACAGGTAAAAGAACTCTGAGACTACTATTAGGGTCATAATACTTCTGACAAATGGAAATAGGATAAAATACTCAGAAGTTTCAAGAATAAAGCTACTTTTAATTGCATGATATAGAATAATTATCACTCAAGGCTTTTACATCCTCTAAGTCAAAACTGTAAGCATCTTTGTACAGAATTTTCCCAAGGTTATACACAAAACAGGGGATCACAAACAGATAAATGGGGAGTCCACCAAGGGAATTGCATCCATAAAACACATTGCTTTGACAAAACCTATACCGGATTTCCTTGTTCTCTTTTTATACTACGTATGTAATTTGGTTTTGTAATGTAATGTAATAGTCTAACAAGTCATCCAGAGGTTCAGGCTCTTCCTACTTTTATATATGTAATGTTGGGTTGGCAAGATGCTGGAAGATTCAGAAGGATATCCTTGGAATCCTGGAGATTCTAGAGAGTCTCCAAAGGAAAAAAAAAATCTCTGGGCTACATTATTCATGGATATTCAGGAGTGTTTGGTTTACCTTAAGGTTCCAGAAGATTTGTGAATGGGAGCTCTGTTCAAGTTTTGTAGCACCATTTGAGGAAACAGAAAGAGGCAAGAGTAAAAAGAAGTATGTAGATTGGATTAGCACCAGCATATGATAAAGAAGTAGACTGGATCTAAAACCAGTCTGAAACATCAACTGTGACAGCTGGTGGTAGTGAAATCTCTGTCTGTCTCTTCTCTCTCTCTCTCTCTGTCTCTGTCTCTCTCTCTGTATATACATATATATATATATATATGTATTACACAAACATATATATGTGTGAATATATGTGTATATACATATGTGGTGGTGTATGTATATACATATTTGTAGCATGCGTGTAAATTTCCTCCAATTACACATAAAAACAATTTTTTACATTTTTAAAAAAGTTTTGAGGTTCAAATTTATCTTTCCTTCCTTCCCTCCTTCCCACATCATAAGACAGTAAGCAATCCAATAGGGTATCCATGTGCAATCTGTAATGCCAAGAATGAGCAGCTTTCCAGAGGACTGCTGCTGTGAATAGCTTTCAAGGTTCTGATTACATGGCACAGTGAACTCTTCATTTATTCAGGAACAAATTAAGGTAAAACATTGACAGATAATCAAAATACAGCATTCACCATGTCACAACTCAGCAACTTAACACTAAAATGGCCATGTAGTTTCCACCAAAGTGGTCACATAGTTTTAAACAAAGTACATTCATTTAGTAACTCAATCATTTAGTAAATCCACAATTCAATCACAAACTACAAAGGTTAAAGTTATCTTTTAAACAAGGTGCATTCATTTAGTCAATAACGAAGTCCACCCTTTGTCACACCATCTTAATCTCTTCAATTAAAAAGTCTTCCTTATTAAACAAAGCACATTCATTTAGTCAATCACAAAGTACAAAGGTCAAAAGTTTTCCACTCCTAGGTCACAACTAAATTACAATATAATCAGTCACCACAAAGCACCCTCTCAAGGAGCAGTGGAACTCACAAAGGCCATCCACCCCTAGGTCACAACTAGGTTACAATATAATCAGTCAGCATTAAATACCTAACTGAGGTCTTTTTTCATCCTGGCTTGAGGCTAGTTCTCAGCTTCCCTTTCGACAGTTTCTGTTCCTGGGAAGACAAAGCTTAACAAAGCTACAATGACATATTTCATACACACTGCCTGTGAAGTCAACCTAGACCCAACAACAAGGTCTGAGGCCTCTATCAACAAACGAATCTGACAACATAACATCAAAACAGATAGACAAAGTATCAGCACCACAGTCACGCTTCCTCAGTTCTTGGCAGATATGGCTGGCCCTCAGAAGTCCTCAGCAGCCCCAGCTGGCAGTTCTGTCTCTCTCTCAGCAATTTTGGATCTCGGCAGTTTGCTATCTCTCTCCAGCAGTAGTTGCTCTGTCTCCATGATGCTGCTCCCAGAAGTCCTCTCAACTTGGACTTTTCCCTATACACAGCACGACCTCCTCCTTGCTCAACCCCCTCCTGTTATGTCAACAAGTCCATCTCCCTGTGGGATTCACAAGCTCTGGGTCTTGACATTTAACCCAAAACCAAGTGCTAACTACCTGTTACCTTGCCAATACAAGGGGATCTTCAAATTCTATCACCATTACACAATCATTTAAAACATTTCCATATTAGTCATTTTGTGCAAGAAGGCTTAAATAAAAGAAAAAGAATTAAAGAAAAAAAGGTGAAAATAACATTCTTCAGTCTATATTCAAACACCATCAGTTCTCTCTGGAGGCAAATACTGTGCTTCATCTTTAGTCCACAGTTGGACCATTGTATTGCTGAGAATAGATAAGTCCTTCACAGTTCTTCATCACACAATATGACTCTGTGTTTAATGTTCTTCTGGTTCTGTTCACTTCACTTTGGATCAGTTCTTATAAGTCTTTCCAGTTTTTTTTTTTCTGAAATCATCCTGCTTGTCACTTCTTATTGCACAATAAATATTCAGTTACAATCACATACCACAGCTTGTTTCATCATTCCCCAATTAATGGGCATCCTTTCAATTTCCAAATCTTAACTACCACAAAAAGAGCTGCTATAAACATTTTTCTACAAATAGGTCTCCCCCTCTTTTTCTGCCTTCTCAGGGATACAGAACTAGCAATGATATTGTTGAATCAAAGGGCATACATATTTATACCTGATTTTTAAATTCCCCTCTATTATAGATTGGAATTATGAGTAAGATCAAAATTACTCCTCTAAAGGAATCTTAATTGAGTGAACCAAGGGATCAATGATCACCACTGATATTTCTACTTCCCAAGTTTTTGTTTGCTCTCACTGGATCCTAATTCAGTGCTACTTGGATATCTGGGCAGATTTTAGTAAATAATACTGGTAATGTAATGAGGCTGTATTTGATGTGATACAGAGAAACAGATTATAGAGGGGAGAGACACAAAATGTGAGATGACCAAAAGCAGACACATTTGACTAAGAATAAAAGAGTAAAATCAGAAATCTCAGAACTTACAGATTTATGAATCAAAAATGGAGAGTTTTGTTAAAAATGGACATGTTGTTCCTTAGAGTGCAGAAGGAGAAAAATAAAGACAGAAAAGGAACTATGGAAATAATTCATATTTATGTGCAGAAAAAGCAAGGTTTTCTGCTAAAATAAACACACAATTAAAGAAGATTAAGTAAAAGAAGGATACAATTGTAATTTTGAGGATCATGTTACTTGGAGGTGACAGTTGAAGGTGTGGAAGCAGATGATAAAACCAGGGGAAAATAGTGAAAAGAGAAGAAGGAAGAGAATTGTGCCTTTGGAAATGATGATATTACAAAAGAAACAAAGAGCTTCAAAAATTTTGTCATGGTTAGCATTATCATTTGTTAAGAGGGTCTAAGTAGTTGAAAGATCAATAAAGGACCATTTTATTAAAGGTCATTTATGATGTTGAGAAAAGCAGAATCATACAAGAAGTAGAGAAATAGGTATGACTGGAGTGATATAATATGCTTATTACTGATGGCAACAAGCAGTGGGTGGTTGGGAGTGAAGTGAATTAAGTCACAGGATAATCTGAAGTGGCATCATAATTGCAGGATATCCCTATCCATATAAAACACACACAGGTTTTGCTTGATTTACTAAGGCTGGTAGTCTAGCAAGTCAATAAAACATGTTGCTGAGAAAATAGAAATTAAGAAAAGAGTTCATAAGACATTTGGTTACTTTTATAGAAAATTAGAAAAAAAAAGTTTGGTTTAATAGATATTAAAATTTACATTTCCTGGCCAATTAACTTTTTTTAGACAATGTTTTTTCTGTTGTTGGTTTTTGTTATTTTATTTTATTTTGTTTAATTTTATTATGTTTAAAGTCTGCTAGTTGCTTTATTATTATGTCCTGTTCTTTACATGTTGATTTAAAAGGGTTTATCCAAGTGAGAGAAATTATGTAAGCACTAGTAAAACTCTATATCCTTCTTTTTTTCTTAGTAGATTAAAAAACTGTAAATCCCTACAGAGAATGTTAATTCAATTCAGCTTAAAGATGAATTGGTTTATGCCTTCACTAAATTTTATGATAGATTTTCATAAATACTTAAAGCATTTAGGTTCACTAAGCATTCACTCTGTAACTGTGAATTCAATAATTTAATCTAGTTTCATCCAGCAGGTATAATCACATATATAATATATACTACATAATGATAATGATAATTCTAATTTAATCAAATTAATATGGGTATTGTTTTACAATCATAAAATTATTTTAATTCTGTGGTGATTAAGGAAAGGTACTCAAAAGAATCAGAAGAAGAGTGTTCAAATGGTTTGTCACCAATTTGATGTTCATGCTAAAAATGGTATTCATGTTTTAGAATATGAATTTAGGATAGTATCATGAATCTGTTGTGAAATCTAATGCAAGAAATTTGAAAAAAATGCGAGAGATAAGTGTTGGACTGGCTGCATGCTTTGTTTTCCAGAAACTGAGAAAAAGGTCCCCAGAACATTAGAGGGACCCCTTGTGGGGATTTACTTAGAAATAGCTGTAAACAGGGCAGAGCCAAGACGGCAGCATAGGGCTCCCCTCTATAACCACCTCAAATACCTATAAAGTATTATTCTAAACAAACTTTAGAGCTACAGAACCCACAAGGTGACAGAGAGAAATAAATCTCATGCAGAAGGCAGGCCAGCAGGAAGGGTCCATCACAGGATGCTGGGAGCCAACCCCAGCCCTGTGTGAGCCCATGGTTTTAGCCCCAGAGTGACTAGCAGTGACCACTCCACTGGAGTGGACCTCAGGAGAGTGACTCACCAACAGCTGCGGTGGTTGCCAGAAATATCAAGCCATAAATGCCAAAGACAAGTCAAAGGTCAGTGCAGAACTCTTTTGGAACTGGGGAGGCAAAGGCACAGTCTCGCCTCTACCACCAGAGTAAGAAGCAGGGAAGAAGCAGCAGCCATGCAGCTGCCTCCACATGGCTGCATCAGAGCTCCCAGGCTGCAGATCGTAGGGAGCCAAGAGACTATTCAGAGGGTAATAGCTCTTGCTTTAATCTGCCTCAATCTGGATCACAGTCTTGGGTGGTAGTCCTGAGGTGTGTGACCAGTGAGCCAGAGCTAGTGGGGGCTGTAGAGACAGCACCCTCCTAATAGCTCTGGAAGCTGCAAAAACCCCAGAGATTTGGGCAAAGCTCTACCCTCTGGAAGCAGAGTTCTACTGTGGCAAAGACCTCAAAAGTCAAGTAATTCAGTGGCAACATGAGGAAGCAAAGGAAGCAAAGCAAGCACAGCAATCCAACTTTAGATGCTTTTTGGGGGGACAAAAAGGATTAAAGTATGGAATGGGAGGGAGACAATAAAGTCAGAACTCCCACACCAAAAGCTTCCAAGAAAAACATGAATTGGTTACAGGACATGGAGGAGCTCAAGAAGGATTTTGAAAATCAGGTAAGAGAAATGGAGGAAAAATTGGGAAGGGAAATGGGAATGATGCAAGAAAATCATGAAAAGATAGTCAACAAACTGACTGAAGAAAATAACAGCTTAAAATTAGACTAATTCAAATGGCAAAAGAGGCCCAAAAAGCCAATGAGGAGAAGAATGCCTTAAAAAGATGAATTTGTTAGATGGAAAAATAATCTCAAAAGCTCACTGAAGAGAATAATTGCTTCAGAATTAGAGTGGAGCAAATGGAAGCTAATGACTTTATGAGAAATCAAGATACTATTTAACAGACTCAAACAAATGAAAAAATACAAGGCAATGTGAAATATTTCACTGGAAAAAAACACTGACTTGGAAAATAGATCCAGGAGAGATAATTTTAAAATTATTGGACTACCTGAAAGCCAAGATCAAAAAAAGAACCTAGCAAGCATCCTTCAAGAAATCCTCAAAGAAAATTGCCCTGATATTTTAGAACCAGAGGGCAAAACAGTAATTGAAAGAATTCATCATTCACCTCTTTAAAAAGATCCCAAAAAGAAACCTCCTAGAAATATTATAGCCAGCTTCCAGAGTTCCCAGACCAAGGAAAAAATATTACAAGCAGCCAAGAAGAAACAATTCGAATATTGTGGAAACACAATCAGGATAACACAGAATCTAGCAGCTTCTACATTAAAATACTGAAGGCCTTAGAATATGATATTC
>CM053583.1:139726178-139745709 GCA_028627135.1 Pseudochirops cupreus
TCCACTCTCTACCCTGTCCCTGTCCCTGTCCCTCTAGAGAAGTGTGCACTTTCATCAACCCTCCCCCCCCACCCTGCCCTCCCGTCCATCATCCTACCTCGCATCCCCCTTTCCCCTACTCTTCTATGTGGCAAGATGCTCAGTTTAGAGTTTATGTCATTCCTTCCCTAAGCCAAGTTCAGTGAGAGGAAGGTTGAGTCTTTCCTTTTGCCCTCCTGTTCTCCCCCTCTATTGTAACAATTATCCTTTGCCTCTTCCTTGTGATGCTCAACCCCATTCTGTCTCTCCCTGTCTCTTCTCAATCTACTTCTCTAATAATTACTTCTTCCTAGAATTTTTTAATCATAGTTTTAAATCAAGTTAAGAATTCTTAGATATAGTCCTGCATTTTTCTCCTGCTTTTTCATCATTAAACTCAAACCACACTATTCTTATTCTCCAGATATATGTCTCTAGGCATCTGAAATAATCACTTTGATCTCCTTCATAAAACCTTGCTCATGTTTCATTATATCACATTATTCTGCCTCCGTTTCCTTAAAATTCAACATTTTCCTGTTTTTCATTCTTGTCTCTTTGCCCAAATCAAGTAAAATTTTAAGAAAAGGAGAATGACCATTTTTGGAAACTTTACACAAAACAAAAATAATAATAATGATAATAATAATAATGTGTAACCCAGATTTCCAGCCAAGACTAGAACATTTTGTATAACATTTTTCTAATTGTTGATTAGAATGATACATTGATGCTCTGTGCCTTGTAAGAAGTTGAACTGATGTGAGAACACTGGAGAGGGGAGACATTCCTCATTACTAAAAGCACAGAAACAATTCCAAGTCTCTTCAGGACTAAATCCAGGGAGAAGAGATAAAAAATACTTCAGAAAACCAAAGTCTGACATAACCTGGTATCTCAACATGTCCCTAATTTCTAGCTTACCTCTCTAGAGACTTTGGGGCATTTTCCTCTGGGTGAACCTGTGGCCTATCTTCCTTGGTTGAGTAAGATTTAGCACGTTGCTATCTAAAGAATTCTTTGAATCCTTTGTATTTTCTAATTTTTTTTCTGATCTGAAGAACTTTCATTTCTTTTTTTTATGTGTTTGCACAAATACATTTACTTGCTTTTTACTATTTGTAAAGGTCTTTTGCATGACTACTATTTGAAGGAAAGGAATTACACCTGCAGGTATATGCTTGGAGCAAGCCTCAACTTTAAAAAATATGGGCCAGGGAAGGAGTTTAAACCTCAAAGATATGTCCTGCTAGACCAGCAATATTTAGGATTAAGGTACATGGCCATAATTCTAAGCTGGTACCCTTCCCTCTCAGAAAACAGTGACCAGGCTTTTTTCTCCTTCTTCTGTTCCTTTTAATTCAAGAATGAGAGTCACTAGGAGAAGTTTGGGTAAGATTTCAGGGACATTTATCCTAGTTTCCATGTAAGCCACATTTAGATAACTCCTGTGCACATATTTATTCTATGTGAGCAAATTACACACCTTACATTTATAAAACATATCTTTTCAAAAAAATATTTCAGCATATATAAAATTATTGGAGTTTTAATTAACAATTTCAAGTGACTGGTAGTTAGAAACTGGGGTAATATAACACATGGAGGGGATAAGCAGGAGCTAAAATGTTCCTTGAATCAATTTATTCAATACTTTAGGGTGCTCATGATTCATGACTAGTGCAATCTGAATATATCTTCTTTGAATGAAAAATGTATACCTACTATGAGAGCTTAACACGTTTTTCTGAGAATTGTTGTGACACTACTTCACTTCTTGTATGGCTGTGGGAAAGTTACTTTATTTTCCTGAGTCTGGTTATCTCATCTCCCCTCCCCCCCCCAAAAAAAGAAAAAGATAAATGAGGGTTTTAATCACAAGACTTTCTAAGAGTATTTATAAGGCTATAGCTATGATACTGTGGCCATCTAGTACAAATCCTGGTGACAAGGCTCTCCATACTTAACTAGGCTCTTAGAATATATAGAGTCTATCAATCAGGTCTATACTTGGAGACTTGCCATTTTACTAAAGGCAGCTTTTCACAGGTATAACCTTCAAGGAACTAGATTTCTCCCTATATCAGAGTGAGGCTTTGTAGCACAACTTTTGTGGAAGTGCTTGTTTGTAACCATCTAGAGAAAAGGATTTATTTAGATCTTAAAGAATCCTATAGGTTTTTTGGATTCCATCAAAGAATTGCCTATCCAGCTAAAATATGAAGGGCATTCCTAAATAATTTACTAGGTTTGCATTTTTAAATAATAGTGATTATTTTTCAATTCAGAAAATTTCACGAAATACTTATTTTAAACAATAAATGCTTCAGGGGACTGTATCTCTCAAACAAATCTCTAAAACAATCTACATACAGTACAAATAGGAAATAATTAACAAAGAAAAAAATTGGAATTAAAAAGGATTTTTTAAAAAGCTCCTTGTGGAAGTTGAGGTTTTGGCTAGGACTTGAAAGAAGTCAGGAAGTCAAGAAGTGGAGATGAGGAGGGTGACCATTTGCATAAGGCTCAAGCAGAAAAGCTACCTAGAGTTTTGATGAGGGAAAAGTCTTGTGCCTAGTGTCACTGAATTGAAAAGTGCATGGTGGGGAGTAGGGTGCGAGAAAACTGTAAAAGTGTATGTGCATGTGGGGGGGAGTTCTAAGTTATGTAGATCTTACACTGCCAGTGTATTTTGTATTTGAACCTGGAGTTGATAGGGAATCACTGAAGTTTATTGAGTAGGGTGGTGACATGATCTGACCTGTGCTTTGGCAATTGATTGGAGGATAGATTAGAATGAGGAAAATGTTAGAAAGGCAGATATATCAGCAAGCTATGGAAATAGTCCAAGTATCAGGTGAAGAGATCCTGTACCAGAGTAGTAACAGTAACAAGAGGGGAGAACAGAGTGTATTCAAGAGATGTTGCAAAGATGAAATTGATTTGTCATGGCAATAGATTGGATATGGAGAATGAGAGCTATTGAGGAGTCAAGGATTATCTCCAGATCTGAAGCCTGAAGAAGTGGGAAGTTGATATTTCCCTCCATAGTGATAGGGCTGTTTGGATTAGGGAAGGCTTTAGGAGGAAATAGGATGAGTTCAGTTTCAGTCTTGTTGAGTTTGGGATGTCTACTAGACATCCAGTTTGAAATATCTGAAAAGGCTGTTGGAGATGTGAATTTGGAGATCAATGAAGAGATTAGGGCTAGATTTAAAAAAAAAATCTGAAAATCATCATCAAAGAGATGGTAATTCAATCCTGGGGACCTGGAGGTAATGGAAATAGTAGGAGGGAGAAAAGAAGAAGACCCAAAGCTGAACCTTATGTGCCCTCTCCATTTAAAGGGCACAACCTGGATGAAGATTCGGTAAAGAAAACTGAGAAAGAAAAACAAGACAGAGTGGTGTCCTTAAAACCCAGAAAGAATTAAATCATAAGATGAAGAGGATGATCAACAGTGCCAGTGGTTGAAGAGAGATCAAGAAGAATAAAGATTAAGCCCATTGGACTTGACAATTAATAGATCATTGCAAATTAGGAGATGATGAATTAAGAGAAGAGCTGGTGGACAATCTATTCAGTTATGGTTCTGGGAGGGATCTTGGAAGCAGATTATCTCATCCAACCTTCTTAAGAAGAGTGAGGGACATACCCAAAATCACACATTGTATTTAGTAATATGGCTAAATCTAGAACCAGATCTCCTCAATCTGAATGAAAATTTACTAGCCCCTATTTGTACTCAATATGTTGTTGGATAACAACAACAGAATTGTTAGATATATCTTTACATAAAATTATTCTCGATAAATTAGTAGCATGATAGCAGAGATAGTGAAAAAATACAGATAGATTAGATGCAATATTTGTATTTATTCATGAAAACCTGGATTCTAATAATGACCTCATATATTAGATTGTGACTTGGGGCAAGTCACTTAATCTTTTTGAGCTTTGTTTCCTGTATCTTTAACATGGAGAGAAAAATATCTCTAGGATTTATACCACAGGATTGTTTTGGGATGGAATTAAATGACCCTCACCAAGCATTTTGGATAATGTGAACAAGCTACATAAATGTTTATTATTGCTGGTATGGTAATAGTAGTCCTAGTAGTAGTAGGGTCGTAGTGGTGGTAGTATCCAATAAGGGTATTGAGAGGTTCATCCCATATAAAATAACACATGGCATAAATTGTCTTGTAGGCCACATGGTATGAAATGATTCATTATATACTAAGAATATTAAAATAACCAGAAATTGACCATCCAAAAGACCTTTTCTTTCCTGACCTAAATGTCAGTGGGAGCCGGCCTTACCTTTTCAGGTCTTCAGTGCCAATCCAGATGTTACCAGCACGTTCAACAAAGCAGAGTCAGAAGCCAGAAGAGTGAGTGATCAGCAGACAACTTTATTTTTCTCCATTTTTTCACTCTCGGCGCTTCCCCTTTTTTATCCCCTTTACTGAGCCCCTTAGACAAATGGACCACCTCCCTCATAATCACATCTGATGCCACAAGGGTTGGGCAAACACATACAGGAAGGACGGAGCTCACATCCTGGAACAGAGCATATCAACAGAACATCTGGGTTGTCAAATGAAGAACAAGCAGGACACACTGACCCAGAGGCATAACTCTGCTGGTCATGACTATGTGTTTCTGGTGTTTATGTCCATCTGCATTCTCAGCATATGCTGGCATTCATGTTCCCAGACAGAACTACATGTACCTTTCCCCCATCATGTCCCCTTTCTTGTTATGCGCGGAGTACGCTCGAGGGCAGGGACGACTTGCCTCCAGGGCTTCCAGACTAGATTTTATTACAAAACTCAGTAATTGTATCAAGCAAGGAGATAACAATAGGAGAAAACAAATCACACTAAAAGCAACTAAGCCCAAAACTAGCCAATGACTGAAAGAGGTACAAGTAGTGTTGAGAAACCAGTCAGTTAGTGTTTTCGCCCAGTCGTTTGGTTCAAGTACACGCACGGTAGCTTTAGACATGTCATTGATCAACTTATCAAGATCTGATAGGTCAGAGGTTACATTGTCTTTAGTAATCCCATTTAAATGCTTCTTAACTTGCTCCCAACTCCCATTAAAAGGCAAAGGGGTTACACAATGATACACATATCGGTAATCACAATGCATAAGCGTTTTTTTTTCTAACATATCCACTTCATCGCCTATATTGATCAAAGTTTCTTCTACTGCTTGCATAGTTTCCCACAGTTGTTTTTTTGTTTGTTTGTTTTTTTATGATAGTCTGATTGTGAAAGGCCCGCATCACATTATGGGACAGTTCTTCCAAGACGTCCACATTCACCATTTGGGTGCATGTTTTCTCAACAGACAATGCCAAAGAAGTAGAGCTAGCAAGAAAGGAAAGCAAAGCAAGTATACCTAACACAATACAGCTAACACAGCGTTTCTGCCTTGTAGGGGCCAAGTCCCCAGTGATTTTGTTCAGTGCGTGTCCTGCTGCACTTTCTTGCCACCATTCAGCAACCTTAACAGGCAAGAACATCTGTGGGGTCATGTTACAAAAAACAAGATTTCTCCAGTCATATTAGTGATGCATTCAGCCACAGAGCAATTGTGGCATGTAACATTGTACAAGCCATTTGATTCACTCAAAATGTTAACTTGTGACAGGCTGCCATATAGAAATGCATGGTTCACAGGGGCACAGAGCAGGAACCCGGTATGGTGTGTGTAGCCTTCACATATTCACCCCACTGTGAGCATGACCTTCCATAGTTGCCCAGTGTTGTTATTAGGATTAGCTGGGTCGTAGCATATTTGCACAAGGACAGCTGTTAACTCAAGGATCCAGGAAGTGACACTATGGGGCAGTGTGTCATTATGATAAGACACGTACTGTACATATCCCATTTGTGTCATCTTTGTTGATCCATGCCCTATACAAGATTCCGTAAAGGTACTATTCAGCCTTTTTGTCTTGGAACACATTCACTTGAGAGATGGAGTGACCCACGGCCTTGGACAAAGTTCAGTGGGCCATCCACCACTGAGCCTACAAAAGGTGTTATTCAATATAAAGACACTAACATTCCTCAAAGTTTGATTGGTATTAAATCAATACAACCTTTCCACCAGTGTAATGCAGCTGGTAGTGCTATTCTCTCCTAGCTCAAGACAGAGAGGGTAATAGGTGGTGAGGCCAGAAAAGAGGTAGTGACTGTGTAGGAGAGATTAAAGGAACTATAGTGGCTGGGAACCAAGGTTGTATTTTCCCACTGTGTAAAGGCAAATGGTGGTGGCTGCTCTTCAAAGTGTAAGGCTCATAACCATGGCAGGTTAGGGTAGAAACTCCAAAGCTGAACTTCCTCTGCACTTCCAGGGTGCAGTGTCAAATCAGACAGCAGGACAAGGAGATGTAGCATCGCCTTTCTGCTTCTATGATGGCGGTTTTTGTTTTTGGGCTTCCTCTGCTTTCCCTGTCTCTTCTTCTTTTTCAAAGACCTGTATTCTTTTGACTGTCTCTCCATGATCTGTGGAGAGACAAACAGAGCCTGGACCCCACATTAGCACCTGGTAAGGCCCCTCCCATTCACCCAAAGTATTTTTATAGAGAACCATATGTTCCTCTGTGGTCACAGTCGATGGATGTGCTTGCAACACACGTTTTACTTATATGAAATGTTTCATTGAAGGGGAGATGTCCTCGAGATGTGGCTAGAGATAAGTTCAAAAAATTATGGGTATATAGAGCACAGTCAATGGCAGACTACGTTAACCTCCCCCTTCCCCTTTCTTGTTTAGCGAGGAGAGCCTTCAAGGTGTGATTGGCATGTTCGAAGCCCAGTAGGATTATATGGGCTCCCCATGATGTGAGTGATGCCCATTTCTCTAAAGAAAGAAACAAGGACAGAAGAGGTATATGCAGGGCCATTATCAGTCTTTATTTCCAATGGGGTGCCTGATATGGAAAAGCAATGAAAAAGGTCATTCTTAACATGTTTCACTTGTTCACCACCCTGTGCCATGGCCATTAGGAAACCAGAAAATGTGTTGACTGTAATGTGAACTGCGACACCCTGAACGTGAGTAACGTCCATCTGCCATAATTCATTGGGAGACTGGCTGTGGGGATTAAGCCCAGCCGAGGAAGGAAAGGAAGAAAGGAAGGAAAAGGAAGACAGCATGTGCATTGTTTCACAATCCATCTAGCCTGTTCCTTTGTACAACCATATAGTCAGCATAAAAAGTGGGCTGACATGTGGAAGTCCTTACGGGCAGCTTGGGCACAAGACAAAGATGAAGAATAATAGGCCCCAGTTGATGCTGCTGAATCAACCAACCTGTTGCCTTCGAAAATAGGACCTTGACTGTCTGTATGAGAGTGGACATGTAATATATAAAAGGAGACGAAGCGAAGAGAAAGTGTTTGTTGGAGGTTAATCAAAAGTGAACTGATAGAGGTTCTGTCATGTAATACCAAAGCTATTTGAATACCAACAGCATAGGCATTATCAGAAATTATATTTATTGGTTCAGGATAAAGGCGAAGGGCTTGTATTCATTCTTCTGTGTAGAGTCATATGGAGTATTAAGGATTGTATATTTTTGCTCTTGTTGGTGATATCTGGCAGCCCTGTGGTCTTTAGTTGTGTCAGTAAAGACCTTGGGTCTGGTCACAGAAGTATCACTGAGTAAAGGTACAGGGGATTTGTGTCATTCAATCAAGAGGGACTTGGTGTTAAGGGAGGAAGGGCCGCCTATGTCAGCCCATTGAGTTAGAGTTGCCCAAGAAATACAACTTTGGGCAAGCTTGTCTACCTCTTGTTTAGAAAGTTCAGGGTGGACAATAGGACGACTGCCAAAAAGGATAGTTGCCTGTTTTGCTGTTTCTAATAGAACATGGCAGGCCACAGTTAAATATGTTTCAAGGGTACGAGTGCTGTGAACACTGTAGACCCACTCAAGAATGGAATTAGACTGATGAATAACTGCACAAGGATAGATATTCTTAAGGAGGGTTATTTCTATAGCTTTGGACAGCTGCACTCGATCGGTGGTGGAGCCATGGCACAATGCCAAGATTTGCTCAACAGACTGTAAGGCTTCTGGGGTCCATTTCCTGGGGGATTGAAGTGCAGTGTCACCTTTCAGAATATAATATAGGGGTTTCACCAATTGGGATGGTATGGGGGCACAAGCACATACCCACTGTATAGCACTTATTAGCTTCTGAAAATCATTAAGTGTTTTTTATTTTGTCTATTTTTATTTTAGGAGGTGTTTATGATACTGTGGCCTCCTGTATTATATAACCCAAATAATGATAGGGATAATGTATTTGAATTTTTTCGGGGGCAACTTGTAAGCCCAAATCCTGTAATTCATCCTTTAACATTTTACTGATGGAGGCTAGTATTTGTCGGTCAGGATGTGCTATAAGGATATCGTCCATGTAATGACAGATATAGGCCTGGTGCCACATGGAACGAGGCTTTTCCAGGGCTTGGGCCAGAAACCACTGGCAAAGGATAGGACTATTAGCAATGCCTTGGGGTAAAACCTTCCATTGATAACGTTTCATTGGGGCTTTAAAATTGATCTGAGGGATTGAGAAAGCAAACTTCCCTCTGTCAGTTGGGTGCAAAGGAATGCTGAAAAAACAATTTTTAATATCAGCCACCCAAATGTGATAACCCTGTGGAATGGCATTAGGGGATGGCAGCCCAGGCTGTAAAGCCCCCATGTGCTCCAACACGGAATTGATGCCCCACAAGTCAGTGAGAAACCAAAATTTTCCCAACTTCTTTTCAATTACAAAGACAGGGAAGTACCATGGGGAAAAAGATTCTTCAATATGTCCTAGGTCTAATTGTTCTTGAACTAGGTCTTGCAAAACGAGAAGCTTTTCTGTAGTAATGGGCCACTGGTCCTTCCATATCAGGGTCTTGTCTTACATCGTAAAAGGGGACAGGTGCTCCTCTTGGCAGTGGCCCCTGAGAAAAATTCTCATTGGTGAGTTTCAAGTCTAAGCTTTTCATAATTTCTCAGCCCCATAAGTTTAAACCAAGGCCAGGGAACACTCAGGGTTTTACAAAACCATGTCTTCCATCCAGAGACCATTTCGGCCGTCTTTTGATTGAGAGACTTGTTGAGTTCCTCCAACCCCATGTATGGCAATGGAGGCAGGTTCAAGAGTCCAGTCAAGGGGCCAGAAATGCTTTGCTATGACTGTCTGATCTGACCCCATATCTAAGATTCCCTTGAAGGGTTGTTTGTTTAGGCACACCAAAGTTTTTGAGGGTCTATCACTTGTGTAAGGGCCACAGTGGAAGCCTCTTGATGCAAGGGGATATATACTGCTATGGGAAAATCATTATCTATGTAAGCTTTCTCCAAATGGGGATTGGTAAAAATTAAAGTGTTGGTGCCAGCTGGAACAAGGAGAGGGTGGATTATGCCAGGGACATAATCAGCACTTTCTAAAATCAAGGATGAGGTTAGTACTTCTCTTATAAGCAGTTCTACAGTGATGTGGGGAGGGACCCTTAACTTGTCAAGACTGAAAATGGTCCCTGGGGAGACCTCTTGTCCCATAACTGTTTGTACTCTCCTTCCAGTGTCTGCATTGGATAATTTTGTGTTTGTGGGGCCCACGAGGGGCCCCTCCTCCAGTTTCCCTGCAACTTGTCCTTTCTACATTGTTTAGCAAAGTGACTCGCTTTCCCACACTTAAAACAGGTCTCAGGGGACCCGGGCCAAGGTTGTGAATTCCTGCATTCCTTCGTTAAGTGCCCTTTCTTCCCACACCCATAACACACTTTGTCATTCATACCCTGCTGCAGTGCTGGCCAGCAATTCAACCTGGTAACCATGGGAGCCTACCCGTTCACATCTTCTATTCCTGAATCCTTGGGTAAGCCTAACATTGCCCTTTTGCAATCGTGATTGGCATTTTCTCTCAACATAAGTTTAAGGGCTATATCAGCCCCTTCTATATTGCCCATACTGCAGGCCACAGCCCCTTGCATTCTAGCCACAAAATCAGCGAAAGGTTCTTGGGGGCCTTGCTTTATTTGGATCATAGCTCGAGTATCACCCTGAGCTGACACTATTTTCTTCCACGATCAAAAAGAACAGTCTGCTACCAGGACATAATCAGCAGGTGTATAATTCAACTGGATGTCAGTGTTTTCATAAGCCCAGGTGCCTGTGAGCATGGCAAAGACATGGGGAGCTCCGGCCCCATGCTGCCAAGCCTCTGTCTTACATAATTCTGTAAATTCAGCCATCCAAACCACGCTTTGTCCTGGTGTTAAGCTCGAGCTAAGGTTTTCCAATCACTGGGTGTCAGTATATATTATAAGGACAAATTTTCTAATTGGGTCAGAGCAAAGGTAAGAATGGGACCATACTTTACTACCCCTTCTTTTACTTCCTTAATTCTTTTACATTCTATACCAACATGAGCTTCCTCCAGGGGCCTGAGGGTCATCAATTTCTATTATAGGACAAAGTCCCCACCCACTTATATCTTCCCCTTGCAAATGTGCTTTCTCAATGGCTTGTTCTAACCCAGATTTCTCTGTGATTTTTCTATCTGCATGCACCTTCTTCACTTCTTTGGGTAAGGACAGGGAACAAAGTTCTCTCTCTAGCTCTGGCACATCAGGGTATATTTATTTATATGTTGGGGCAGAAGGTGTTTCCTCTGGTGGGGGCGGCCAAGGAGGATTGTGAAGGCTGCTATTGCAACTTTCGACCATTTTACTTTCAGTTTGACATTCAGCCAGAAAACTCTGGCTGGGTTGATGGGGGCCGGAAAAGGCTGCTTTTACCAGTCCATACAGCATAAAGTCTTTGTTTTCCAAAAATCCCAGGGTGCTTTGCTTGTAACTGGTCATCTGTTCTCCTACCACACCCCATTTTTGGCTATTTATCCCTGTGGAATTAATCTACGGCGAGACAATCTGCACTTTATGTATGAAGGCCCGGAGGTCCTTCAGTGGTAATGTGACACCCGGCTTTTTTACTGCCTTATAAAGTTGTCTTGCCCAGATCTCTGGTCCTTCTGGCTTAATTATGGGTATGTTACCCATCTTCCCGCCTGGCTTCCCTTACCTACAGGGTACTCTACGAAGTCTTTCTGTCTTTCACAGGGTCCGACTACCCGTTCAAGTCCTTTAAGTCCCTATTTGAGGCGCCACTTGTCCTGACCTAAATGTCAGTGGGCAGCCAGCCTTACCCTTTTCAGGTCTTTGGTGTGCATCTGGATGTGACCAGCATGTTCAACAAAGCAGAGTCAGAAGCCAGAAGAGTGAGTGATCAGCAGACAAATTTATTTTTCTCCATTTTTTCACTTTTCACTTTTCACTGGTGCTTCCCCTTTTTTATCCCCTTTACTGAGTCCCTTAGACAAATAGTCCACCTCCCTTGTAATCACGTCTGATGCCACAAGGGTCAGGTAAACATGTACGGGAAGGATGGAGCTCACATCCCAGAACAGAGCATATCAACAGAACTTCCGGGTTATGAAATGCAGAACAAGCAGGACACACTAACCCAGAGGCATAACTCTGCTGGCCATGACTCTGTGTTTCTGGTGTTTATATCCTTCTGCATTCTCAGCATATTCTGGTGCTCATGTTTCCGGGTAGAACTACATGCACCTTTCCCCCATCATTTTCAAATTGAGCTTGCCTTGTCATCTGCTACTTTGGGAATTCTTTCCATCCATACAAATTCGAGACTGACTAAGTGTTGTTGCAAGATAACGGTCTGCCAGATATTGAACTAAGTTAAGTACTAGGGATATAAAGGTGGATAATGTTTGAGAACTGTTGAACTATGGCATGTAAATAAATATTTACATACATATTCATATGTGCACACATATGTACTGCAAATATGTATATGGTATTTCAGTCTTTTTAAATCCAATTTAATAAATCTATATTTAAATTAATTTTATGAAGGTATTTTCACATAATTGAGAATATCTGATTGGATTTTATGAAGATTATATTGAAATTCTGTTTTGTTCTAGTGTCTGACCACCTCAGCCTCGAGTAAGTATAGTAAGTTTATAAGTAGCTAGTATAAGGTAACAATAGCAGAAAGTAAGGTCAAAGTAAGCTCCCCACTTGTTGCCATTGTAGTCTTTGCAGTGAGAATCCAAAAACCTGAATATGTCTGCCCCACCCTCAACCCAAAGGGACCTCTTAGCCATCTTCTTCACTTAGTTATAAATTGGGAGCACAAGGACTGAGGCTATAGGTTAAGTGACTCACCCAGGGTTACACAGTTAATATGGATCTGAGGTTGGATTTGAATTCAGGACTTTTTGAATCCAGGTTCAGCACTCCATCTACTGTGACACTTAGCTATGTTTTATTTATTCCTTACATGTCTAGTAGCTAATAGTAGGTAGAATAGCCAGCTGACCAAAACATGGTGTATTTAAAAGGCCTTCACAAATTATAAAATATATCAGACCTCACAATCCTGATACCTCATTGTCATGAACAAGATCATAAAGATGAGTAATTATAGAAAATTAGTCTATTATGAATATATACTTTCAGACTATAATTTTACAGTGTTTGAATGCCATTTCCAGAAACTTCTGCCCTTGTATAGTTATGTAGACATGTGTTTACTAATTAGCTAGGGAATTTTTTGAAAAAGAAGAAAGGGAAATAGTCAAATATATAAGTACTATAATACTAATATGTAATCTAGTCAGCATTTTTAAAATGAATATTTTGGCCATGCTAGCTGAAAGAGCCTAATGTCTGCCCCAGAGATCTCAATTTCATCACTCAGGCTCACATGGTACATTTTACTTGAACATTAATAGGAGCTTTCTGGGAACAATAAGGGAAGAAGTGACCCTCTAATGCTTGAAATGAGCTGCTTGGTCATGCAGTGCCACCTTATTGCTAAATTCAATGGAGCATAAGAAAAAAAAAAGAAGTTACACTTTAGTGAGTGTCATAGTGAGTCATAAAATTGCTACCCTGAAAGCTTTTAAATGCTATATGCTTTACAAATTAGTTACAATTTTAAATATTACAACTCATCTTGGTTTAGCATGACTCTTGCCCCACTGACATTGAATGAAGTGTTATGGAAGTGATAAGCCTTTTGCCATTATTAGAACCCTTGAGAGGAAACTGAGAGCCCTTGCAGAATGAACAAAAGAGAATGGGTTAGCGTCAGTATGGCACATACGTAGTGACTATGCCTCCACTGTAGGAGATCTAGGGTCTACATTTTAATATAGAAGATAAATATTTCTTAATCTAGAGAAGGGTAAGTGAGAAGAGGAGGCCTCCTAGCTGATTAAATATTCCAAAGGATCCATGAATCTTCTTTGTTTTATCTTTTTATTTCTAAATTTATTATTGTTTTTTCTAACACTTTTTTTTTAGTTCCAAATTCTCTCTGACCTTCCCATGCCCTGTTGCACCCACTGAGAAGGCAAGTAATATGATATTGTTTATACATGTGAAATCATACAAAACATAGTTAGTTCCATGTTAGCCATATTACAAAAAAGAAAAAATGTATACTTTGATTTTCACTCAGAGTTAATAAGTTATCTCTCTGGACGTAGAGGCATTTTATTTTTACTATGAGTTGCTTGGGATTGTCATGGATTATATTGATAAGAGCGACCAAATTTTTCATACCTGATCATAGTTACAATATTGCTGTTCCTGTGAATAATGATTTCCCAGTTATCTCTTTATATCAGTTTACATATGTCTTGCCATGTTTTCCTGAAACCCACCCTACAGTTTCTTTTAGCATAATAGTATCTCATCATAATCATATGACACATTTTTTGCATCATTATCCAAATGATGTGCATCCTCTCAATTGCTAATTCTATGACATCACAAAAAGAACTTATACAATTTCTTTTGTACACATAAACTTTTACTCTTTTATCTCCTTGTGATACAGACATAGCAGTAATATTGTTGACTCAAAGGATAGGCACATCTTTACAGCCCTTTGATCACAGTTTCAAATTGCTCTCCAAAATGGCTAGAACAGTTCACTACTCTACCAACAATTCGTTAATGTATCTATTTTCCCTCAAGATATTTAGTATTTGTCATTTCCAACAGACGTGAAGTGGTACTTCAGAATTATTTTAATTTACGTTTCTGTAATTAATAGTTACTTAGAACAATTGTTTTATGTGACTACAGATAGTTCCAATTTCTTCTGAAAACTGCCTGTTCATATCCTTTAACCATTTATCAATTGGGGATTGGCTCTTTTTTTTTTCTAATAAATTTTACTCAGTTATCAATACATATGAGAAATGGGACCTTTATTCAGAGGAATTTGTGAGACTATTTTATATTAATTCATTGTTTATGGTGCCTTGTAGGAAAATGTAGTTTCCCTCATAATTTTTAATCGTGTCTGATTTTACTTTTGCTTTGAGATCAAGATAGCTATCCCTGACTTTATTTTCTTCAGTTAAAACATTAGATTCTGTTTCAGCCTTTATTTTAGCACTGTGTATGTCTTCCTATTTTCATCTGTCTCTTCTAACATATTGTAGTATTCTGGTTTCTAATCCATTCTGCTTTTTGCTTCCATTCATGAGGGACTTCATTCCATTTACATTCACAGTTATAATTACTAACTTCATTTCTCTCCATTCCATTTTCTTCCACTTCTTGTTCTCACTTTCTTTTGATCCTGTCCCTCTCCAAAAGTTTGTTTTACTTTTAACCACTTCCTTGCTTAATCTTACCTCCATTTTATTATTCTTCCTCCCTTCTTTGATTTGTATCCCCTACTATTTCTCCATTGGATAAGTTAAATTTCTACAAACAATTGAATGTGTGTATTTATTCTTCCTGTGTTGAACTAATTCTGATGATGGTGAGGATGAAGCATTGACTAGTATGCCTCCTACCCCATTTTCCCCTCCACTTTAAAATCTCTTTTTTGTATGCTTCTTTTATGTGAGAAAATTGTACCCATTCTACCTCTCCCTTTCTCCTTTCAGTGCTTCACTCAATCTCTTATCATTTTTTGGGGGGAGGGGGGAGATGGTTAATAATTCCGCAGTATTCAACTACACTCATGCTTTCTATCTTTGCAAACTCTTTAAACTGCTGGTGAATCATCTTCCCATAAAGGAATGTAAACAGTTTAACTTTATTTAGACCCTTATGGCTATTCTTTTTATGCCTCTTTTGAATTTTGTGTTTAAATGTCAAATTTTCTGTTCAATTTTGGTCCTTTAATCAGAAATGCTTAAAAGTTCTTTTCTTTTAATATACATCCTTCCCACCTCAAAAAAAAAGGATTACATTCAGTTTTGTTGATTAAGTGATTCTTGGTTGTACCCTAGCTCCTTTACCTTCTAGAATATCACATTCCAAGACCTTCACTCTTTTATCATGAAAGTTGCTAAATTTTATGTGATCCTAACTATGGCTCCATGATATTTGAATTATTATTTCCTGGTTCCTTACAATGTTTTCTCTTTGACCTGAAAGCTATGGCATTTGGCTATAACATTCCTGAGAGTTTGCATTTTGGTATCTCTTTCAGGAGGTGTTTGGTGGATTCTTGCAATTTCTATTTTATCACTGGATTTAAGATACTGGGGAAATTTTCCTTCATTATTTCTTGAAATTTGATCACTAAGCTCTTTCTTGATCATGAATTTCTGACAGTCTAATAATTTTTTAAATTATCTCTGTTCAATGTATTTTAAATATCAATTCTGATGATATAGTTAACATGTTCTTTTTAAAAATTCTTTTGATATTGCTTTATTGTTACTTAATGTCTCATGAAGGCATTAGCTTCCATTTGGCCTATTCTGCTTTTTAAAGAACTCTTTTCTTTAGTGCATAAGGACAATTCTGTGGTATTTTTAACATGTTATTTTTATCCTATTGCTTTTTTCCTCTTTTACCAAACTGTTGAATCTCTTTTCTTAATTTTATTGCATCATTCTTATTTCTTTTCCCAGTTTTTCCTCTACCACTTATCTCTTTAACTCTTTTAGCAAGGGCTTGTTCCTAATAAGCATTTTTCTTTGGGGCTTTCCATGCAGTTGGTTTCATGTTATTGTCTTCTATGTTAGTGTTTTTGTCTTCCTGTCACCAGAGTAGATTTTTATACTTTGGCTCTTTTTCTATTCTTTGCTTATTTTTTTCAAGTTTATTTCTTGATTTTGAATAATATGTAAAAGTTGGTCACCTTGGTGTGTGGAGGCACCGACCCAACCTTCATGCTTTTTCATGTTGCTGTTTTCTGAGCTAGTTCTGGAGGTATGTATGGTCATGGATCTCCTGATCTACACCCTGATCTTTATCCAGGAATGTACTGTTTTTTCATGCATTCACAATCACTAGCACTCCACTTACTCCTGCAACTATGACCAGATCTCCTTTTCTCCTATAGTTGCCTTTTTAGCATTCCTCTCTGCCCTAGAACTGCAAACCAAAACAACTCTGACTAGAGTTCTTTAAGTTGTTACTGTTTCTGCCACCATTTCTGTTGTTCCTGCTGTGTACATACGCTCTAGACAGAATTCCAACCAAGTATCACAGACCTCTCCTGTCCACCTCCTAAGTTTTCTTAAACCAGAAGAAATATTTCTGAAGAAATAGAAAAAAAAATATTTCACACTGATCCTTAATTGGCTTTTCCACTTCAATATTTAATTTGAGGTGTTACTTTAAAGCTGCTTGTAAGGTAATATTGAAAGAACTCATTTGATTTGCTGTCCCTAATCTGCCCTCTATATTAGCTCTTAATGTTTCTGTTCATGGCTTAATCTTCACATCAAAAGTATAACCAGTTGAAAATCCAGGCTCACCTCTGGTTATCCCTTGAATTTTAGTTGAACAGCCTATCTTATTTTTTTGTTCATAGATTTCCTTAATGACATCTTTTATTACAGTTTATATTTGCACAACCTTATTTATTAAGGGATCCAACCAATACAGCCCACCACAAATCTCATGACTGCCTTCTTAGTAATATTTGATTTCATTCTTAAGAGATTATAGTATTCTGTGATTTACAAACACATACACTAATAAAAATTCAATTGTGGTGTTTGGAAATATGGGTTTCTTCTTGAGAGAAAAATTCAATGTCATTAACCTACAATTTCCTAAGGGAATCTGACCCAGTCTTTTCCTCCTGTTTAAATCTGGGCTGAACTTGACCATTATAATTTTTATTTTTCTATTTGAAAAATGAAACCATTATTAGAGAAGAATCACTTCAAAAGGTTTTGCACAGTTGTAATTGCCATCTGTATTGTCCTCCATCCTATTTCTCCCCCATTTATTCTATTCTCTCTCTCTCTTCACCCTCTCTCTCTCTAAATTGTATTGCTTCTGGCTACCACATGCCCCATTCCTCCCTCCCTTCTATCAGTGCTAACCCCTTCTCTTATCACATTTCTTTTCTATTTTCCTGAAGAGTGAGATAGATTTCTACATCCAGTTGAGTGTGTATGTTATTCCCTCTTTGAACCTGTTCTCATGAGAGTAAGATTTGTGCCCTCGCCACCTCCCTCAAATCCTCATTCATAGAAAAAGTTCTTTTCTGCGATATAATTTACCACATTAAGACTCTCCCTTTCCCTTTCTCCCTGTGTACTCCTTTGTCACTCATAATTTTACTCTTTTAGGTATTCAACTCACATATTATAGCCCTCTGTTTACACATTCTCCTTCTAATTGCCCTAATAAAAAAAAAGTTCTTCTGAGTTAAATATCTCATCGTCTCATGTAGGAAGGTAAATAGTTTACCTTAGTTAAGTCCCTTATAATCTAGCTGTCCTGTTTATCTTTTTATACTTCTCTTGTGTCTTACATTTAAAAGTCCTACTGTCTTTCCCCATCTCCTCTCTTTATATTCCCCTCTCACCTCTCAATTTCACCTTTTAAATACCATCCTTTCCTATTGAATTGATCCTGTGCCCTCTGTTTATGTATACCTGTACACATATACACACACAGTCACATATGTATTCACATGCATATATACCCTCCTATAAAGACATATATGTATGTATTCACATAAATATACATACATGCATATACATATATATGAATATATATATAGGTATACACACACATTTATATTCCCTTCAACTATCCTCATACTAAGAAAAGTTTCATAAGTTACAATTATCATTTTTCCATGTGGGTATATTAATAGTTCAACTTTGATAAGATCCTTATGATTTCTTTTCCATGTTTACTTTCTTATGCTTCTCTCGCCTCTTTTATTTGAATGTCAAATTTTCTATTCAGTTCAGGTATTTTCAGCAAGAATTCTTGGAAGTCCTCTACCTAATTGAATGACAATATTTTCCCCTGGAACATTATATTCATTTTTTTCTGGGTAGGTGATTCTTGATTTTTATCCTAGCTCCCTTGATCTCCAGAATATCATATTCTAGGCCCTTCAATCTCTTAAGAAGGGTTGAAGCTAGAAGCTGCTAGATCCTGTGTTGTCCTGATTGTGTTTCCATAGTATTCAAATTGTTTATTCTTGGCAATTGTAATATTTTCTCCTTGGTCTGGGAACTCTGGAACCTGGCTATAACATTCCTAGGAGTTTACTTTTTGGGATCTTTTTCAAGAGGTGAACAGTGAATTCTTTCAATTTCTATTTTGCCCTCTGGTTCTAAAAAAGCAGGGCAATTCTCCTTGAGAGTTTCTTGAAAGATGATTTCTAAGTTCTTTTTTGATCATGGCTTTCAGGTAGTCCAATAATTTTTAAATTGTCCCTCCTGGATCTATTCTCCAGGTCAGTGGTTTTTCCAATGAGATATTTCACATTGCCTGCTATTTTTCCATTTGTTTGAATCTGTTGAATAGTATCTTTGTTTCTCGTAAAGTTATTTGCTTCCATTTGCTCCAATTCTGAAGGAATTATTCTCTTCAGTGAGCTTTAGAGATTCTTTTTTTCCATCTGGTAAATTTGGCTATTTAAGTCATTTTTCTTCTCATTGGCTTTTTGGGCCTCTTTTGCCATTTGCATTAGTCTATATTTTTTTAGGGTCTTATTTTCTTCAGTGTTTTGGGAGTTTTCTTTAGCAGGCTGTTGACTCTTTTTTTAATGATTTTCTTGCATCATTCTCATTTTTCTTCTTGATTTTTCCCCCATGTCTCTTACTTGGTTTTCTTTTTTTTTTAACTTAACTTTTGTTTATTTTTAGTTTATATCATTCATTTCCACAAGATTTTGAGTTACAAATTTCCTCTCCATCTTTCCCCTACCGACCACCCCAAAACAGCAATCCCACTGTATACCCACTCCCCCAATCTGCTCGCTCCTATATCCTCCCCCATCTCCTATATATATATATATATATATATATATATATATATATAATTTTAACATCTGGTCATAGAACTTTAAATTCTAGATTCTTCCATTGCTCCCTCATAACCCACCCCTGCTGGAAAGACATGGAATTTAATACAGGCTATACATGTATAGTTAGGCAGAA
>CM053583.1:139745809-139768451 GCA_028627135.1 Pseudochirops cupreus
GATTAACCCTATTCTGTCTCTCCCTATCTCCTCTCATTCTATTTCTCTCCCACATCTCAATTTCGCCTTTTAAAGTATCATCCCTTTCTGTTAAATTGATCCTGTGCCCTCTGTCTATACACACATTCACATATGTATTCATATACATATATACCCTCCTATATAGGCATATGTTTATGTATACATACATATACATTAGTATTCCCTTCACCTATCCTCATACTGAGAAAAAAATTCATAAGTATACAATTATCATTTTTCTATGTTGGCATGTAAGTAGTTCAACTTTCATAAATTATTTATGATTTCTTTTCCATGTTTACCTTCTCATGCTTCCTGTATTTTAATGTCAAATTTTCTATTTAGTTCAATTTTATTTCAATAAGAATGTTTGAAAGTCCTCCAATTCACTGAATGACCGTATTTACATCTGGAACATTATACTCATTTTTTTCTGGGTGGGTGATTCTTGGTTTCAATCTTAGCTCCCTTGATCTCCAGAATATCATATTCCTGGCCCTTTGGTACCTTAATGTAGAAGCTGCTAGATACTGTGTTGCCCTGATTGTGTTTTCACAGTATTCAAATTGTTTCTTCTTGGCAACTTGTAATATTTTCTCCTGCATCTGGGAACTCCAGGACTTGGCTGTAACATTACTAGGAGTTTTCTTTTTGAGGTCTTTTTCAAGAGGTGATTGGTGAATTCTTTCAATTTCTTTTTTTCCCTCTGATTCTAAAATATCAGGGCAATTTTCCTTGAGAATTTCTTGAAGGATGATTTTGAGGTTCTTTTTCTGATCATGTCTTTGAAGTGGTCCAATAATTTTTAAATTGTCTCTCCTGGATCCATTTTCCAGGTCAGTGGTTTCTTTCAATGAGATATTTCATATCACATTCTATTTTTTCATTTCTTTGGATATGTTTAATAGTATCTTGATTTCTCAGAAAAAGTCATTTGCTTCCATTTCCTCCACTATAACTCTGAAGGAATTTCTCAAATCTAATTTTGAACAAGTTATTCTCTTCAGTGAATTTTTGAAATTCCTTTTCCATATGGCAAATTTGCCTTTTTAAGGCATTTTTCTCCTCATTGGCTTTTTGGGCCTCTTTTGACATTTCAGTTAATCTATTTTTAAGGTATTATATTCTTCAGTCAGGTTGTTGACTCTCTTTTCATGATTTTCTTGCATCATTTTCATTTCTCTCCCCAATTTTTCCTCCACTTCTCTTATTTGTTTTTCAAAATCCTTCTTAAGTTCCTCTGTGGCCTGTAAACAGCTTACATTTTTCTTGGAAGCTTTTGGTGCAGGAGTTCTGACTGTGTTGTCTTCGTCCTGTTCCATGCTTTGATCCTTTTTGCCCCCCAAAAAAGGAATCTAAAGTTGGACTTCTGAGCTTGGTTTGCTTCCTTTGCTTGCTCATGTTGCCAGTCAATTATTTTGATTTTTGAGCCACAGTAGAACTGTGCTTTCAGAGAGGAGATCTTTGACCCAAATTGCTGGGATTTTTGTGGCTCCTGGAGCTAATGTGAGGTGCAGTCTCTGCAAGCCCTACCAACAATCCAAGACAGCAATTGCAATCCAGGCCAGTTAAGGCAAGAGCATTTACCCTCTGAATGGTCACTTGGCCCGCCTACAGTCTGCAAGCCATGAGCTCTGAAGCAGCCACGTGGAGGTGGCTGCAGGGCCACTGATTCTGCTGCTTTATTTCCCTTGGGGGAGATGGCCAGATCCCCTTTTCTCCCCCAAATTTAGCTGAGTTCCACTGACCTTTCACTTTTTCCTTGTTTCTTATGCATTGATAATTCTGGAAATTGCCACAGTACGGGTGATCCACTCTCCAGAGTGCTCCAGCAGCAGCTTGTCCTGACTGCCCTGGGTCTAAGTCACAGTTTCAGGCCAGGCTGGGCTCAGCTCCCTGCAACTCTGCAATGAGCCCTTCCTGTCCCACCTGTTGGGCTGCCCCCAGAGGGAGATGTGTTTTTCTATAATTTGGGGGGTTCTTTAGCTGTAAAATTTATTTAGAGTCATATTTTATAGGTATTTGAGATGGTTATGGTGGGAGCTGCAGAGTTCTTCTTCTATGGTACCATCTTGACTCTGCCTCCCTTGTTTGATTTTCAAAATCCTTCTTGAACTCATCCATGGCCTGTAACCAATTTATATTTTTCTTGGAAGCTTTTGGTGAAGGACTTCTGACTGTGTTGTCTTCTTCCCATTTCATGTTTTGATTCTTTTTGTTCCCAAAAAAGAATCTAAAGTTGGGTGTCTCTACTTGTTTGCTTCCTTTGCTTGCTCATGTTGCCAGTCAATTACTTGACTTTTGTGCTCTTTGCACAGTAGAACTCTACTTTCAGGTGGAGAACTTGGTCCGAAATCACTAGCATTTTTGCAGCTGCCACAGCTGTTAGGAAGACACCTTCTCTGTAGCCACCACCATCTTTTACTCACTGCTCACACCCATCAGTACCACCACTCAAGACCACAATCCCAATCCAAGCAAGTTAAGGCAAGAGCACTTAGCCTCTGAATGGTTGCTTGGCCCCCCCGCAATCTGCAAGGCAGGAACTCTGAAGCAGCCATTTGAAGGTGGCTGCAGGGCCACCACTTCTGTAGCTTCCTGCTGCAGGTGTAGGAGGCCGGACCACACTCCATCCCCCCCAGATCCAGGAGAGTGCCACTGACCTTTTGCTTTGTCTTTGGCATTTATGGGTTGATAATTCTGGAAACTTCCATAGCTGCTGGTGATCTACTCTCCTGAATGCTCCAGCTAAAGCTGGTCCAGGCCACCCTGGGGCTAAAACTGGAGATTCATGCAGAGATGGACTTGGCTTCCAGCATGCTGGCATGAACACTTCCTGTCTGCCTGCTGGGCTGCCATCAGTGGAAAATTTGTTTCTCTGTCCCTTTATGGGTTCTGAAGGTCTAAAAAATTTTTTAGAGTCATATTTTAGGTGGTTTTGCGGGGAGCCATGGGGTTTTCCTGCTTCTATGCTGCCATCTTGACTTAGCCCCTCTCCTCACTCTCTTGAAACCCAGTATTCTCAGGCACTAGATGGTATAAGGAGATGAACAAGTTTGGTAATAAGCATCATCTATGTGTCTCAGACACCAGGAGTGGTGATGAGCATCATTTCCAACTTCCTGTTCATTCTAGAAGATTCAGATGAGTAACAAGGATAGGAATCCCTAACCAAAGAGTACCCTTGAGTTGTATAACTGAAACCAGGACAGCTTTAGATCTAGATAACAAAGGCTGAGTCCAGAGCAGTCTAATACACTTCGGACCAAACTCAAGTTAGAAACTTGCTGAGCTCAGAACAGAATGGAAGCAATCAGATTTTGCCCTGAATCAATTCACTCTGAGAGCACTGAAAACTTGCAAATTCCCACTCTAAGTTGTCCATGACATCCTGAAACCATACCACACTCAATATTCGAAGAAAGTGACAACAGGACCAACTCAGACATTTCCTAAAAGTTCACAGAGATTTGCCCTAATAACTAATCTACAGTTACAAAATAGACTAGAAGAATGAGCAACCAAACATACAAAAAAGAATCATCCATAGAAATTTGTTATGGGAAAATGAAATTAAAATTACAATCTCAGAGGAGAATGATTTAAAAGATTTTTCAAGCAAATTCTTGAAGAATATACTTGGACACAATTTCATCTAGAATTACTGGAATAAATGAAGCAAAAGTTGTTGCTGTTATTTAAATGAAAGCTAAAATGTATTTTATCAATAAAATGTGTGTGCTAAAGGAAAATTTTGGAAAAGAAATGTGAGTTATGGGGAAAAAATCACTTTTAAACAGATTTAACAACTTCACAGAAGAAATAAAATCCCTGAAAATTAAAATGAAACAAATAGAAATTGGTGACTCCATGAGACAAGAAATATTAAAGCAATGTCAAAAGATTGTGAAAAAAGAAAGAAGAAAATATAAATTATTTCGTAGAAAAAAACTGACCTAGAAAAGAAATTGAAGAGAAAAAAAAAACAAAAATTAAAACAAAAAAAAACAAGAATGATCAGACAACCTGAACTCTATGACTAAAACAAGAACAGGATTATATTTCAAGAAATAGTAAAATAATACCATCCAGGTCTCTCTGTACCAAAGCGCAAAGTGGAACTAGAAGGAATTCATTGATTGCTTCCTGGGAATAAAAACACCCAGGAACATTATAGCTAAAATACAGAGCTTCCAGGTCAAAGAAAAAAAACTATACAAACAGCTGAAAAGAAAGAATTTAAGTACAAAGAAGTCACAGTCAAGATCACACACGATTTAGCATCAACCAGTATGAAATATCTGGAGACTCAAAATATAATATTCCAGAAGGTAAAGGATATGTTACAGCAAAGAACATATTTGCCAGCAAAACTGAATATTATATTCCCCCTACAGTCAATACACTGAATATTCCCCCAATACAAGGAAAAAATGGATCTTTAATGAAATAGTCAATTTCCAGCATTCCTAGTGAAAAGACTAGAATTATACAGGAACTTTGAAGGTCAAACACATGAGTTGAGAGAAAATAAAATGACAAGTAAAAATGAATAATCACAAAGGAGAACAACATAAGGATGAAATGATTGCGTATAAATATGGGGTGACGATAGTTGTGTCTGTAACAGCAAGCACTGTAGCATACCCAGGATGGCTGCTAGCACAGGTTCTTTGATCTGTTTTTTTTTTTTTTTAAGGAAAGCAACTCAAAATGGATTGTGTGTGTATGTATGTATGTATGTATGTATGTATGTATATCACTCACTTAGTTTAGGGAAATAGTCAGCACCCTGAGCTTCAGAGAAAATACAAACAGAAATTATGAGCAGACAAAAAATACAAAGGAAATAACACAATTCCACAGACCAGCAGACAGGGCTCCTAGCTGTCTGACTATTACATACACACACAGTTAATCACCAGAGAGAGAAGCACCAATGCCCAGATTTTCAAAGCTGTGGGGCTCAATGGATATCCAGAGTCACATATGGCCATACCACGAACTCTTCCCATAAGTAATCCCCAAAGGAAAACCTCACCTCAAGATTTTACATATGTGTGTGTGTGTCTATGTATATGTGTGTATGTATATATGTATATGTGTGTATATGTGTATGTGTATATATGTGTATGTGTATATATCTATATGTTTATATATGTGTGTATATGTGTATATATGTATACATATATGTATGTGTATATATGTGTATACATACATGCATACATACATATCTTTCTTCAGGGTTAGAGGACATCACAACTTTGTGACCCACTGACTAATTAAAAATTAACAAAAGGTGTAGGCCTTCTTGAAAAATAAACCTCCCCTAAGTAAGCTTGCTTTGTTGGGCTCCAAGTGAGGTCCATTAATGGGCAGGGAAGATCTTTACATTCCCTTACCATTATAGTGTCCCCACTGAACTCTATCTACATCAGCAATTATAAAGGGATTCTAGTTAGACAAGGTCTAATTATGTAATGTCTTGATGATCTTAAGAAAAGAATGTAAAGAGAGCAAGAGAAATAAACTAGAGGCAGGGAGGGAAAAATATGGCTAGAGAAAATTATCTCATATGATGGTAAATAAGTAAGCATCTATAAAAAAAATATAGGAAGTGGATAGAGGGCAACTGACACAAATTCATCTGAATTGATCAAAGGAAGGAAGAATACACACACATACTTACTCAGGTATAAAAATATATATCATTTAAAGGAGAAAGGCATGAGAAGGAAAGGGAAGGAAAAGAGGGAGATTAGGGGAAGGGCAGACTAAGGGACTGATTAGTCCTAAGCAAAACAAACTTCTAATAATGATGTAAAAAAACCTTTTTAATTTTTTTTGAGACATCAAAGAATGAGAACCTGAGAAAGTTTCAATCAAATGGGGAATGGCTGAAAAAAATATGCTGTATAAATATGATAGAGTATTATTGTGCTTTCAAATGAGGAAAGGGATGCTTATAGAGAAACTTGGGGAGACTTATATGAACTGCTAAAGTGTTAAGTGAACAAAACAAGGAGAAAAATTTCCCTAAAGACAATAATATGGCAAAGACAAATAGTTTTGAAAGAAATGTCAACTCTAATCAAGCTAATCACCAACCACAATTCCAGAGCATTAATGATGAAATACGTTACTCATGTCCTTCAAGAGAGATGGCTCAGCCAATATATGTATATGTCTATACACACATGTCATGGTCATTGAAGAAATGTTTTGATTGACTGTGCATACTTATAACAAAGGATTTTAGTATATTTCATTCTCAATTGGGGGTTAGGTTTGGGAGGAAGGAGGAAAGGGACATTTTCACTGAGTAAAATATAACTGTATATCTCTATATTTATATCTATCTATACATGTTTGCATCCATCCATCTATCTATCTATCTATCTATCTATCTACTTACCTACCTAGGTATCTACCTACCTACTTATTTATTGTCATAATCTACACCACTCAAACCAATCTCAAATCTGTCTAGTAGGCTTCAGTTACCTTAGGATAAAGAATCTATAGTCTAAAAGGAAAATCAGAAAAGTCAGTAAGCAAGAAAGCTTTGAAAGCTACAAGTTAACCATGCAAAGTAATTTTAAAAGAAAAGCAAGTTGTTTATAACAGGCACCTATATATTTATATATAATCTTCTTTTTTCTGTTCTACTATGCATACAGAAATGGTTGTTCTATTTCATATTTGTAAAGGTCAAAACAAAATAAAATGTATTTTTAAACAAAAATACAGCTAACATTTATATAGTTCTTCCAGATTTGTAAAACGCTTCGCATAAATTATTTTTTGAGTTCCATAACAACTCTGTGAGATGCAGATTTTGTGCAGTTTTTATAGATGAAAACTAAGACCCAGAGAGTTTAATAGATATGTTGATCATCACACAGCTAATAAATACCAGAAGCAAAATTCCAAACTAAGTTGCTCATCACTGAAGATAGTACTCTTAGTAGATGATAGAGAGGTGAAATTAGTTATTTTTGCATCAGAAAACAACAACATGATACTTGCTCACAGATAATTTACAATCATTTGAAACATAAAAAAATCAATCCTTGAAAAATAGTTGATTAAATGAAAGACTAAAATTAAGTTAACTTTCTGTTCTCTGTATAAGTAAAATATTTAAGGTAATTTTGAACTGGGTCTTGATTGAGAAATATGTGGTTAAGAAGATATTATGTTGAATTTTAATGTTTAAAAATAGCTTCTTATTCTGACTCTGTTAGTTACAATACATGGCATTAATAATCACCTAACCATTCAAAACCTTTTTTCTTCTCTTTTAATGGACTGTTTTAACTAGATGCACAATAAAGTTCTTTCCAGCACCAAATCTTAGATCATGATCTGAAATCTAAGAAAAGGGAAACTTTTAAAGAAAAGTTCCAATAAGAGCTGAAACCCAGAAATGGATTCGGGCAAGTTAGCAACTATTGAGCAGACTTGCAGTAAATAGGAACATCCGTGATTTGTCCTCACACAGAAGAGAAAATTATTTGGGGAAAGCAAAGAGACTCGATAAATAAGATAGTTTCATTAGAATATTTACAAAAACTGAAGTGTAAAAGCAAGAGCATGACATGGCCTCATTAGAGAAAGTGCTGTGCTTTATGAGCAAAGCACAAGTGTATGGTAGAGCATTCCAAGCTCCTATTGGTCTGATCAGCCACAATTGGATATGCTATAACTTGACTCTAACATAATAATGTCATTTTGGTCCTCTTTGAGAATGAACAACCAACCTACATTTTCATAAAACATTTATTTTTATCAAAAGGTTCTCAAATCTATTGTTTTATTTCTTGGGGTCATATATTAAGTGCAGTAAGTAGCCTTAGGATTATAGCGTAGATAAGGAAGGTGATGACCAAATAAATTAAGTTCCTTACCTAATATCATACAATAAAACTAGCATTTGAACTCAAGTCCCTGACTCTAAATACACAAGTTTCCCCACTGTACCCTATGGAATGTACTAGAACTGTGCAAGCTCATAGTAACTGATTGTTAACTTTCAGTATGAACAGTAACAATTCAGAAATCTGCAAGCATTATAAATCAGGGTTTAATTTATTGTTTTGTTGTTTACATGGATTTTAAAAAGTGAAGAAAATATTAATAGGGTGGATTAAACTTAAAAGTGTCCTGTGTATACACATTTTTCCCAGAGAGGCAGTTGTTAAATATTTAGCATAACATGCATGTAATCCTCCTTTACAATGGTACTTTTTGAGTTAGATAGAACATACATTTATATCCTCATTTTTCAGATAGAAAAACAAAAGCACAAAAACTAACATCATTTATCTAACATCACATATCCAATTGAAAAGATACATAGATAGATATATACACATACACATTTATGTATTATAATAATATATAATTTATGTATATGTACATGTATCTGTGCATATGCACACACACATGCACGTGCACACACACACCTGTGCACGCACACACACACATACATAAAATTTCCAAGACTTTTTAAACTGTACTATAAAATTGCTTTTATCCTACTTTCTGCAGGTAATTCAGGAGGAAGAAGGTTATGTTCGAAGACCAGTTAACAATTCACAATCAGCCCTGATACTAATAAAACCACATGTGGTTGATTTATAAAATACAAGAATTAGTATGATTAGTGAATTCTATATACAAAAACAGAAGTCTAGAAAAACCAAAAGGTCTATTACAAGTGAGGCTTATCCTCAAGTCAGCACAGTTCCATTTAAAATCATTGGTTCTGGAGTCAGAAAGTCTAGGTTTAGATCTGAAGCTGAGTCAGTTACTAGCTTTATGACCTTGGGTATATATAAAACATCCTGAACCTCAGTTGGCTTATGTATAAAATGAAAGGCGTAGTCTAGCTGATCTTCAATGCCCCTGCCAGTTCTAAATTTATGAGAAGAATCTCTCTTCAGCTATTCATCCCACTGCATTACCCTGGACTCACTTTCATCATTACTCCTGTTGTCCTAATCCATATTTAGAAAAACAAAACTAAACTAAACTTCTTAAGTCACTGAGAAAGGAGGAAGGATGAGATACCGATATACAAAATGAACAGTTCCCTCCCTTTCTTCCCCCTAGGGATGTATTTTAAAACTGTTGCTTAGATGATTTTTCAGTATTTATAAATTATCCTGTGTATGCTCTGATGGTGATATGAAGTTGGTACTGATTAAACCCCGTTAAAAAGTGACTATCCTTCATTTGCTAAATAAGGGACAAAATGTACCTAAGAAACATCCCAAAGGTGTAATTATCTCTTGATAATGATCTCCCCTCATTATCTTATTGCTAATTAAATTAATTAAGTAGCCTTTTCCCAAGCAGACATGATTTAATGTGCTGTATAAAATTAGAAACCTTCAAAAGTGGAAACAAACTGATATTGTTCATGGTTAGACAAAGGCATAACTCAAAAGTTTTGTAAACGTATGTATGGGGTGAATTCTCATCTTTTTTTTTTAATCTTTTGTGTAAGGGAAAACAAGAGCAACCGTAACTACTCATAAAAACATATGACAGCAATTGGAAGAATATAAGTAGACCAGAATCTACCGTCAGATTATAATTTATGTTTCCGTTAAAGCTGTTCAAAACCATCAGGGACATTTGAGAACAAAATTGGAACATCTATATCTGGTGTGAATATTAGTGTAGGAAAGGACTGAAGGACATTTAAGTCAAATCCTGGCTCAATAATAACATATATACAGAACTGAGAGATATGGGGAAGTAGAAAGTCATAACATTTCCTTCAGAGGAAAAAAAATAACACTAATTTTGGCAATTCATATACTTATACTCTTCTATTTAATTGGTTCCCTCTTGCTAAGTCTTCTTTTCCCTCCTCTTTTTTGCCATTATCAAATAAATGTGAAAATAAATTAAGGAAATATTAACATTAAATGTGTTTAATTTACTGACTTACATCATTAAATATATTTGGTATACACAAAATTAAATAATTTTATTTTGAAGTTTTTTGGCTAAACTTCCAAGGAAATTTTACACTAAATTTTTGGACAAATTTGGAACAGGGACTCAAAAGCTAAGCCAGCAAAACAAAAGTATTATCAGGTCATAGTTTACTACAAGTCTGACTTTCTTTTTTTTCTATCTTTTTAAAAAATTTTAATTAATTCATTTATTTTTAGTTTTCAATGTTCATTTCCACAACATATTGAGTTACAATTTCATCTCCCAGTCTTTCCCCTACCCCCTACCCCAAAATAGCAAGCCTACTGAATACCCCTTCCCCCAACCTGTTCTCTCTTTTATCCTCTGTCACCACACTCCCCCCCTAACTTTGTAGTAGGGCAAGATGGCTTTCTATACCCCAGTGTCTGTATCTTATTTCCCAGTTGCATGCAGAAAACAAAATTTTTTAAACATTTTTTCAAACTTTATGTTCCAGATTTTTTCCCTTCTTCCTTCCTCACCCACCCCCAACTGGAAAGATAAGCAATTCAACATAGGTTGTACACGTGTACTTACCTAAATCATTTCTATCATGACCCTCCTCTTATCTCCTACCTCTCCCATCTTCCAGTAGGGTAAGATACCCAACTGGGTGTATATGTTATTCCCTCCTTAAGCCAATTTCAATGAGAGTAAGGTTTTCTCATTCCTTTTCATCTTCCTGCTCTTCCCCTCCATTGCAACAGTTTTTCTCTAGCCTCTTTTATATGAGATAATTTAACATAATCTATCTCTCCCTTTCTCCTTCTCCCAATAAATTCCCCTCTCACCTCTTAAATTTTATTTCTTAGATATCACTCCTTCATATTCAACTCATCCTGTGCCTTCTGTCTGTGTATACATGAATATACATATGCCCACACTCACATACACACACATACACAAACTTTCCAATACATACATATATATGTATATATACATATATATATATATGTATATATATATATATATATACACACACACACATATATATATATTCCCTTCAATTATTTTCATTCTGAGAAAATGCTCATGAGTTAAAATTATCATTTTTCCATGTAGGAATGTAAATAGTTCAACTTTAATAAGTTCCTTATGGTTTCTTTTTCCTGTTTACCTTCTCTTGCTTCTTGTAGCTGAAAGTCAAGTTTTCTGTTTAGCTCAGTTTTTTCATCAAGAATGCTTGAAAATCCTCTATTTCATTGAATGGCCATTATACTGAAGCATTATATTCAGTTTTGCTTGGTAGGTTATTTTTGGTTTTAGTCCTAGCTCCTTTGACCTATGAATAAAGGTAAAACATCATATGAATGTCATATTCCAAGCCTTTTGATCCCTTAAAGTAGAAGATGCTAAGTCTTGTGTTATCCTGATTGTGTTTCCATAATACTCAAATTGTTTCTTCCTGACTGCTTGCAGTATTTTCTCCTTGACCTGGGAACTCTGGGATTTGGCTATAATATTCTTAAGAGTTATCTTTTTAGGATCTTTTTAAAGAGGTAATTGGTGAATTCTTTCAATTTCTATTTTTCCCTCTGGTTCTAGAATATCAGAACAATTTTGCTTGATAAGTTCTTGAAAGATGGTGTCTAGGCTCTTTCTTTTTTTTTATCATGGCTTTTAGGTAGTCCAATAATCTTTAAATGATCTCTCCTGGATCCATTTTCCAGGTGAGTTTTTTTTTTTCCAATGAGATATTTCACATTGCCGCCTATTTTTTTTTTCATTTATTTGGGTCTGTTTTATAGAATCTCAATTTCTTATAAAGTCATTAGCTTCCAGTTTCTTGAATCTAATTTTGAAGGAGTTATTCTCTTCAGTGAATTTTTGAAATTTCTTTTCCATATGGCAAATTTGCCTTTTTAAGGCATTCTTCTCCTCATTGGCTTTTTGGGTCTCTTTTGCCATTTGAGTTGGTCTACGTTTTAAGGTGTTATTTTCTTCAGTGTATTTTTGTGTCTCCTTTAGCAGGCTGTTGTCTCACTTTTTGTGATTTTCTTGCATGATTCTCATTTCTCTTCCCAATTTTTCCTCCACTTCTCTTACTTGATTTTCAAAATCCTTCATGAGCTCCTACATGGCCTGTACCCAATTCATATTTTTCTTGGAAGCTTTTGATGCAGGAGTTCTGACTTTGCTGTCTTCTTCCTGCTCCATGCCTTGATTCTTTTTGTCCTCAAAAAAGAATTCTATGGTATGTTTGTGCTTCCTGTGATTGTTCATATTGCCAGCCAATTACCTGATGTTTGACCTCTTTGCCATGGTAGAACTCTGCTTCCAGAATGGAGAAAACTTTGTCACAGATTGCTGGGGTTTTTGCAGCTGGTGGATGTAGTATGGGGGCACAGTCTCTACAGCCCCCACAAGCTCTGGCTCACTGGTCACACATCCTAGGACTGCCAACCAAGACCACAATTCAAATCCAAGCAGGTTAAAGCAAAAGCAATTACCCTCTGAATGGTTGCTCGGTCCCCCTACAATCTGCAGGCCAGGAGATCCTGAGGCAGCCACTTGGCACAGATGCTGTGCCTCCACTGCCTCTTGCCCCAAGGGTAGGAGCTGGACCACACTCTTCCATCCATTCCTGTTCCAATACAGTTCCACATTGACCTTTTACTTTGGCTTTTATGGGTTGAGAAGTCTGGAAGCCCCCATACCTGCTGGTTATTCACTCTCCTGAAGTCTTCTCTGGCCAAGGCTAGTTGGGGCCACCCAGGGGCTGGAACCGCGAAGCTCCTGTGGGACTATACTCAGCTCCAGATTGTTGTGACAGGCCTTTCCTGTTGCCCTGCCAGGCTATCTTCAGTGGGAGATGTCTTTCTCTCTATCACTTTGTGGGTTCTGCAGCTTAGAATTTGTTTAGAGTCATATTTTTTACAAGTATTGGAATTATCTGGAGCCACAGCACACGCCAAGTTTGTGCTTCTATTCTGCTATCTTGGCTCTCTCCCCTGTGGGTCTCACTTTCAAAGAAGTTGAAACAACTATGGGACATGTTGTAATACTCAAAAAGAGGATTCCTAGTATCCACAAATCAGTGGAAAGCCAGGAGTAGTTCAGCAGAGTAGAGGGCAACTCAGTGGAAAACCAGCAGAGAGCAATGTGGTAAAGTAGCCCAAGTGATAATATCAGTTTCTCTGGAGGGAAGCAACAAATGGAGGCTTAAGGCATAAAGAGATCTTCCATATGGAATTTACCATTGGAAAGTGAACTGCCTCAGCTACAACTGTTTCTGTGTCCCATAAAATTTTCAAGAACTAAATTAAAGAACTTTAAATTATAAAAAATAAGCTCTTTGATGAGAAGGACTGGTTCAGTTCTCAAGCATCTTAAACAATGTTTCACATAGAGTAGATAATTAAGAAATATTTGAATAATTAAAAGGATTTTATCTGATTTAAATAAATGAAAATGAGATAACTGTGGCATATTCAATCTATTCTGTAGATTTCAACTTATTTCTGTTTTCCCAAGACCAGATTCAGAGTCACAGAATCATAGAATATGACAAGTGTATGAAATTTACTGATTTTGTTCAAAACTCTCAGAGATGAGCACACTATGTTTTTAAATATGGTCTTGGACAGTTTATGAATTTCTAACTCCCAGTTGTGACAAGATCTTCTCAAAAAGGAAATAAGAAGTGCCTGACAACCAAGGCACCAGATATGCAAGTGAGATTCCTATCGCTTTTTTCCTATTGTTCAGGCTCTATGATCTTCTGGCCAAAGTCCTGGAAATGCCTATCTGGGGTTAAGATATGTCCATCTACTTTCCTCTTTAATGACTGAGATAGACTTATTCTTTTCTCCAGAATCCTATTCCAGTTGTCCATCCCTTGCTCACACCCCTGGATTTCCCATAATAGGTTTTTGCTTTTCCATGTGTGATCCATGCTCCTATACATTTGGAGGCTCACATCGGCGACTTGTTTTTACCATCCCTGACCAGTCTGCCTCTTCCAGGAAAGTTTCTAACTCCCCCGATGCAACAGCAGTAGCCTAGTATAGAATAAATCTCAGACTAAATTCACTTACATTTTGTCTTTATGCATTGAAATAGGGCTGGAACAGTAAAGAAATAGCAATATAACACTCCAGATGGTCTTGGAAAAAAGGGTTTCTTCTTGATGCATCAATTACTCGTTCAGAATCAAATACTAATCCCAGCACTCCAGCAATTCTGGGGCACTTGTTATAGAATAAGATAATATCACAGCACAGTAGCCTTTCATTTTGTGGTTTCAAGATACTGGAAGAACACTTGGAAAGCAGAAAGGCACTCAAAAAGGAATATAGAGATCCTCATCTCTTGGTGAATAGGACATAAATCAGCAATATTCAATCTCTCTGAACCATGAATTGTTGATTAATAGAGAGTACTGACCTGTAGTTTCTATGGCTAGTACAGACAGATGTGATTGTTTACCATCTACTGGTTAGAAAATCATTATAAGGAAATTTCTTTGTTGGGGGAAAAAAGGTGACTAGAGGGAAATCTTTAATCTGATTCTGTACAAAAGAGGACGTATGCTCAGTAATTGACCAAACTTAAAATGATGCTGTTTCTTTATGCTTTCTGGCAGGATCTAGAGTAAAAGGCCTGTCCTTGGTTCATAATATATTTAGCTATTAAATAATATTTCCCTGACATCTTACACTTTTCCAGACCCAGACAGGATTGTATTTACCATATTCTTGTCTTTGAAAAGATAGATAGTCCACCATGTTATGAATGTCCTTTTGCTTTGTTCATTGCCTGTACTTAGAATTCCAGCTTGCTTAAAGGCCGACTTCCTACAGGACAAGTTTTC
This sequence comes from Pseudochirops cupreus, assembly GCA_028627135.1. Taxonomy (NCBI): domain Eukaryota; kingdom Metazoa; phylum Chordata; class Mammalia; order Diprotodontia; family Pseudocheiridae; genus Pseudochirops; species Pseudochirops cupreus. The sequence continues at coordinate 139,760,637 of CM053583.1, forward strand.
TGAACTTCATTCATCAACCTTGTTAGGGCCTTCTCCCTCCTAAAATTAACTTGTATTTATTTTTTTTTTAATTCAAGAAAATCTGTATGATAAATAATACTCATTGTGTTGAGAATTATCCATCTTTTTTTTCCTTCCTTGTGAGTTTTCTTTTGTTTTCTGACATTTACTTTTTAACTTTTTCCCTCCCCCAACAATTCCCCCCCCAAGAAGAGCACAATAAAGTTTAGCTAGATTTCTCTAGGCTATAAATATATATATATCCTCCCCCAGACTACAATAAAGTTTAGATATCTTTCTTTATAGCTATAGATACATACATACATATATAGATATAGACGTATACTTTTCCAAACCTATTCTACTCCTGATCTTTGTTTTTATGTATATACATATCTCTTGTTTCTGATCCCTCCTGCACCCTCTACTTTACTTCAGATCACTACCTTTCCCTCTTATTTTTTGCCTTTTCCTCTCCAAGGATCTCTCTCTTATCCTGCTATTCTCATAAATCTAAACACCCTTCTGTACCCCCTTTTATCTGCTCCCTCATTCTCTCCTCTAAAAAAGCCTCCCTCATCCTCTTCCCCCTCCCTATGACCCTATTGTTTTATTTCTTCTGAGTTTAGAAGGCTTTTACACTCTTCTAAATATTTATGTATTGTTCCCTCTTAAACCCATTCCTGATAAAAGTGGGTAACCAGAACTACTAGCCCTCTTCCCCCATCTAATTCCTCTGTATCAATTCTTCCTCTTGTACCTCATTTGTATAAAATATCTATTTTAAGCTGTTCCTCAATGGTTTTACTTTTAAATTCATATCACAATCAGGTTTAGCTCAATCATTATTATGAATTACGCAATTATTGATAATATTCTTAGACATATATTTTATATTTTACATATATAAAAAGTAAACAGTCTGCCATTATGGAACCCTTATAATCAGTCTTTGTTACATACCTCATATTTCTCTTGGTTCTTTGTCGAATCTTCCATTAAGTTTAGGATTTTGGGGGGTTGGAGCCAAGATGGTGGAATGGAAGCAGGGACATTTCTAAGCTCTTTCATAAATTCCATCACTAAACTTTAAAAAGTGAATCTGAATGGATTTTAGAGTGACAGAATCCATTGGGAGATGGGACATGGCAGATTCTCAGCCCAGGAAAGTGCCCATGTAGGTCGGGGCAGGGGGAGTGCAGAGCACTGGGGGTTGTACCAGCATGGACCAGAGAGCACAGTACAGTGGAGTGAGAAGGAGCCCCAGCCAGCAGACTCACCCACCCAAAGGACAATTCACAGCTGTCTCACCTCAGAACTGAGGATTGGTGGGAGCTGGGTAAGAGAAAATGCAGGGACTGCAGCAGCAACAGCAGCTTCTTCTGGAGTTCTCAGCCTACAGCCTGGAAGTTTAAAAATCACCTACCAGAATTTCCAGAGACCAAGACGAAAGAGTGATCCCTAGCTGCTCCAGTTCCTGCTCCCTGACCCAGAAAACCCAGAGATAAATGTCCTACCCAGAGTAAAATCCTGAAATAGTGAAAATAGCCTCAGGCTTAGGAGTCACTGAGAAAGGGAGTAACTGAGGAAGTAAGGAGTTTGAAGTGAAGGGCAGGAGGGTTCCCAACAAGCCCCACCTCAGCTGACCTTCAGGAGCTCCCAAAGCCCAGGGTGGTGGACCCAGCAAGACCTAACAGCAGAAGCCCAAGGGGGCCTTAGCACCACCAGCACGAACTGTAGACACTAGTTCTTCTGGCTGCCAGCTGCTGAGCCTGCTTGAGCTATATCCCAGGGGCATAGAGGCAGAAATCTGAATTGGCCAGACCACTCCTCCCTAACTCAGGGGAAACACTGGCCTTGGACTCAGTCTAGACATCCAGAGGCTACAGCACACAAAGCCAACAACCCGGAACCTAGCTCCCAGCTTGAGAAGCATGGGTCAGAGCCCTCTGTACCCCAGAAGCAGAAATACACTTTAAAGGTTAGGAAATCAGCAATTACAATGGGCTGGAAGCAATTTACAAAGGGAAGACCAAATACAACAAAATCCTATTATTGTGAATGAGAAGAATCACTTTCAGGTGACACCAAGGAGTCCCTATCCACACCTGAGACCACAAAAGGAAATATGACAGATCTCAAACCCAAAAAGCATTCTTGGAGGAGCTCAAGAAAGATTTAAAAAGCCAAATTAGAGAGGTAGAAGATAAATTTAAATTTACAATGACCAAATTGAAAAAAAAAATCTCATTGCAGAAAACAAATCCCTAAAAAGTAAAATTTGTGAACTGGGACAGGAGGTTCAAAATCTAACTAGAAAAAATACCTCTCTAAAAAAAGAGCTTCAAAAACTAAGGAAAATCATTCACTAAAAATTAGAATCAGTCAAATCAACGCTAAGGACTCTATGATGCATCAAAAGTTAGTCAAACAAAACATGAAGATAGAAAAATTAGAAGAAAATATAAAATATCTCAGTGGAAAAACAACTGACCTGGAGAAGAGATCATGAAGAGATAACCTAAATTTTTTTAACAAAATTTTTAACACGTCTACTGGAAAGCCATGATGAAAAAAGCAACTTGGACAACATCCTCCAAGAGATTGTCAAAAAAAATTGTCCTGAAGCCTTAGAATCAGAGTATCAATTAGTTATCAAAAGAATTCACCAGACTCCTCCTAAAAGAGATTCCAAATTGAAAACTTCAAGAAACATAGTAGCCAAATTCCAGAATTATAAGGTCAAGGAGAAAATAGTGCAAGCAGTCAAAAAGACACAATTCAAATATCATGGACCTACAGTAAGGATTACATAGGACCTAGCAGCTTCTATATTAAAAGATCTGAGGGATTGGAATTTGATGTTTCATAAGGCAAAAGATCTAGTACTGCAACCAAGGATCAACTACCTGGCAAAACTGAGCATAATCTTTAAGGCAAGGAGATGGTCATTTAATGAAATAAGGGATTTTCAGACTTTCCTGATGAAAAATCTGGAGCTCAATGGAAAATTTGATCTCCAATTACCAGACTCAAGATAGACATAAAAAGGTAGACAAGGAAAACACTCTGTCTCTGTTTCTGTCTCTGTGTCTGTCTCTCTCTCTCTCTTTCTCTTTCTCTCTCTCTCTCTCTCTTTCTCTCTCTCTCTCTCTCTCACACACACACACACACACGTACACACACTTGCACACACGCACACACACACACACACACACACACATGCATGCGTGTAGCCTGGGATTCAATAAGAGCAAACTGTTTATATCCCTGTATGAAAAGTTGATACCTGTCAATATTGACATTTATATGATTATCATGACATTTAAATGGGATATACATAGATAGAGGGTGTAGGTATAAATGAAATATTCTGATGATAAAAAAAACCTTATTAACAGGTTTAAAGGGACTGTAATGGGAGAAAAGGAAACGATGAGGCAGAAAAAGGTAAATATGCCACTCAAAGAGGCATAAAAACATACTAAAGTGAAAGGGAAGGATGGAAGGAGATGAACATCACATGAACTTTATTCCCATTGGTTCTGGTCCAAAGAGGGAACAAAATAATCAGTTAAGTTTACTATTCTAACATGAAAAGGCACAAAAACTCATTATAATAGAGGAAAAGGAGGGAAGATGAGAAGCATTGTATGAAATTTACTCTCATTGTTTTGGGGTCAAAGAAGGAATAACATACTCTGATCAGTATAAAAATTGATTGTGCCCTACAGGCAGTAGGAGGGGTGAAGGGGAAGAATATAAAGGGGGGTTGTTAGAAGGGAGGGAAATAGTAGTAAGGGGAAAGGGTAAGCAAAGAGGGGGGATAATAGGGAAGGAATACTGAGGGAGGCAATGGTCAAAAGGAAAATTCTTAAAGAGGGGAAGGGAGGAGGAAGAAACAAAAACATAAGCAGGAGAGGCAATAGGAGGGAGGGAAAGACAGTAATCATAACAGTGAATGGGATGAACTCTCCCATAAAATGGAGGTGGATAGCAGAATGGATTAAAAATCATAATCCTACAATATGCTATCTACAAGAAACTCATTTGAAACAAGGGGAAACACACAGGGTAAAGGTAAAAGGATGGACTAGAATATATTATGATTTGTCTAAAGTAAAAAAAAAAGGCAGGGGTAGCAATCCTTGTCTCAGAAAAAGCAAAAGCAAAAATAGATCTAATTAAAAGAGATGAGGAAGGAAACTATATCATGATAAAAGACACCATTGAGAATGAAGCAATATCACTACTTAACATATATGCACTAAGTGGTATAGCATCCAAATTCCTAAAGGAAAAGTTAAGGGAATTAGAGGAAGAATGAGATAGCAAAACTATACTAGTGGGGGACCTCAATCTCCCACTCTCTGAACTTGATAAATCTAACCTCAAAATAAACAAGAAAGAAGTTAAGGAAACAAATAGAATTTTAGAGAGGCTATATATGATCAATCTCCAGAGAAAACTGAAAACGTTCTTCTCAGCAGTACATGGCACATACACAAAAATTGACCATGTACTAGGGCATTAAAACCTCACAATTCAGTGCAGAAAGGCAGAAATGTTAAATGCATCATTCTCAAAGCATAATGCAATAATTATCATATGCAATAAAAGGCTATGGAAAGATGGACTAAAAACTAATTGGAAACTAAATAATTTAATCCTAAAGAATGAGTGGATCAAACAAGAAATTATAGAAACAATCAGTTACTTCATTCAACAAAGTCACAATAATGAGACAATGTACCAAAACTTGTGGGATGCAGTAAAGGTGGTACTTAAGGGAAGTTTTATATCCCTGAATGCATACATGGATAAATTAGAGAAAATGGAGGTCAATGAATTGAGCATGCAATTAAAAAAGCAAGAAAAAGAACAAATTGAAAATCTCCAATTAAATACTACATTAGAAATATGGAAAACCATAGAAGAGATTAATAAAGTTAAAATTAAGTTAAGGATGTTTTTTTAACAAAGTCTTGAAAGTTTGAGAGTTTATCAAATGTCTATTTTTTTTTTTGGCATTATGGATAATACTTAACTTTGCAGGGGCTATTTTTGGCCAGAGCCCAAGTTCTTCCACTCTTCAATATGTTGTGTTCCAAGACCTGTGTTCCTTTAAGGTCCCTGCTGCTAAGTCTTGTGCAATTCTAATTGTGGCACTATCATATTTAAATTAGTTTCATCTTGATGCTTTAAATATTTTATTCTTTGAGCTAAGGATTTCCGAATTTGACTATGATAGCCCTATGAGTTTTCCTTATAGGATCTGTTTTAAGTGGTGATTGATGGATTTTTTCTACTTCTGCCTGCTGGTCCTCCTGCCCCTTCCCCATGTTCTAATACTTCAGAACAATTTTCTTTCATTCTTTCTTCTATTATTGTATCAAGGTTCTTTTATAGCATAACTTTCAGTTGGTCCAGTTATTTTCATATTTTCTCTTCCTGATCTATTCTCCAGATCTGTTCTTCTTCTTACAAGATGTTTCATTTCCTCTTCTATTTTTCATTATTCATATTTGGTTTAATCATTTCTTAATCTGTTATAATTTCACTGGCTTCACTTTGCCCAATTCTAATTCTCAAGTTGTGATTTTCTTCCTTATGATTCTGGATCTCCTTTTCTGATTGGATGACTTAGTTTTTCTTCCTTCTGTCATTTGATCTTTATAGTCTTTTTAAAGATCTCCTACAAATTCTTTGTGGGCAGGTGACTATTTGACATTACTCTTTGAGGTTTTCTTTACTTCAGTATCTTCCTCTGAAGAAGAACCCTAGTCATCTCTATTCCCCTAACAGTTTTCTATGGTAGAATTCTTTCTCCTTGACCTGTGCATTTTTTGTGATAATAGTTTGCATTTGTCCTTCCTTTTTCTTCTTCCATTAGGTTGCTGTTGTTTAGTTGTTGTTATGTTTGTCCTTCATTTTTGAAGAGGATCATGACATTAGGGAAAAAATGACATGACTTGCAGTTGACTTTGATCTGAGTGAAGGAGCCTGTGCAAGGTCAACAACCTCACTTTCTCCTCCAGAGTCATCTGGACCCAGGATGCAATGGGAAAGCTTGGCCCTTTTAGGCTAAGATCTTTTCAAATACTCACTCAGGGTGAGGTAAAGCCCACTCAATTCACAGGCCTCTTTAAAAAGTGAGTCAAGAGATGGCACCTTTAATTAGGAAAAAAGAATGAAAAAAAACATCAAGCTGGGAGAGGGGAGACCATCAGGGTAGCAATTCCAAAGAGAAGCAGTTATCATTGATATTCACTGTAAGGCAGAGCTTCTTGAGGACAGATGCTGTCTTTTTAAATTATTATTATGATTATTTGCATTGCAATTATTTAACATAGTGCCTGGCACTACAACACCCTCATTTTACAGATGATGAAACTGAGGTCCTATGTAAGTTAAGAGACATAACCAAGGTCACATAGATAAGAAATGATAGAGCCATTATTTGAACCTAAATCCTTTGACTCCAATCCAATTGCTAGTGTAGATACAAGCTCTCTTACACAGGTCAAAGATAAATGGCTTGGCAACTAATTAAGAATAAGGAAGAGTGATTCTGGGTTTGAAAAGTGTGCGACAAGGGAGGTGTGGTACCTCCAACAGAAACATGAATATTTGAAAGATGGTGTACTTTATCGGTAGAAATAATGAGTTCTGTTTTAAAAATTGATTTCCATCCTAGGATCTACACTGAGCTGGAAAGCGTTTTAGAGATAAGGTAGTTGTTTCCCCACTCCTTGTAATCTCCTCTAGCCCTGGGGTATGGGAAATGGTATATTTTGTCCTAGATCTACAGTTCTCACCTCTACTATCCTGAAATCAAAGCCAAACCTCCAGCCTACTGTAAGTATCCACAACCAGAGGTTTTCTGCCCCCCTGCTTCTGCACTCACCTGTATGTATGCTGGTTCCTTCTCTCCCTGGCACTCTTTGCAGCATAACTGAGTCTGGCATTCCTGGTCAGCAGAGGCTTTCTGGATCTTCAAGGGCTCAGATGCCCAACTCCCCTCACTATGCGGGGTGGGAGGCAGGGTAAAAGTTCAGTGGCTGGTGCCAAGGCAGCCGCTTCAGCAAACTAAATCCAGGACTTACAGTTTGTTGATTAAGCTACTAGCCTCTTATAGTTAAAAGTGAACCTAGCCTGGAGGTGTTCACTCTTCACTCCAACCAAATCTTGGCCTGGGATTTTTCTTCTGATTTTCACAAACTGTCAGAGGAGGACCCCTGTAATGCCTGTTCGTATTTATCTCCAACCACTTTATTCCTGCTAAGGTGTTATTTTAACTCTTTTGTGGGGGGAAATCTTGAGAGCTTGGAATTTTCTGACCTACTCTACCTTCTTCACAGAATCCTTTCTCTGTACTTACTTATTTCTGTAAAAGTTACATTCCTCCAATACAAAGGAAAATTCCTTAAAGCAATATAATATGCTGTGTCTTTGCATTCCCAATAAGAATAAAGGGACTTATCCATTACAGGTGTTTAATAAATACGGGACTTCGGGGGGCGGAGCCAAGATGGCGGCTTAGCAGCAGCAACATATCACAGCTCTCACATAGCCACCCCAAAATACCCATAAAACATGACTCTAAACCAATCCTAGAACTCCAAAACGCACACAAAGATACTTCGCACTAAAGTCAGCTCAGCTACGAGGAACCATATCAGCACTACGAACCGAAACCAGCCTGCCCTGAAGCCATGGCTGTGCCCCGGGGGCGACTGGACAGGAGGAGTGGAGGAGCCTCTCAGGTGAGCAGATTGGCAGCAGCTGCGAGTGGTATTTGTGAAAGGGGGAGAT
>CM053583.1:139768951-139795448 GCA_028627135.1 Pseudochirops cupreus
GAGAGAGAGAGAGAGAGAGAGAGAGAGAGAGAGAGATTGACTTTTTAATTTGTTTTTATTTCAGTAACTCACAAAAGGCTCTGTAGTTGATGTTAAAAATATTAGTTTGCTGAGTTTCAATTACATTTCATTTTGTCCTTTCTGGGTTTGACAGACTAACCCCATTTATCATAGATGAAGCATGCTCATAGTTATTTCAAATGTTGGCTAAATTTGCTTTAATTTTGTTTTGCTTACTCTTCACTATTAAGTAGCATGATCTTATTATTCTTGTAACCGTTTAACATTTTATTTTAAATGTAGATTATGAGAAAAATTCAAAGTTTACATAAAAGAAAGAGTAAGATAGCATATTATACCATTAAAAAGAGTAATAGGGAAATGTCAAATTCTCTTTGGTTCTCAGAGAACAGGCAACTTTCTATTCCACACCTCTACCTCTCTCAGGGTGTGCATATTTATCTCATTAGCTTAAGGGATATACCAGATCATATTTACTCAATCAGAATGGTTCTCAGATGTTATCCAGAAGAAAAAAAAAACTACTTCCTAACTTAATTAATCTCTCCCTCATATTTCATCAGTCCTGCTATGGGCCCTCCTCCAAAGACCTCCTTTGTTTGAGAAACTGTGATTGAAATTTCCAAGGGGGAAAAAAATTAAACATAATTCGGGAGGAAGGCTCCATCAGGCAGATTTTTTTTTTGATGTGTCATGTAAAAATGCAATGCTTGCTTTGGGTCTGGAAGGAAAGTAAAAATGTAGAAAAGGCAGGAGGAATGAGGAAGTACATTCCATACTGGACCATACTTCTCTGCTTTTGTTTGTGCAATTTTTATTTTCTAACATACATATTTTTTTGCTTTGTTTTTGTTAAAATGCCATAATGTTTTACCAATATAGACACTCCTTCCTATTATCACTTGATGATGACTAGAGATCTGTTATATCTAAAATCCAATTCTGGTTCATAACTAATCTCACATTTATTTTTAATTATATCTATTTAATTCTGAAGGGGACACATTGAAATCTCCCACTATTATAGCTTTACTCCCTGTTTTCCTGTGTGTGTGTGTTTTTTCTGTTGCTAGGTCAGAGATACACAATTATTTCTTGTTTTTGTGTGTGCTCCATGCTTAATACATAACCTTAGGCCAAGAACACTCTTTTCTATGGAGCATTACCCTTCAGTTCAGATATGATTCTGGTGTTCTGACACTGGTCTTCACTCTTATGTGCAAGTGCACTCTTTAATTAGCAGTGGGTCTTTAACCCCACTTTATGGTGTGAGCAACAGGACCAATATCTGTTCTTGCTCCTTACAGAAAGTTAGGTCTATCTGTGCTGGAACTGGGAACTATTCTTGCCTTAATGCACACAGTTATGTCCCATTTCTGTCCCTTAATCAGACTTCATGCTGGAAAATTCTGTGTGGTACATTCTGGAGTAGATACTGTCCAAAGTTTCTAAAGACATTGTTGTCTGCTTATGCTAATCAAGCCTAGAAAAGTGACTCGTGAATTTTTTTACCCATAAGAACTTAGTCTGGTGTATTTCCTAAGTCTTTATGGAGCAATTACGGGGGAAAAGTGGGCTATAATGCTTTTTCTTAAATATCTTGACTTGTTTAATCCTAAACTCATTGTTCAGTAGTTGCATTTCTGTTCAACTCTTTGTTATGCGATTTGGAGTTTTCTTGGCAAAAACAGCGAAACGATTTTCTATTTCCTTCTCCAGTCAACAGGATTACATGACTTTCCCAGGCTCACACAGCTGGTAATTGCCTGCAGCCAGATTTGTATTCAGGAAGAGGAGTCTTCCTGATTCTAGGACCTGTTCTCTTTCCACTGCTCCATTTAGCTGCCCTAAACTTATTTAACATGAACAAGTTTATATGAACAATTGTTTTGTTTTTCGTTGTCATATATTATATGTGACAAGTACATCAAGATCTTGCAGAATAAGATACTTTTGAGGCCTTTGGCTCTTTTATTGTGACAATTTATTTACAGTGGGGAAAACAAAATGAAATTATTATAATAAATGTTCTCTCTATTTTTCATTTTTATGATCAATAATTTACTTAAATTTACCAGGTTAGAATTGTTTGAATTTCACAGAATACATTTCCCCTTTCTTTTTAATTTCTACTAAATTTGTGCTCTTTTTCATCGTTGTTTTAAGTTGATGGTCAGACTACACACAGAAGATTCAGGAATAGCTTCTATATTAATAATGACTCCTTTCCCACCTGTTAATACATAAACAATTTCCTTTCTCTTTTTATATTTAAATCTTACCATCTTGTAATATATATCATTTTTTTTTTCCTGCAATGAAAGTAGCAGACAGAGCCAAAAGACTTCCATGTAGCTTACAAATCTTTGGTTCCTCTCCTTACTTATTTCAGATGCACAATTGGCAACTTTTTTTTTTATGTCCATCTGTGAACACTTGTTGTTTACTATGTTCCAGGCATTAAGGATAGAAAGATAAAAATAAAACAATATTTGCCAAATAACTTGTATTAAATCAGGGGTGACAATGTATATAAAATAAATTCAAAGTCACAGGGGGAGACTGTATTAGCTGGTAGGATCACACAATACATCATATAGAAAGCAAGACTGGAACTGTGTTTTTAAGGAAACAAAAAATTGTAATCAGTAGACATAAAAGTATACACATTTCCAGTGTTTAAGATAACCAGTCCAAAGGCAAAGAGACAAGAGATAAATTATTTGTACAGAAGAGTAGCAGATAATTTGATTTGATTTGAAGAGTCTTATGAATTTCTTCATAGAATTTATCTACCAAAATAAGAGAAGGAGGCAAATAGAAAGGGAAAGTTTGAGAGAATAAAGGAGTAAGGAAGGAAGGAAGGAAGTACTTGTTAAGTGCTTTCTAAGTGTATTGTACTGATGACTGTTGGTGAAAATACACATAAACAGAAAAAATAGTTCCTGCTCTCAAGTAGCTTACCATCTAGTGAAGGAAGACAAAATGTAAAAGAAAGATGGGAAGTTTCAGAACTGATAATGAAGGTACCTGGCATGGTAAAATGGTTTTGATATTCAGAGGAATTCTAGAACAACGTCTGAAAGAGAATAAAGGTAATCCAGCCATGGCTCCTCTCCAAAATGGAAATGCAGTTGATGAAATTATATTTCTTACTGAATTTGGAAACACAGTTAAAAATCGTGAATCCTTTCTTTTACTTCTCCAAATAGAACTCCTGGGAGAAGGGAAGGAGAAGAGAATAAACATTTATATAGTGCTACTGTATACCAAACACTGGGCAGAGCATAATATTATTTCATTTAATCCTGAAAACAACCTTACTAGGTAAGTACTATTATTTTCTTCATTTTGCAGGTAAGGAAACTGAGACAAACAGAGATTAAGTGATTTGCCAAGGCTCACAGAGTTGAAGTGTCTGAAGCCAGATTTTAATTCAGGTTTTCCTGACTCTAGACCCAGCACTCTATTCATTGGCCACCAATTGCTTCTCTATTTGGGAACAATCCTTCTACTTTTCGTACCTTCTTTTTTTCTAGTTTCTTTTGTAGAGAGAAAAACAAGAACAACTCACATTTATATAGTGTTTAAAGCTTACAAAGTACTCCATATTTAGCCTATTTAGATCATTTACACCACTATTAACCTGTGAGGTAGGTTATAATCAAGCTCCATTTTACATATGAGGAAAACAAGGCTGAGAGATTTGTCCACAATGGTACACTTTGATTGCATCTGAGGCGGGATTCTAGCTCATCTTTCAAATTCCAATTCTTACACTTTATGAACTGAGCTAACTAGTTGCCAAGAATCAGAAAAAGAAATTAGGTTTCAATTTCCGTTTTCATTTGGAGTGCCAAGATTATTAAAACTGAGTTTCTCTAGTAATACTTCCACTGGTTGGTCAATGTAGCTCATGTGTAGTGTATTGTGTGATATGTTAAAGTCTATGAATTCCAGACAAACCTTCTGATTCTTGGAATGATCTATGGTTGTTGGGTTTTTTCACCACACAACTTGGAATCATTGGAAAAACAGGAAAAAAAAAGTCGTCTTGCTCTTACCTCCAGGACTGTCAGAAACATTTTAATTTTTCTTTTTCATATGTTACTATAGATAAGGAATTCATCAGCAAATAATCATTACACTGTCAATGAGCCTCTTAATATTTACTGGGCAGATAGTTAGAAAGCAGACTTACTTGGTTGCCACAATTATATACTTACTCATTCGAGTACATTAGGTTCACTGAGCATTAGTGTTCCACTGGAATATTCTTTGGCAATTTTGCACATGTGTTCTCAACCTGTACTCTATAAATTTGCTTACTTCTATGTATTCTGATAGCTGTAGCTAAATGCAATCTGTGTATTTTGTTATTGTATATATTTTAATTTATGTATATAAAAACCTTCTACAAAAGAGTCCATAGGCATCAACAGACTGTCAAATGATACATGACACAAAAAAATCACAAAACTCTGCTCTATGGTAGCATCTATATCATTTATATCACATTTTTTTATCATCACTAATTAAGAAATGTGTTTCCCTGTCTGTGATTAGTTTTCTTTAAAAAGAAAAAAACAAACATATCTGTCCATTTGCAGCAGGACAGGTATACTGATTTTCTTTAATATTTTTTCATGTCCCTGTGTCAAAATGCCAAGTAGCTGAAATGTTATGATTATTGTTGAATTCCAAAGTTCTGTCTTCCAATTCCCACAGTAGCTCTGTTACTGCCATTTGCTTGGCAATGGAAAGAGGAAAAAAATTATGAGCAATAGATCCAGCTGGCAACCCTACCGCCATCTCCTCTTTATTTCTAATTCAAATGAGATGACTACCACCTCCTTAGGAAGTGTCTTGGTAGTTTTCTCTGCCTTTAAGTGACAAAAATAATCTGTTTATCTCACTGCTTCCTCTAACTAGATTAGGGTAATGATTTCCCTATATTGATTTTGTTTCTGAACATTCCACCCAAATATTTATCAGGGAATTTTTGTTTTAAGTTTGACAAAATGAGCAAACAAGACAGAAATGTACTTGCTGAGGTCAACCTTCGATAGGTGGTATTGCAACAGCTTCCATCTTTGATTCTTAGTCATTTGTACATTTAACACCTAAGGGTGCTATTACTGTTACTGCTGAGTTGTCTGGATATTTTCAGGAATGAATACCTACTGTTCACACTACTGACTTTGCACTGATCCTCATATCACATAGTCCTCAAAGAGAAGCCCAATCATTCTAGAATCTCAGAATTGTTACCTATCATAGAGGTTCACATCTTTTTGGGAGTGGTGGTGAGTAGCAGCGCTCATCTTAGCAGTAGTAGTGGTGGTGGTGGTGGTGGTGGTGGTGGTGGCGGTAGCTAACATTTATATAATGCTTACCATATGCCATCACTGGGCTAAGCACATGATTAATATTATCTAATTTAATCTTCACAACAACTGTGCGAGTAGGTACTGCTTTATACTCATTTTATGGTTGAGGCAACACAAACAAATGTTAAATGACTTGCCTAGCATTACAGAGCTAGGAAGTGTCAAAGGCTGGGTTTGAACTCAGATCTTTCTGACTTCAGGCCCAGCATTTTATCCACTGTACTGCCTAGCTTCATTTTTTATTAGTCCAAATGTAAGGCCAACATTTACCAGCTTAAGACTATGCAATAACTCACACTGCATACACAATATCAATTGTTTCTCACAACAAACCTAGGAGGTTGGTGCTATTTTTTTTTAATGAGAACTCTATTTTCGTAGTTATATTCCAATTGTGGAAACACCTTCCCCTGACTCCTTCCTATTGTATAGTTAATGGTGTTAGAGACTTGCTAAGGGAACCAGGGGGCTTAAGCAACTTGCCCAAGGGTGCATAGTATATATAAGAAATAGAACTTGAAACCTAAGGCTGACCTCTTTACCACAGGACACCAAACCATCCATTTTCCAATCCATATCTTGAGTTACAAAGCAAATACAATGTTAATGGCACAGCTTCGTTCAAAAATTGGAGACTCCTATTTCTAATTATGAGAAGCTTTCCTAGTGAATCAGTGTTTTCTACATTTCAGAAACATTTTGGCTTGTTGTGTGGCAGCTGAATTCTTATTGCTGCCTTATTAGACTTGGTTCCACACTGTTAGATTTTAATTAGATACTAAGGTCAAATATATGTTTCATCAGATCATGTGTTTCATAAATTTATGTTGATGCAGCATTCTTTAATAGAGTGAGCCATTTTTGCTTAAAAGGCAAGTAACAAACCCTGAAATATAAAAATTGGGAATATACTGATACCTACACCAATCAATAGAATTCTATATTTAGAATATTTGGAGTAATTTGAGAATTTATATAGTTTGCTACTCCATGGTGATGATAGCAGAAGTACAGAAGTATAAATTTTCCTGGATGCAATAAAACGTTAAGTTATAGACTGTCTGATGATGCATAAGGTCTAAGTATGTTGAAGCAAAGTTCTTGGCTTATTCTTACAGACACCCCAGGAAACTTGAAAAAATATGTGTATGTCCCACTGCCTACACTCCTCTATCTCTTTTCCCCCTTCCCCAAAAACTGAGATCAATTTCCTATTTGCAAGCATATAGCTTACAATATTACAGACAAAAAAGATTCCATCGTTTTGCAGAAAATAAGACAGGAATTAGCAACTATAGTTACCAAAGATGAGTGTAACTCCCTCAAATAATGAAGTTGGGAATATGTGGGTTGCTTTTTTTTTTTGGTGAAGGATGATCTTTCTCTTAATCATTCCTGTTTTGACTCAATATTCTCTCTTTGTTGAGAAAAACTAACATTTTAAAAAATTTTCTCCCTGATGACTGTCCTTTTCACCAACTTCAGCCATGCCTCATGGGACTAACAACAAGTCCTCTCATCCTTTAGCCTAGGTCAGTATTATAACATCATAGATTTAGAGGGTGCTTATAGATGATTTAGGAGAAACTTTTCATTATATAAATGAAGGAACAGAGACCAAGAAAGGAAAAGTAACCGGAAAAAAAAAACACCTCTCAAAAGGTTGTAAGCCTCAAAACCAGGATTTGAATTCAGGCTCTTTGACTTTAAACCCAGAGTTCTTTCCATTACACCATATTACCTCATATCAATCTCAGATTGTATGCCATCTACACTATGTCAAATGAGGACTTGACAATAATTAATTCTTCTTGCCATGTCACATTGAACTATTCAAAAGTCCTTCTTGGATGTGGAGGCAAGATGGTAGATTAAAAGCAGGGACTTGCTCAAACTCTTCACCAAATCCCTCCAAATACCTACAGAACCCACAAAATGACAGAGTCAAAAACATTTCTAGCCCAAAACAGCCTGAAAGCCTGACAGGAAGGGTCTATTTCAATGCACTAGAAGTGGAGAGCAGTCTAGCATGGGGCATGCCAGGATAGAGAGGGCTGACACAGGCCTTAGGGGACTGAAGCACTGGCAGCTGTGGCAGTTTCCAGACTTTTAATCCAACAAATGCCAAATACATCACAGAAAATCAGTGGGACAACTCTGTGGGACCTGGGTGAAAGCTGGCCCCAACCCTGGAATGGTGGAGGCAGTGGCAGTGGTGTCAACAGCAGAAGCAAGGAATGCTTCTGGATCTGTTGGGCTATAGATGGTGGGGGATTCAGCAGCTGATACAAAGCCCCTAAAGCCAGGGACAGTACACCCACCTCTACCCTCACTACCACTGGAAGCAGAGTCCTGCCTTGTCAAAGAATTGGAAACAAATATCTGGCTAGGGAATGAGCAAATAGTAGTAAAAAAAAAAAAAACTTACACTGCACAGTCTTACTTCAGTAACAAAGAAGATCAAAAGATAAAACTAGAATAAGACAACAAAAAGACATAAAAAGCCTCCAAGAAAAATATGAATTGCTCTCAGGTCATTGAAGAGCTCAAAAAGGATTTTGAAATTCAAGTAAAAGAAGAACAGGAAAAATTGGGAAGAGAAATAAGAGTGATGCAAGAAAATCATGAAAAAGGAGTCACAACTTTCTAAAGGAGAACCTCCCTCAAAAAGGCTGAAGAAAATAACACCTTAAAAAACAGGCTAACCCAAATGGCAAAAGAGATCCAAAAAGTCAATGAGAAAAAGAATATTTTATGAAGCAGAATTGAACAAATGGAAAAAGAGGTCCAAAAGTTCACTGAAGAAAATAATTTATCTAAAATTAGAATGGAGCAAATGGAAGCTAAAGACTTTTTGAGAAATCAAGAAGATGTAAAACACAACCAACAAAAAGGAAGAAAGAAAGAAAGAAAGAGAGAAAGAAAGAAAGAAAGAAAGAAAGAAAGAAAGAAAGAAAGACTGTGAAATATTTCATTGGGGAAAAAAAAACCACTAATCTGGAAAATAGATTCAGAGGAGAGAATTAATTACTGGACTACCTGAAAGCCAGGATAAACAAAAGAGCTTAGACATCATCTTTCAAGAAATTATCAAGAAAAAATGCCCTGACATTCTAGAATCAGAGAGTGAAATAAAATTGAAAGAATCCACCACATACCTCTTGAAAGAGATCCCAAAAGGAAAACTCCTAGGATTATTGTAGCTAAATTCCAGAGTTCCCAGGTCAAGGAGAAAATATTGCAAGTAGATAGAAAAACAAAAGTTTGAGTATTGTGGAAGTACAATCAAGATAACACATGATCTAGCAGCTTCTATATCAAGGGATCAAAAGGCTTGGAATATGATATTCAGGAGGTCAGAGGAGCTAGGATTAAAACAAAGAATCACATGCCCAGCAAAACTAAATATAATATTTCAGGAGAAAAAAGTGAACATTTAATTAAATAGAGGACTTTCAAGCATTCTTAATGAAAATATTAGAGCTGAATAGAAAATTTGACTTCAAAAACAAGAATCAAGAGATGCATGAAAAGATAAACAGGAAAGAGAAATCATAAGGGACTCATTAAGGTTGAACTGTTTACATTTTTACATAAAAAGATAATATTTAACTCTTAAGACCTTTCTCAGTATTAGGGCAGTTGGAGACGATAGATGATAGATAGATAGATAGATAGATAGATAGATAGATAGATAGATAGATAGATAGATGGATGGATAGATGGATGGATAGATAGATGGATGGATGGCACAAGGTGAGTTGAACATGAAGGGATGATATCTAAAAACTAAAATTAAGGGTAAGAGCAACATTTTGGGAGAAGGAGAAAGGAAGAGACAGTATGGAATTAATTAACTCACATAAAAGAGGTAAGACAGAAGTTTCACAACAGATGGAAAGATGGGGGAGGTGAGAGGGAATGAGTGAACCTTACTCTCATCAGATTTGACTTAAGGAGGGAACAACATACAAACTCTATTGTGTATTTTACCCTATAGGAAAGAAACCCTGAAAGGAATAATGGGGTGGGGGGAAGTGAGATGATAGAAGGCAGGGAAAATTGGGGGAGGGGAGAGATGGAGAGAGCAAGCATTTTTGAAAAGGGACAGGGTCAAAGGAGAAAATACCTAAGTGAGGGGGGCAAAATAGGGTGGAGAAACATATAGTCTTTCACAACATGATTATTATGGAAGTGTTTTACATAATTACACATGTATAACCTATATTGAATTGCTTGCCTTCTCAATAAGGGTGGGTGGGGAGGGAAGAAGGAAGAGAAATTGGAACTAAAGTTTTAAAAACAAATGATAAAAATTATTTTTAGATGCAACTGGAAAATAGATATACATGTAATGCGGTATAGACATCTATCTTGCCCTACAAGAAAGTAAGAAAGAAAGGGATAAGGGGGGAGAGGTAAAAGGAAGGGCAGACTGGGGAAAGGATAATCAGAATGAATGC
Source organism: Pseudochirops cupreus (assembly GCA_028627135.1). Lineage (NCBI taxonomy): Eukaryota > Metazoa > Chordata > Mammalia > Diprotodontia > Pseudocheiridae > Pseudochirops > Pseudochirops cupreus. The sequence continues at coordinate 139,778,826 of CM053583.1, forward strand.
CATCCTGGGATGTGGGAGGGGAGAGATGGGAAGAAAACTTGGATCTCAGAATACTATCGAAATGAATGTTGAAAACTAAAATCAATCACTTCATTAATTTTAAAAAAAAGTTCTTCTTTTCCTTTTTCTATTTCATTCTATTTTAATTATCATACATATCCATCACCATGCATACCTGGAGGCTCTGGGTGCATTCTCAATTGCTCAGAGAGAGGAAAAGAGAAAAATATCTGAATCAAAGGTACATATGCATACACATACAGACATGCATATAGCATTTATACACGCATATATGCATTCACATACATACATATACATTTATGTGTGTGATTTGTGTGCATTCAGTCACATGTGTGGTAAGATCCATTTGTTACTAGACTACATACCCCTGATAATAAAAGGTATTTCACTCAGATAACTGCCTCCATCTCCCCTTTGTTAAATTCTGGCTGCTACAGTATTTTTATGGGAACACAACTGTTACTAAGAAAATATTTCACTTTTCAGTATCAGGACCTTAGGACTCATGATCACTTCAATCTAATTGTCGTCACAAGGTTCCTTTGAAAGTGAAGGAAAGACATCCCAACATATACATATACACATATATGTGTGTAAACCTGTGAATGAACATATACATACATACTTTCAGTGTCCAAGATTCATAATCTAGGCATTATCTTGGACTCTTCACTTTTTCTCCCTCTTACTTCTAATAGATTGACAAATCTTGTTGTCCTTTCTCTACAACTCTGAAATTTGACTCCTTCTCTTTACTTACATAGCTACCACCTTAATTCAAATCCTCATCACCTTTTCCCTAATTTATTGTAGTACTGTATTTGTTCTCTCTGTCTTGTGTCTACCCACACTCAATTCCATCTTATACTACTGCCAAAATAATTTTTCTTAAGTGATAATCTGAACACATGACTTCCATTCTCAAATCCAGTGAGGTCATATTGCTTATAGGATAAAATATAAACAGTTTAGCTTTTAATGCCTTACATGACCTCTTCCCAATCTATATTTCCAGCCTCTAAGAAAATTTCTCCCCCTCCCAGATTGTGCTATGTATGCAACCATACTAGCCTTTTCTGTGTTGCTCACGCATTTCCCATCTCAATGACTCTGCCCCGGGTGCCTTATATCTTGGAATATATTCCTTCCTTATGTCTGCCTCATAGACTCCTTCTGGGGCTTCAGGAGAGGAAAAGTTCAAGGTTCATCCAAGACTATTTTGGAACTAATTGGCAGATTATTAATAACTCATGTCTCATGGATCTATGTAATAGTATATTTGTTTATTAATTGCATATTGTTCTCGTATATTGCAATCAAATAGGACAGATAACAGAACATGAATTCCAAGCAGTCATCACCTTATTGACCTCCTTCTATTCCACCAACTTTTTTCTTGCCTGCTGTATTCAGTGAGTATGGATCTATTTTAACTCTGGGTCATAGTATCAAACAAATGTTAACTTCCAGTTCCACTCTACAGCTTATTTGTAAGATAAACACACACAACACATTTTTAAATGTCTCATTATGGAAAGAGAAATAAAATTAGGTTCGGAAAGTTTATATTAGCTAAAGAGACACAGCATTTTAGGGGGAAGACAGGACATTATTCCATTGTATTCTTCCTTCATCACTTCATCAGCGTTATTATTTTGAAAGTCTAGAGATCATTGTATCAGCAATGCAGCATTCACAATGCCTACAGTAACTAGAAATATGCCGATATGGTTATTAATCACAAAATGTAACAGGCTCTCTACATAAGAAATATAGCTAGAGCATTTATTTAAATACCAGAAAACTTAGTCCCAAAACCAGAAAGTCAAAGCCAACACAGTAGTTATGAAGTTGGCACATGTAGTTAAAGTAGTAAACACCCACATTCTCAAGCCTTCAAAACAGGACAGGCTACCTCAGGCAAAGATCCTCCTCTCCTCACTCACGACAACTGCTCAGCATCCAGGCAGCTTGCTCCCAGCAGCTCTGGCCCCCTGCAGTTCCCGTCCCTGGCAGTCTTCAGCAGGTGTCCTTAGCAGAGATTCTGGCAGGCTCAAAGAAAAAGGAGTTCATGCCACAACCGCCGCTGCCGCTGACACTGCCACTACTGCTTCCAGTCACCATGGCATGGACACTAGCTTGGTTCCAGCGTTCTCTTGCTCCAATCCTTCCTGCTACATCAGCAAGTTCAAGGGGCATAGAAGATCTTCAAATCCCAGTATCATTACAATCATGCAATATAAGTACCAACTGAAGGAGTAAGTATTGTCTACTCTAAGGGGTAGGAGGTGAAGTGAGATGTAATGATTATCTTAAAATGAATGAATGACTTTCACATGGAAAGAGGACTAGATTTGTCCTACTTGGTCCTAGGAGCAGAACTAATAGCAGTGGTTTAAACTTGCAAAGAGATAAGTATAGGTTTGATTTTAGGGAAGGACTCCCAAATTTTAGAGCTATCCCAATCCTGGGTTATTTCCATTGTATTTTCTGAAACCAAAGCTAGATGACCACTTACTAGTTATAGCTGTAACAGATACCTCAGAGGTCCCTTCTAACTCAGAAATCCTGATTCCATAAAGTATTTCTTCTTAATTGCTCTGAGCTCAAAAGAATTCTTGTTAAGGAAATATCTCCTCCAAGTTCACAGTGTTCAACTCCTTCAACTGGAGAACAAAACTTTCCAGCAATACGCAGGGCAGCAGAATTGATTAAGGTTAAGCAACATAGTTGTTTCCTAGGAAATAGGGGACACAGAGAACAGGGGCAATGGCATCTTTCTTTGATTCAAATGATTTTGAAGTCAGAGAATTGTAAGAACATGCTTTTTACAGCATCATGACAAGAAGGTTAATGACTTGTTATGCTTCAATGTCACTCACACTGTGTGGAGAACATCAGACCTAAATTGAAAGGGGCACGTCTTTTTTTATTTAGTCTTTGTCTGATTAATGGAGGAAGTCAAGTCAGGTACTTTTTAAATTTTTTTTTATAATAAGCAACAAAAACAAAACCTCACCTGTGTATCTCTATATGTATATAAATATATATGCATATACACAAACACATACATGTGCATATATGTGCACACATATATGCATAATACACAAAACAACATAATAAATATATTTGAATATTATTTTGCTGTATATTTCCAAAATATTTCCAAAATAGTAGAAACGTATACATGTATGTTTTGTTGACATGCATACATACATATATACATACATGTATGTATTTACTCTTCCTGGATGCCATATGACTCTACCATTTGCATACTTAAATGTTTCCTTTGGTTTCTTCTATATTGATATCAACATTGGTATATAGGTATAGATGAGGACTTCAGGGTAGAGCAGAAAACTCTCCCCAAAGCATCCCTTTAAAAAGGACTCAGAAACCTAACCAACTCCTCATTTGCAACCAGCTGTGTTGCTTGGTTTTGACTCTGCTGTGATCATGCTACCTTTATGGGTCCTCTTCTTCCTCAACTAAGGACTTTCTTTTGTATTTTGTCTTCTTTATTAGATTGTAAACTTGCTGAGGGTAGGTACTGCATTTAGCACAGTGCCTGGAACATAGTAGGTAATTAACAAATGTTTATTTTATTATATTGTATTCCATTGTATTGTATTGTAAATTAATTATGTCATTTGATTCTCAAAACTCTGTGACCTGTGTCAGATAGAGATGGAAATACTAAGGCTTAGAAGTATGGTTAGTTGGTATAGTTATTCCATAAGCATTTATCAGGCCCTTACTATGTGCCAGGTACTGTGTTAAATGATGGTGATGCAAAGAAAGTCAAAAGCATTGTCTCTGTCTTCCAAGAGCTCATACTCTAATGAAGAAGATTGCATGTAATCTATGATGTATCTACAAGAAATTTGCAAAGGATATTGAAAGTCATCTCAGATGGAAAACACTAAGAGCTAGAAGTAGGGATAGAGTCTGGCCCTGTAGACTTTTTTCTAGGGAGCTCCTTAACAGCTTATTCAATTTCTTTTTTTTTTCTAAAATGGGGTTAGACATTCTATTTCCTGATCTGTTAATCTAGATAATTTATATTTTTGTAAATATTCATCCATTTCACTCAGATCATCATATTTATTGGCATATAATTAAGCACAGTATTTCCTAATGATTGGTTTAATTTCTTCATTGGTGTTGATTTGACCTTTTTTCATTTTTGATCCTAGATATTTTGTTTTCTTTTAAAAAATACCTAACTAATGACTTATCTAAATTATTGATTTTTTCATAAAATAACATCCTATATTTATTTATTACCTTTTTTAAAAATTTTCAATCTTATTAATCTCATCTTTGATTTTCAGGATTTCTAATTTGGTACTTAAGTGCAAATTTTAAATTTGCTCTTTTTCTAGTTTTTTTTTTTAGTTGCATGCCCAATTCATTGATCTGTTCTTTCTTTTCCATTTTCTTGATATAAGAATTTAGAGAGATGAGGAGGAGGAAGTGGTAGAGGGCAAAAGTGATAGGCCTGGGGACAGAGCTGCAGCCACCAGACAAGGACGGTCACGATGTCTGGCAAAGACCGCATCGATATCTTCCCTTCACAAATGGCACAGACCATTATGAAGTCTCGATTAAAAGGAGCACAAACAGGCTGAAACCTCCTAAAGAAAAAATCTGATGCCTTGACTCTTCAATTTCGGCAGATCTTAAAAGAAGATCATTGATACCAAAATGCTAATGGGCGAAGTGATGCAAGAAGCTGCTTTCTCACTTGCAGAAGCCAAATTCACAGCTGGTGACTTCAGCAATACTGTTATTCAAAATGTGAACAAAGCCCAAGTAAAGATCAGTGCAAAGAAAGATAATGTAGCAGGTGTCACGTTGCCAGTGTTTGAACATTATCAGGAAGGAGCTGACAGTTATGAGTTGACTGGTTGGCCAGAGGTGGGGAACAACTGGCCAAACTGAAGAGGAATTATGCCAAAGCAGTAGAGTTGCTGGTGGAACTAGCTTCATTGCAGACTTGCCATTAAAATTATGGGGCCATTAAAATTATGAACAGACAGGTGAATGCCATTGAGCATGTGATCATTCCCTGGATTGAACACATGCTTACTTACATCATCACAGAGCTGGATGAACGAGAGCATGAAGAGTTTTATAGGTTAAAGAAAATATAAGAGAAGAAGAAGTTTCTCAAAGAGAAAACAGAAAAAGAATTGGAGTTACGGAAAGCAGCTGAAGAAGTGTTGGAGCCTGCTAATCTACTGGCTGAAGAGAAAGATAAAGATCTTACCTTGGTCTTGTGGTTTTCTTAGAATACATGGTATCTAGGTTCTGTATGTAATGGGGCTATTTGTTATAGCCCAAGAGTTCCAATAGTTGGTATTAAGTTATTGGTATTATTTGGAGAAATCATGGTTATATCAATCATTTGTAGGACCTACTGCTATTTAGTGGTAATTGACCAGCCTAGGAACATATACAAGTGTGACCTATTGATATTTCTCCCCTTCTGGGTCTGTGTATATAAGCAGAGTTTTAATCATATTTGAAAAACATCCCTTTGAAAATAGCAGTGATTCATACTGATGTATAGCCTGGCTCCTACATATACAGCCATCGTTTTGATCAACTTTCATCCTCTGCTTTTTGTCACCAAGGTGCTTCAATATAGTATTGTGTAAATAACTTCACATCTTTTTTTCTGACATGGCTGGTCTCAGTTCTATGGAAGAAGACTTTCCCCTACCTTATGGAAGAAATTCTGCCAATTCCTATGTAACTGTAGTATAAGCAGAGTAAAAGAATTTAAAAATGAAAAAAATAAAGAATTTAGAGAAATACATTTTCCCCTAAGTATTGCTTTGGCTGCATCCCATAAATATTGGTAGGTTTTTAAATTGTTGACATTTTATTTAATAAAAGTATTTATTGTTTCTATGATTTGTCCTTTGACCCACATTCTTTAGGAGTAGATATTTAGTTTCCAATTAATTTTAATCTATATTTCCATTGCTCTATGTTGAATGTATTTTTATTGCACCATGATCTCAAAAGAAGACATTTGCTATTTCGGCCTCTTTAAAATTTTTGTGTTTTTTATGCCCTAATACATGGAAAATGTGTAGGTGCCATATGCTGCTCACATTAAAGTATATTCCTTTCTGTTTCCATTCAATTTTCTCCAGAAGTCTATCATATATAAATAACTTTTCTAATATTATTTTTACTTCACTTTTTTTTTCTTTTTTTGTGTGTGTCAGATTTATTGAGTTCTGTTATGGTACAGTCGAGGTCCCTTTTCCATCACCTAGTACACTTTTGCTGTCTATTTTTTCCTATAACTCACCAAACTTCTTTAAGAATCTGGATGCTGCACCACTTGGCACATATATGTTCAATATTGATATTGCATCATTGCTGATGGTACCTTTTAGCAAGATATATTTTCTTTCCTGATCTCTTTTGATTAGGTATATTTTTGCTTTTACTTAGCCTGAGATCAGGGTTGTTAACGCTACTTTTTTTTAACTTCAGCTGAAGCATAACAGATTATATTCCAGTCCCTTATTTTTACTCTGTGTATGTGTCTCTGCTTCAAGTGTGTTTCTTGTAAACAACATATTGTATGATTCTGGTTTTTGATCCACTTTGCTATTTGCTTTTGTTTTATGGAAGAGTTAATCCCATTCACATTCACAGTTATAATTACTGTATATTGCCCTCTATCCTATTATTTCTCCTGTTTGTTCTCTCTCTCCTTTCATCCTCTCCCTCCTCACCCATGTTTTGTTTCTAACACCTTCTTTGATCTGCACTCCCTTCTGTCATTCCCCAGTCCCCCACCTTTACTTTATCTCTTCCCCTCCTACTTCCTTGTTGGGTAAGATAAATTTCTATGTTAAACTGATCTTTATATAATTCTGTCTTTGAGTCAATACTGATGACAGCAAGGTTCAAGTGATGCCCATGACCCACTGTTCCATCTTCTCCTCCACTGTGATAGGTCTTTCTTGACTCTTCCTTTGAAATAATTTAGCACATTCTACTTCTCTCTTCTTTCTGCACCCATTGTGTACCATAGGGTTCTGGCAGCTTACCTTGTGGTTGAGCTAGGGTCCTGTTTGGCATGTGCTGAGATCTGGAGGGATATTTCTGTGTTTCCCCAGGGCTACACTGAGGCCCATGAAGGTATGGCCACTGGAGGATGTCTATTTGACCCTGGCTGTCCTGAAGCATGCAAAAGTTGGGCTGCTATAGACATTATGCACCCTGGGGGATACATTGAAGCATGTGGTGTTGTTCAGAGCTGGAGTCTGCATGTTTTCCTAGCTGTATGAAGGTATGTGGTAGTCCTGGTGTTGGCGTTTGCCCACTCCATCACACTGGGGCTGAGGATCTCCTACCGATTTGCTGAGGTGTGGCTTATTGCTGCCTTGCTGTGATACTTCCTATCCTGGACTGTTGCTCCCATTTGACCTGAGTGAGATGGACCTTTCTTACCAGTCCTCCAAGTCTTCCAGGGTAAAAAATCACTCCATCCCATTTTTTCACTGGTTCTGCTGCTCCAGGATTTGTTCTGGGGTGCTATTTGATGGTTGTTTAAAGGTGAATATGGGAGACTTATAGCTATTTACTACTTATTCCTACTTATCTCTTTCTTCCTGCAGGAGCAGCTTTCTATCCACTGTACCCTGTTACCTCTATGTAGTTCCTTTAAGTAAGTCAATGAGCATACTATCATCGGTACTCTCCCTACTCACATTGAGGAAAATAAATGAAAGCTCTACAAATGATTGTTTATGGCATTAAAGATTAAGAATTGTATTTGTGAAAAGATTTCAGGGCATGGGTTCAAGAAAACCTAGGTTCAAATTCTGTATCTAGTAGTTATTAGCTCTTGACAAATCACTTGACTTCTCTAAACCTGAGGCTGCTCATTGCAAAATGAGAATAATAACACTAGTATTGATTTCACAGGGGTCATTGTAAAGTTTAAATTAAAATATGCACATAGTGCTTGATAAAGTTTAAATTGCATCATAAACATCTATTCTTAATATATCAAAATATACCAAAATATTAGGAAAGACAAAAGGGTGTGTACAATGATGTCAAATTAATCACCAACTTTATTTTATTTTGATATTGTGCATTGTCTACAACCATAGCTGATCTTTTCAAATAAAAAAACATACTATGTAAAATTACTTCACTATGCAGAGAGTTATTAAATGCCTTATGATGCCTTCTTTCCTTGAAATACTTCCTTTCTAAATAAAAGACACACAGTCATAGAGACATATACAACTGTGGACTGACACCATATGGAATATCTAGATGAGCACATTTTTGATTAAATTGACTGGACATTTTGGGGTTATGTGAATTTGACCTCAAATAATAACTTGCTCTTCTAGTGCTCCAAGCCATGCATCAGGCCAGACATTTTTTTTCCTTGCCCTGTCTGAGCAGATTCTCTTTGTTTCTCATCTATAAAAGGAAAGAGTTGTATGTCTTGGTCCTTAAAGTCCCTTGTGTCTCTAAAACATGATACTAAAGAAATCTGCAGTTCCATATACCTTGAATCATGACTATCTAAAATAGGCAATTGTAAAACTGAAAAGATTGGACATTTCCCTAGGGGCACATTTATATGTGTTTTGACATCAAGTCTTAATTATATATAATCCTTAATAGTTGTTTAGTAGTCTCATATTCACATATTTATATAATGCTTTTTTTTCCTGTTGAGTATGATGTAGTAGAAATAGTCCAACATTCAGACTACAGAGCTTAATTTAAATTTCAACTCTTTTCCTTACTACCTCTGCCTGGGTTTCAGTTCCCTCATCTATAAAATTAAGAGACTGAATTAGATGAAATGTAAGTTCCCTTCCCGTTCTAAAGTTTTGTCCAAAAAGTGGCCATTCAATGCCAACTCTCAATTCAACTCATTTGACATTTGGATAACTAATTATTGGAAAGATTTTGCCCACATCTTGTAAAATAGCACCTCTGTCCAGTGGGACCTACCTCTCTCCATCACCACTTGAGCAGTTGAATGCAGGAAGCTGAGTGACAAAATAACAGTGCTAATTTCCAATAGTCTGCTAATAAACTATCCCTCTAGCAAATTATAAGCTCAGTGAGAGCAAGAACTATAAATGTTTAATATTCAAATCCTTCCCTCACTTTTTGTCACGTCAGTCACACATTAACACTGGAAGGAAAAATGTAAAGGAAAGATGAGTGATAGGTAGTTGTAAAGGAGTTTTAAGCTTCATGTGTATTTGTGTTTCTGAGTGTGGGGGGGGGGGAGGTGGATTGAACAGGTTTTTGTTGTTGTTTTGGTTTTTTTTCAGTAAAAATAATGATGTGGTTTGCCATTTCCTTCTCCAACTCATTTTACTGATGAGAAAACTGAGACAAAGAGTGTTAAGTGATTTGCCCAGGGTAACAGAGCTAAGTAAGTGTCTTAAAGTGAATTTGAACTTAGGAAGATGAGTCTTCCTGACTTCAAGCCTGGCATTCTATCCACTATAGCACCTAGTTTTCCTGGATTTAAAAATTAGAACTATTTAAAACTGAAATGGCCTGCTTTGTGAAGTAGTAGGTTCTTCCTCACCAGACATTTTTGAATAACAAAAGATAGCAATTTGTACAAACCTTAGAGTGAATTAGTGTTAATTAATATAGTTGGTAGGATGGCCTCTGAAGTCCCTTCCTATTCATATTCTACAATTTCTTTGGAGGAATTACTGTTAGAGTGAGATAGGTGGCATGACGGATAGAGTACCAGATGATGAGGCAGGAATCCCTGAGTTTGAATTTTTACTAGGACATTTACCCATTTACCAGCTATATGGCCTTGAGTAAGGTATTTAATCTCTTTCTTATCTTATATCCCTCATCACTCAAATGGAAATCATTCTAACACTCACTTTACAGGCTTTTTTTGTTTGTTTGTTTAAATGAAGATCAAACAGGATAATATGTCACTTTGCAAATCTGAAATGCTATGTAAATATTTAGTAGTAGTATTAATCATAGTAGTTGTAGTAGTTGTAATAGTAATAATAAGTTCCCTTTGGAAGGATACAATAATCACATTTTCACCCATTTAGAATGGAGCTGCCCATTTTCATTGCAGAATATTGGAGAGCTTAATTTCATTTTCTATATGCTCTCTGAACACAAGACTTCCTCTTTCTTGCATGTTTACTATAACACTCACCCCTATTAGTCAGGGTGGAGGGCAAATGAGTTGAGTACTGGAGACTCACTACATAATCATCACTAGGCATTTTTTGATAGGGGAAAAGTACCATAAATGTAGAAATGTGGGTGGAGCTAGTTCATACTGGTTCTCTCAAGCAGATTGCTAAAATTTCCATGTGAGCATTTGCACCTCTCAAATAGATTTTTAGTTGTGTTCTTAACTAGATTTAAGAAAACTATGGAGGAAATATTATGTAATACAGAGAGTTGTGCTTTCCCCCCTCCCCCCTCAGGACCCTCTTAAACATATACCAACATATACCTATATAAATTGTACCCAGAACAAGTGGAAGAAAAATGAGGAATATTCTTAGTGAGAAAAGAGGATCTCCTTGTGCATGACAAAACCCACTATATTGAATTGAATTGGAGACAGAAACTCTTTGTGCATAAGGGGAGAAGGAATTCATTCTCTTCCTCTATACAGTTGTTTGTTTTTGTTTTTTTCATTTGTTTAACTAATTCTTCTTGGTTGAAACTCTCGTGCTTTTCCAGTTATCAATGGGGTGAAGCAAGTTTGAGTGTGTGTTTCCATGCTTTGTAGCATGATTTCTTCAGGTATATTGTCAGCTGCCTTCAATGAAGATGAAACCATCATTAAGGGCAGCCATCACACTGACCATAAAATATTTAACTTGAAAAGGCAACAAATTAAGACTAAAGTAGAAGGAAAGTCAATGCATGATATTTTGCTCACAGATGATCGGCACTCAATGCATTCTCTGAGGATGAGACAAAGTATGAACCAATTCTTTGCTGCTTGTTCTAATTTTAGCCCAAAAATTAACAATAAGAACACAACATCCTCCAATATAACATTCATATATGGAATCATTGGTTACAGCAAATGGAGAAATTTTTAATGCTCTGGATAAGTTCACTTACCTTGGCAGTATATCTTCCAGGAATGTTCAGAGAAATGATAAGGTTGACTCACACATTGCCAGAGCTAGCTCAGTGTTTGGTAGACTCTGAAGGAAAGTATGGGAGAGAAGAGGTATTAGACTGCTTACGAAAATGAAGGTCTCCAGAGCCATTATGCTGAACTCATTGTTATATGTCTATGAAACCTAGACAGAATACCAGTACCATGCCATGAAATTAATCAGTTCCATTTGAATTATCTTAGAAAGGCTCTGAATATCATCTGTCAAGATAAGTTACTGGACACTGAGGTCCTTTATTGAGCTAAACTGCCAAGCATTCAAACTCTATTAAAAGAACACAACTAAGATTGGTGGCCACATTGTTCAAATGGCAAACATATCTTTCCCTAAAATGTTATTTTATGGAGAACTCACACAAGGCAAGTGCTCCCATAGAGGTCAGAAGAAGTGATGCAAGTGCCTCTTAAGGTATCTCTGAAAAACTTCAGAATCAATTGTGTGACAAGAGAGACACTGGCGAAAAACCACCCTGTATGGTGTGCTCACAACAAAAAAGGTGCTATATCTAGGAGCAAAGCAGGATTGGAGTAGCTTAAAAGAAATATGAGCTGAGCAAATTTAGAGACATCTTTACTTCAAATGTTTATGTGGACTATTTGTACCTTACTTTGGTAGAGCCTTTCAAGCTCATATTGGTCTGATCAGTCACATTGCAACTTGACTCTAGCATAGTGATGTCATTTTGGTCCTCTTCAAAAAAGAAGGAAAATAATCACCCAACAAATCATTTCTTCTTGGCAACTAGGTGCTACATTCTGCTCTTTCTCCCTTGCAAGGGCTCTCTAAATTTGGTATTTTACTCCAGTTGAACCTCCGACTATTTAGAATACAACTCTGAACACCTTTTGCCTACACATCCAGTGCAAAAGCTTTTCAGAGCATATAAATTTCACTGGATCATAGATTTCTCTAAGGGACATAAAATATATTGTTATACCCAATGTGAATCTTTTTTTTTCTGATTAAAATAAGTTTATTGCATATAAATTACACAGATTTTCTGTAAAAGATAAGTTACACATAGCGAATATTGCACAAATAAACCCAATGATTTCAGATATTTGAGATAAGCCTAAATCTTTCTTGCCACCCCCACTCCCTCCAGAAAAAAGGCAAACAATCAATAATGGCCCAATGTGGGGAGCATTATAAGATCCCTGAGGAATTATTAATAGAAGAAATTTAGGGAACTATTGTCTGCATGTTGTCATAAATGATACCTCTGCTTAGATTTTATCTTCTTAGTGTTTTTCACCACATACACACTTCTTCATCCTCATCTCCTTTCAGTGTGAAGTCGCCTCACTGGACAGCATTGGGGCAGCCCCACGGGAGGCCTGTGGCCTCAGATACACATGGCACAGGACCAGTCCTGGCCAGAGTCGTGAGCTTAACGCCGTTTCTCTCCTTCAACTCTGCTGCTACCACCACTTTTCAAAACAAATGTGCTCTTTGGGGACATTGCAGGTTTCTAGATGATGAGAGAAGTGTTCTATCATGGGTGGCAGGCCATAGACAAAATACAAAGTGTCCTCGGAGATGTGCTCCTCCAGGTCTTTGTCAGGGATTCTTCCCTCTTGGTGTGGACCCAGACAGAGGGAGGATGGTTGGTGTATTTCACTGCTAATTCCAAAGCACTTTCTTGTTTTAACAGGCTCGGGTTTGAACATATTGAGAATCCACCAGCCATGGGAACACCAGGAATAAAGAAATCAACCACTGGCCAGCCTTGAAGGTAAAATCTTTATTGGCGACCAGCAAACGGAGGCTTCGGACAGTTTCTGATTCGTCAATAAGCCCACACACTTTAGCGGGAGACACAATCTTGTCTCGAAAGAATTCTGCGGTCCTCTCCAAGTGATTGCTTTTCTTCTGGGATTTCATTATGCAGCTCCCGGTGAAGTGACGCCAGCCTTTGGGCTTCCGTGGTGACAATGCAGCCTGACGGCAGAACATTCCAGCAGAGCCTCTCAGTAAAGGTGGGACGACAGAAGCACTAGCCATGGTAGAGCCGGACAGAGGCCAGAACACTGCATAAAGCCCGTGGTCTTACAGCTTATATGGCAGATGTAGGACTCCAACCCGGGTCAGTCTGACTTCAAGGCAAGCCCTGCATCCTGTTTGGTGGAAGTTGAGGCAGAAGCAAGATCACTGACACATTCTTTTTCCACGCCTCCACCAAGCTGTTTCCGCCTCCCCAACAGCAATGTGAATCTTTACAAACACGAAAATTCATGTTTATGCATCCCAGTGATTCAATGAACTATGTAAATTTATAGTGCATGCGTACGTGTGTGTAGCCAGGATTTTCACTAAAATTCGCTTTTTCTTTGCTATTGTCAAACTTAATTATAAGATCTTGTTTTTAGAAAAAAACTGTCAAATAGTCAAATTTTTGACTGAGAGATTATTTCCATCTAGAGTACTGGGGGAGAAATACACTTTCTGAATTGATGAACATTCATTTATCTCCAATAAGCAAACAATAGAACCCTGAAAATAGAATTATATAAAAATGGGATCTTTCAATTCATCAGGATAAATTATTAATGATCTTAAAATAGTATTCAAAAGTATTTCAGAATATTTCCTGTGTTTGTTTGTTTGTTTTTTAATCTTCAAAATTCTGGATCATTGTTAACAATTTACATTACTGTCTCCAATTTCCTTTTAAATAATGTGATGGTAGAAATTTAGATAGCTATTTGCTCTTGTAGAAAATAATAATCCAAAAATTCATGATCAAAAGGTGACTTTGTTCATTTCTTTACAAAATTATTTAAAACCTCAATTCATTAGTGTGACTTTATGTTTTCATTTTATTCTATTCAGCTGAAATCTGGTTAATTCTACATTATAGCACCTATCTTTTTCCTCAGTTATATTTTAAAAGTTATATTTGAAAAACTGAACACTTCCTAACAAGAGGAGAGACAACTTCATTTCAGCTACTTCATACATATAGTAATTCTCCTGCTGAGCTATCTATTACTCTGTGGGATCATAAGTTATTTCTACATTATGCAAAATGCAACATGCATCAAAGGTGACATATGCCATTTTGGGGCTTTCTTATGGTTCACCTAACAAATTGTAAGGACAGTCAAGTCAAAATGAGATTTCGGAATCCCAAATATGCATTTCTGGCCTGTGGTTGATCTGATGTGTAGCTCTTTTATATGCTTGTTCTGCTGCATTGTGGAAATGCCTCCAGAGAGTCAAGTATAAAAAGGAACACTAAGTCTGTCTCTCACGAAGCACTGCCTATGTGTTTGATTCTGTAATCTCATTTTAAGTGTCTCTTGCAAATTGAGTCATGTCCTGTGAGGACAGACACTATCATCTGCAACAAAAATACACAGTTAACGAGATGCTGCACTGTTCACATATGGCTAAACATATTCCCTAATATGTTTAGGTGAAAATAGATGTTTCTTCTGCATGAGGCTGCATGCTCTGACACTTCATTTTTTCTCCCCCAACATATGGCTTAGAGTAGGCATAGTGCCTAATTATGGTAAAGAAGTAAGAGAGAGCAAAGCAAATAAAGCAAAGATATTCTTTCTTAAACTCTTAAAGAAACACATATTCAAGACTGACAGACAAAAGAAGTTTCTCATTGCATTCTTTTCAGCCTCTGCTTTACCAGAGAGAGGACATGGTTTGTGCACAGAAAGACTAGTGTTTTCCTCAATGAGTTGATGATGTTTTGGCTTCTTTGAGAGGATTTCCATGATCATGGAGAGTAGTAGTTAGGACAGTAGTACAACTTGGCAGTGGGTAGGGGCCAAAATTAAAATAGGCTAAACTTCTTTGGGCTGAAGATAGATTTTTAGTAGCTCACTTTCCAAGTAAAAGTATAATTAATGATTAAACTATTTTGGAAATAAACCATAATAACAAGGGAAATTACAATTAGCATAAAAAGTATTTATTTATTACTCATTACTTAATTACTTATCACTTAAGAATTTTATTTATCACAAAATCACATTAATGCACAAAGTTACTTTGTTAAATGGTACAAGTTTTAATACATTTTTCAGGTTTTCTTACTGTTTACATTTAGTTAATGGGATGTAGCAGACTTCTTGTCAACAATCAGTTTAGCATACTTCAGAATCACGTTTAAAATCAATTTCTTTAGAAATCTGAAAACCAACCTTACTGGCACCTTGTTTTCTGAGTTTAGTTTCTTGAAAAACCTTTGTTCCCACTGAGATTTGTCAACAGTTTGGATGCTGTAATTTATTTTTAATTCATGTCCAATTTGCTTAAGTCAAAATGTTTTTATTAAAAATGGCAACAAAGATTGTACCCTTTTGGAATGGCTATTAATTCTTGTCAAATAAGACAATATTTTGTCTCTTCTGTCTCTCTAAACAAATATTTCTTTGTGCATTCTAGAGTAAATACTCTGTGCTCTGATGCTATCTTCCATTGCTTTTTTATCTCGCATTTTACAAAGTCACCCCAAAAACTTTAATGTTGTAACCAAAAAATCTCCGCAGCAACAGCTCATATACAAAGACATGCAGAACTGAGTGTCTGACCTTGGAGAGAGCACCAGACATTCATGTAACTTAGAGGGTGACCACGCAGCAAAGGAGAGGAAGAAACTCTCATGTTGTTGCCACTCATCACATTCCAGCATCATCTACATTGGCATGTGGCTGCACCCAATTTGTCCCTGTTCAACACTAGAAACAAACAGAAACAAAGAGAAAAATTATTATTCTCCTTCCTCTCAGACTAGACACAGACTGGTGATGGTTGGTTGCTGTAGGTTACATGAGAAACGGGAGAGAGGGCTCCGTGGCAACTCACATTCCAAGTTGCATGATTGGCACAATAGTGACCAGTGGAAGGTGGGTTAAATGAGGCACAGACAATGTGCTCATCACATCTACTTTCTTTTATATTCTCTACATTTTTTGTGGATCTCCTGAAATATTTTGGCAGGCAACAAGTGACCCAAGGGCTGTATGTTGTGCAAGCCTGAGCTAGAGTGATAGTAGGAGCTACTCCAGTACATGAGAGCCCACAGTAGCAGGAGAGTTGGGGTTGGTAGACCTAACCAGAAATAAAATTGTAACTGTGTCCAGAGAACATACATGTGCAGCAAATAGATAAAACACTTCATCAAGCTCAACACCTAGTTGTGTAGCTCAGTAGTTTTTTTTTCTTTGTATTTGTCTTTTTATCATGTTTAGGCTCTCCTTGTAGCCTCTGGCCATCCAATATCACTAATCTTATTCCTAATTATTGGTATTGGTTTACAATTTTATGTGAGGCAAACCAGGATCTTTCCAACAACGACATATTTTCTGACAAATGCTGGAGAGGATGTGGAAAAATTGGAACACTAATGCATTGTTGGTGGAGTTGTGAA
>CM053583.1:139795948-139812360 GCA_028627135.1 Pseudochirops cupreus
GGAGGGGAGAAAATCTGAAACTCAAGTGATTGTGGAACTGAATCTTGTAAATTAAAAGTAAATGAGTAAATAAAAAAATTAAAAAAAAACAATGACATATTTTCCCTTCTTCCTCTTCTCCCCTATCTTCATGAAAAGGGAAGATTCTGATTCATATTTAAAAACAAGACAGGTAGCTCTTCTTCAATGATACGGCCAGACTGCAAACTGAGGTCAGGGTAAGGTGGGAAGTGGGAAACGATACAGTTGATGGGATTTATAAAATGACTAAATGCATAGATTTTCTTCTCTAGAGATGATAGGAAAAAAAAAATAAGATTCAGACAAGAAAAAGCACATAGCCCTAGGCAGAAAGAAGGTAGCATGCTAAGTGGAAAGAGAACTGTATTCAAAGACAAAATCTTTGTGTTTGAGACTAGTTCTCCACTTGCTATTTGTGTGACTGTAGGCAAGGGACTCAACCTCTTAGTTATAAAAAAGGAATTGAATTAAATGATCACCAAGGTCCCTTCCATGGACAACTAGATAGGAAAATGAATTGAGTGCTGGGCCTGGAGTCAAAGAATCTCATCTTCTTGAGTTCAGACACTAGCTGTGTGACCCTGAAGAAGTTATTTACCTCTCTTTACCTCAGTTCTTCTGTAAAATGAGCTGAAGAAAGAAATGAAAAAAAAACACTCCAGTATGTCTGTCAAGAAAATTCTAAATGGGGTCACAAAGAATCTTACATAAATGAAACAGATGAAAAGTAACCAGTTCCCTTCCTTCTATAAACATATGAATTTAAGCATGTGTTTGTTATATGCATATAATTTCCAGAGGGGAAGAAAAGAATAAGGAAATCAATTATGTGAACATTAAGTGGTAGGCAAAAATAGATATGAAGGAATTCATGGAAGTTCAAAATCAAGAATTCAATCAGAATATTTTAATTTTATGTGTGTTTGTGAGTTAGAGAGCATAACCATGCCAGGTATTAAACACTGATTATCCTAATTGGAGTAGAGAGTATAAAGGGTGAATGGGTGGTAGGAATAAAAAGAAGAAGAGTTTTATGAACCCAAAATTTTTTTTTCTATTAGTACCTGGGGATTATTCAGCCCCTAAGAGGGGAGTGCTCAAAAGAAAACCAGTATTTGAACATGACTATTCATGGAATGTGTAGAATTAATGAGGACAAAAAGGAACCAGAGGCAGAAAACTCTTCAAAGAAGATGCTTTTGCAGGCTTACATCTGGTTTTGGTGGAATGATTGAACTCTATGGATCTTCAGAGGCATTACAGTATACATCAAGAAAGTCAAGTAAGAATTAGTAATTCTAATAATTGAAAGGCAAAATTATGGGAAAAAAAACATAGATCTCTTACTTAACCTTTTCTAAAATGTTCCCCAATTATTCATAGTCTAATCTCTGAAGAAAGCTAATTCAAAAGACTCTACCATATGCCAAGGCAATGCACATCATTTAGGGATAATTTGGTGTTTTTGAAGATTCTCTTTACTTTAAGTCAAAATTTTCCTCTTATGTACCTACATCTTGCTCCTTGTTCTACTCTCTAAAGACAAGAACAGAATTTCTCTTTAACATAAAAGATCCTTACATAATTGGATATAGCTTTCAAATATCCCTCCTTTCCCAATTTATCATGAAGGTTTCTCTTTAACAGGCTAAATATTCCAAGTTCCTTCCACAAATTCTCATATGGCATATTCTCTTGTCTTTCATTCCAACACCTGTCTTCTAGATAAACTCTGCATCTTTCCTAAAATATGTTAACCATGAGTAAACACAGTACTACAATTATCTTTGGACTAGATAAATATATGACCTTTCCTTATTCTTTACATTATCACTCTTTTAATAAAGTTTCAGATGACATTTACCTTTTTTTTTTTTTGGTTGCCAGCATTAACTAAGATGATTTGTATCAATTTTGAAGTTCAAGGAAAACTCTTTATCTTCCTTACACAAACTGTCATCTAACCAGATATCCACAACATCATATTTTAGAGCTAATTTTGGGAATCTCAAGGGCCAATATTTAAATTTATTTCCATTAATTTTCATTTTGGTTCAATCATTCTACCTTACTGATATCTTTTTTGGATGCTATTATCAAACGTATTAGCTATTTTACTATCGTATGTGTCATTAAAAAAAAATTTTGTATACACCATCTATTCCTTCATATAAGTCATTGACAATGTGGGAGTGGATAGATCTCAGGGGCATTTAATTAGAGAACTCTCTCCAAAATGGCATTAACTGTTAGGTCCTTGAGGGCAAGGACTACTTTTTGCATTTCTTTATATCTCCAATATTTAATGTTTTGGTTGGCACATAGTAGGAGCTTTATATATGCTTATTGATGAATTGACCTTTATCCATTAATGATCACTGTGACTCCAAAAATGTCCATTTGCAAATAACTGAACAATCATTTTTTTCCTAAAACATAATTTGTCAATACTTGCCGGAAATTTAAGAATAAAATGTTAATAGTATCCTCATCATCTGTCAACCTAAGCATTCTGTTTAAAAAAAAATCTTTTTCTCTGGCATTACCTCTTCTTGAAAATGTTTGCAATATTATATAAACCCTTGGGGGTAAGGTGTCATGTCGTAGTCAGTTGCTAGGGTAAAAATCCTTTTTCTTTGAGGAAAGCAGGATGGGATTCAACCACAAGGAAGAACTTTTAGTCTAAAAGACTATATGCCCTGGAAGAATGTGGGGTTGAGAGTGGTAGTGCATTGCTTGTCTCTGGGAGCCCCAAGTTTACTGTTTTTCTTTGTTGTGTGGTGGCGTCAACACAAAAGAGTTTTATGACCAACTTCTTTCTTCTTTTTTTCTTGTTTGAAGTGGAGATGTAGACAAGACAATTTCTAATATTTCCAGAGAACTCACAGAAAAAAAAAAAGTAATTGAGTAGCCAATGAAACTGAAAACAATCACCGCAAACTCAAATTTGGTTCTGGACCATAGATTAAAAAGGAATTTAGTGTAATCTCTTCAGCATTTGTTATTATCTAATCTATCCTAAATAGTAAGATTATGCCCTTTTGAATTCTTCTCTTCTGTGCAAAAAAGAAACCTCTGTCTTTCTCTTTAAAGTTTTTTTTTTTTACCATATATCTGGCCTATGACCTTTTCCAGTAATACATTTCTGAAGATATCCCTTATTCCATTTTCACATGCAATTCTTTAGTTCTGATATTCCGCAAGATATCCATTACCACATGGACTTTTGCCTTTCCTCCCTGGAGACCAGACACCTTAATTCTTCTGATGTTAGAACATTCTCTGAATTCTATGCAGAGTACAACAGTAAGAATACTGCTATTAAAAATATTGGAGATATCAAATCTCACCTTGTAGTAATGAAGAGCAGTGAGCAAAATCAAAGGCAATTGATCTTTTCACATTTTGGCAAACAAGATAATTTTAATACTATATCCTATATAAACAATACTACTTCATCTGCTCTCTTCTTTCATAAGCCTTGAAGAGAATTCTGAGCAGCCTACCAACCTATAGACTGCCTAGCTCCCAGGTAGCATAAATTACTATTACAAATATTTTGCACTTGAAATAACTGACTAGATAATGCTCAACCTCTGCAAAGCTTAGTGGCCTACAGGATATCCCATACACCACAATATCAATCACTTTCAGCTTTGAGAGACTGAATCCAGAATCAATGAGGTACAAATTATAGTTCATAGTACTTAAAAAATAAAACAGAGCAAACCCTGAACAAAACCTATCTCAAGCTATGGATATTGCCCGAGCAAACATTTGATAATTAAATGTTTGTTCAAGGTCTCTATTTATGTTTTGGGCCCTATCCAAAAAAAAAAAACAAAACCCAAACTGTAATCATTAAGTAAGCACCAGTCTGTAACCACTGTGTGTAGCAGATAACTGTTTTAGGCTTCATTGTTTATTACATGTGTGTCTTCAATAATCATCATCACACTTTTCATCTTCCGTGGGTACCTAAGTATAATTTGAACACATTTCCATAAAGAACCATCTTTGAAGTCTTTATTTCCAGGTAGAAGAATGTTATGTTTGTGAACTTTAGGGGAAATAAAAGAATTTGGCCCAGGTATCTAGGGCAACAAGTGGTGGAGAATGTAAGAAAGTGATATCCTATTCTTCACTATGTTTTTCCAGTTTTGATACCCAGGATGGAAAATATTTTTCCAATGTAAAATAATATGTAGAGGGGTGTGTATGTGTTTGTGTGTGTGTGGGGGGGTAATGTGTGTGCATGTGTGTGTAACTGGCAGTATGAAATAGGTGTTTACTAAAACTTAAAGCTCAATTGTCATGGATGATTCCCTCTGTTATAGCTTTTCCCCCACAAGTCTTCTCTACTTTGTTATGTATATTTCCTATTTAATCATTTGCTATGAGAATTGTCACTTTACCACTTTGAGAACCTGAGATGTCAAAAGAGAATGCTCTTTCTCCCTTTCTAGTACATAACCTATGTGTTTCTGTAGACAGCCTTCCAGTTGGAAAAATTGACAAGTCTACAACAACTTGTCAACTTTCTTGTGATAAACCTTTTTACATTTAGCTAAGCTTTTTGCCTGTGAAAGAATAAATACCATGTGTCTTTAGGCCTTTACTTTGAATGCTCACATTGACTAGAAACTTGGCAAATTTGGACTTTCCTTGGTACAGTATCTTGGAGACTTGGCATTTTATTGGAGATAGAGTTGAACTTGGAGTCAGGAGGATACAGATACTTACAAGTTTTGTGATTCCTAGCCAAATAATTTGTCCCCTCTGGGGCTCAATTGCCTTTGCCGTAGCACAAGGGAGTTGGACTTAATGGCATTTAAAGTGCCTTCCACCTCTAAATCAATGATAGTACAATTTTGAAACAGCATTATTCTGTGATGTCATGATTTTTCACTCAGTCTTACACATCACATCCTCAAAATCCTTTTGTGAGTTTCCAGACATTCTCTTCATAAATAAGAGGTATTCAGAAATACACAATTTGAATAAATGCCATTAAACAATAATTATTTATTAAGAACTTACTTATGTTCCAGACACTGTGTGAGGTAAGGGCAATGCAAAGACAAACACACAAACAAAAATAATAGTCTTTACCTCAAAGAACTAGTATGAAATTCCATTAGTTTAGCAGCATCCCATGTGTCCCACAGAAAAAAGTAAGCACTATGACTATCCATAGTGTGAGATGGGAAGGTGCGGTTAGGTTCATGAAACACATGACAGTAATATCCAAACTCCTTCACATAATTCTACTGAGACCACTGGCCAACGGTCAGCTGTCAAATGCTTCTAGGATCATTCACTTCCACTCCTTTATCTTTTGAATTCTCTCTTCAGTCACTCAGTAATCATTTTTTAAGCTTTTGATCAACTGCCTTCTTGTGAATCACTCCTCTAAACCTGTCTTGACTCTTGAACTACTTTATATTAAAAGTGAATACTATTCATCTATGAAGTGGCTTTCACAAATACTTAATCCAGACACTGACTCAATCCACACTCCTTCCTTGCACCACAGTCATGCTATTTTGTCAGGGCTAACACAAGCCTTGTGGCTACTTCCTGACTCTCTTATACAAAACCAGAAAATGGGAGGCAGCTGCACTTTCCATGTCCTCAGGCACACAGCTGTTTCTTATTTCCAGGCATACTCAACTTCTCAACTTCTAATATATGATCAAATATCAGAGAGTTTTAGTTAAGGTAGAAGTTGTTGTGAACTGCAATCTTCATACACTATTACTAATACAAGGATCCTTGTTTTTTCTCATTTTAAGTTAATTCTCTACTTTATGATAAGTATGTGTGCATGTATGTAACCAGCATCAATAAATGGGTATTGACTAAAACCCAAAGGCAAACTATCTCACTGGAAGAAGAGTTGACACATTTTATATATGTGACTGTAGGCAAATCATTTAATCTTTCAGGACACTAAGACAATATGTATGTGTTTTTAACATCCCACAGTAAGAGATTTTATCTTTGGTTATGTAGACAGACAGACAGAGAGACGGACAGAGAGACAGATAGATAGATAGATAGATAGATGGTAGGTAGGGATGATAAAGCCATGCATATATGTATGATCATACATACAAGTAAGTGCCTTTGTGCATATGCATATGGGCATGTGTGTATTGATACACATGAATATACATGCCTGTAGACCCACATGTTTCTGTGCATATACACATGTGTATTAGCTAATTCAATCAGAAGAATTAAGTAAAGCAAGCCTTCTAGGAACAAGGAGGGGTATGTTCCTATTAGACTGTGATGAGACCTAATAAGTATTCTTGTGTTCAAGTCTACAAGCTAGTTTTAAGGAAGATATTGATAAGCTGGAGCACATTCAGAAGATGTCAAACACCTCAACAATTTATTTGTCTTATTTACCACTATTTCATGACATATATGAAGACTTTAAGGTAAGAATATTTATGCAGAAATGTCAGGTGTACTCTTGAAGAGTAGGTCGGGTTTCTTCTCCTTAGCTTACAGAGTTATAAGTTATGCACTATTATGAAGACCTCAACAACATATGATGATCATTTGAAGGAAGTGGGAATATTATTAGGAAGGAGAAGACTCAGGAAATTTGATAGTTGTCCTGATGGGAGGAAAATTGTAATAGGCAAGTTTATTTTGACTCCAGGAGAAATTAATTGGTGAAAAATGAAAAGAAAATAATTGTTGATTTGGTGTAAAGACATCTATGAAAAAAGAACTTTACATTTATTTGCAGAGAGTCTAGAGTCCATTGAGTTTCTTGAAAGGTTTTTTTTTTTAATTTTCTAATATTATTTCACTCAGTCGCTCTTATTGGAATGAAAGTTATTTGTCTTGGAGAATGTTTAAAAATAAACACTCATTGGTTATTGATTTTCATTTAGGCTAATTCTAAAATAGCAAAATTAGAATGGTTCCATGACAGAACATTGAATGGACAAAAATTTCATGTATATTCCCACTCTCAACAGGACCAACGGTCTCATGGCAGACATTGTAGTTGGGCTAAGAAAGTTTAAGAATAGTAACTTTAATTTTAAACATAAGTCCTCTTTGTGGATACTCATGCTAATGAATATTATGCAACATATTCATTTGCCTTGTAAATAGAAGAAATTGAGGCTACCTTTTAATTAATAAAAGTGGAATTGCAATTCACAAGGAATTATTCTAGCCAGTTCATGGTTGCAATTTAAAGACTGATCCAATAGAATAAGTTTGGTGACAATGAAGACTGTATCTGTCACATAGTAGGTGCTTACAAACTGATACATTAACTTACAGGGAGGCAGTGTGAAATAATGAATAGAACACTGATGTTGGAATCAGAAAGATCTGAATTCCATCCTGATTCTTACATATACTACCTTTATATTAATGGACAAGTCTTTAAATCTCTCAAAAATGCAGGTAATTCTGTAAGGCTTAAATTTCTGAAAGATGGTCTCTCTTCATTGATGATGGCAACTCCCATCCTCAGAATTCTCTACACCCATGAAATCACAGGTATAGACCTAAATAAAAACTAAAGGATTTTTTTTTTCCTGCACAGCAAGGTCATCCTTTATTTGTCTTATTTACCAGCATTTTATGGCATATATGAAGACTTTAAGGTAAGACTATTTATACAGAAATGTCAGGTGTACCCTTGAGGAGTAGGTTGGGTTTCTTCTCCTTAGCTTATGGAATAATAAGTTATGCACTATGATGAAGACCTTAGTTTATCTTTTATATGTCAGTATTTTCAGTTACTTGGCCTTTATTTCACTCTCACTGCCTACATTGCTTGAATGTTGTTTTGTTGTTGTTTTTTTCAAATCTCAATTTCTTTCTCCTATTTCAGATCACTTAACATATTTCAGAGATGACAAAAGAAATAATTACCACCAAGAACACATGAGGCAATATCGCAACTGGAAGATGATATCATCTAAAACACACAAAAATCTAGAATAGAGAACAGTAAAAAGAAAAAGATTGAACTTGCAGTCCTCAAAACAGTTTATTACTAGAAATTATTTGGCAGTACAAGTATTTTATCACAATTTTAGAAATGAAGAAACTGATGCTCAAGAGAGATGAACTTAATTATCCAGATTTATTCAGTTGGGAAATGCTAAATCCAGGACACAAACCCATTTGTTACGATTACAAGACAACTTCACATAAATATTACTGCATTTATAGGAAGGAAATTGTAAATAAAGACAAAGAAGCACAGATCATTTCTTCATCGTTGATGAAATGTTTAAGGTAATTTTAAAATATTAAAATATCAAATATTTAAACTAATTACAATAATATAATAGAACAATAATCCTTTTCCAGCAAATATAATATTTTAAAATATTTCTATTATTCTGTAGTGATTTTTTTTTTTTTGGAAAATCATTTCTGACTACAAGTAAAGACCTCTAAAGATTCCTGAGGGTCTTAATTCTTTCTTAGAAAGAAGCTTCACTTGTTCAGGCAAAATGAATTAAAAGGCTGAGCAATTAACCACTGACCAAATAAAACAAAAAGATCATTTAGTCTCCGACTAACTTCCCCAAATTCCCCTGGCTTTATGTTCAGACTTACTAAACCGTCACCAGTAGCAGCTGTAGGTTTTCTGGGAAACAGTTTAGCCACTAGCCTTAGTTCATTACCTATTGGATAGTTAAGAAAAAAAATAACTCTGGCTATATAAATATAATATTTTGATCCAGATGGAGACTCTGATACTTCAATATGGTACAAATGGTACCTACAGAGGTATAAATCACAGTTCATTCATACTTTCTTAAACTTTTTGACTCTTGTCCACTTTTCTTTTTTTAAATCTTCACCCAAAATTTAAAAGCCCAAATTAAAATTCACTTTTAGAAGTCAAGTTGGCCAATTTAATAATTAGCCATTAATTATAAGACAATTTATCCAATTTTTTTTTGCTTTTATTGTTTCATTCTTAACAACAAAATAATTCTTGTAGCTACATTAGTATCAGTAGGAAAGAACTAGGGAATTTGATAGGTATCTCCATGTACTTGAAGGCTGCTATGAAGAAGAGGGATTAGATTATAATCTAAAATATAATCTAATCTATGTGCATGCATACACATAAAATATGTGTATATGGTATGGCAAATTATATTTTACACATATATTATATATGTGAACAATCATATATGTACACTTATATACTTTATATAGAGAGAAGTATGTGTATATGTGTATATATGAAAGATAGCTAGATTTACAGATATATAGATATCTATAGATGTAGATAGATATCTATCTAAATGCTGTTATCTGTCTATAGATATATATCTTTAACACTGTATAGATAGAAATCTATAAGTATATTATCTCTGCCTAGCATTCTATTCCAAATGTTTCTTGTAATCATATTAGTGTCCAACTGGTGCATCTGTGTATGTATGTGCCTGTATTTGTGCATATGGAGAGCGAAGCAGAAAGAGACAGAGAAAGACTTTACACTCTTACCCTGAGAAGAAACACTTCTGTTTCTAAATTTGGAACCTGTTAAAGTTGTTCTCTCCCCTCCTCTCTCCTCCATATATGTGTGTACATGTATACAATATGACTAACCATTTATATGCATATACATATGTAGATATATACATATAGATATGCATACATAGATATACACACTTATATATATGTATGCATATATCAACATATATCAATTGATACTAATATGGCTATAAGAGGAGATAAAGAAGGAAATGTCAAGTGAGTGATATAGATATCTATACAGACATCTTCATTTACTGATAGATAAATAAAATATGTCTGAATCTACATACAGAGTAAATAGCACACATATGTGTATATACACATGCTATTATACCTTACATGTAATACCTGTCTACATATAATATGAGCACCATGTATACATACATGTTTGTGTGTGTATGTACAAACAAAAGCTATCTGAATAGAAATAATAGTCTAATCCCTTTTCCTGATGACAACCTTCAAGTACATAAAAATACATATAAAATTTGCTCTTGAGTATTCTCTTCCCCAGTCCAAATATCCCTAGTTCCTTCCTATTCATAGAAACATTGCTACAAGAATCATTAGATTCTATTAGTCACAATAAATTTAATTTAAAAACATGTGATCTGGCTGTGCTATAATCAATGGTCAATTTTCTACTTGACCAAGGTTTTCCCAGAGTAAAATTTAATTTTGGGCTCCAGGTTATGGGTGAAGTTTTAGAAAAGAGAAGACACAGGAGTCAAACAGGCTGATGTCTAAATAGACTCAGATTTATACCATTTGAGAAATCATTTGTACCATACTGAAGTATCATAGTCTCCATTGGGAATAAAAAGAAGTCATAATTATTTTTTAAAATAATACAGTAAGCAATCAAGTAATCATAATACCTAAAATGATTCTCAGAAAACCTGAAAATACATGCACATGCACACACACAGACACACACACACACACACTTCAGTCCTCCATCATCAATTACCTTTCAAAATTATGTCCTAGAGACATCTTAAAGTCGGTATGTCTAAAAAAAACCTTTTTTTTCCTCCTCAAACCCTCCCATCTTCCCAATTTACCTAATTTTGTAAAAGAACCACTATCCTTCCAGTTGATAACCTTGACATTATCCTAGACTCAGTCGCCCTAGTCCAACATGTCCAATGAGTTTTCAAATCTACCTTTTTCCATCTTTATAACTCTTCCATCTGACCCCTTCTCTCTACTCACATAGCCACCAACTTAATTCAGTGTCACATAACTTCTCACCTAAATTATTGCAGCAAACTTTCATCTTGTCTCCCAACTTCATTTTCCTTCCCTCTTCAGGATATCTACCCCCTGCTGCCAAAGTAACTTTCCTTAGCCACATATTTGGTCAGATTACTACCTTACTCAATTAAGTCCAGTGGCTTTCATTACCATGACTATCAAGTACACATTCTGCTCTTTAGCTTTTAAAGCCCTAGATAAACTGGCACTAACCTATCTTTCATGTTTCATTAGACATTATTTCTATCCCACACTGTATGATACAACCAAATTTGGTTTCACTCTCTCTTTCTCACATACCATCTCCCATTATGCATTTGTCTCACAAGCCTGGTATGGCCTATCTTCTTGCTTCTGTCTCATAGACTTGTTCTCTCCTTTAAGACAAAACTCAATAATCATAATCTCTAGGAAGTTCTCCCAGGTCTTTACAAATGCTAGTGCCCTATAGCAGACTGCCTTGTATTTAACTAATTTGAATATATTTGTCAATATTAATTTTACATCTGTGATGTAAATTTACATACAAATATATTTATACATACTTCTTGTCTCCTCATTACAATGTAAGTTCCTTGAAAGTGAGTATGGTTTCATTCTTTGCACTCATTTCCTCCCATATCTAGCTCAAAGGTTATGAATAAATTGTGATTTATTGTTTGAATCATTCTTTGAACCTAGAGTGCAGCATCAAGAACAATTCATCAGCAAAAACTGAAAAGAATTTCATTATTTTTCTTGATTTAAGTGAAATTTTCCTAAGAATTGGAGGTCTTCAGAAGTGGAATATCACAAATTTCTACCAAAGACTACTTTCATTGGAGGTGTTCTAATTGACTGGATGACCATTTGTAAGATATTTTATTGGGGATATTATTTTTCAGTTAAAAGACTGACCTAAAATGCTTCTGAGTACTTTCCCAAATCATAACCTGAAAACATTAATAACAGTTGTCAAGATAATTGAAATAATCAACCTGTACATTCTGACTCAGATTTTAAAATCTGGCTATTGACACATTCGTTAATGCAATCATGTCAAATAAGCAGAAACAAAAGTAGAGAGAATCTAGGAGAAATTAAGGTAGACTTCATGAAAATAAGACAGTAAAAAAAAATAATGTTTTTTTCTGTCTCTTCTTGTGGTGTTGATTTTTCCTCTCAATCGCAATTATAAGTATTTTCTGTAGGTAAGGACTATCTTAGGCTGATGCAATGCTGTAGTGGGTTAGTTAACTTAAAAGGAATGAATAAATTGGCCAAAAGTAATAAGCACATATTATGAGTGTGGGGATATGTGTTTTTAGGTCTGATAATTTTTGCAGAGATAGTATTTGATAACTGTCATTGAGGTTCCTCAATTTCTTCTTGTCCCAGGTCTACATATTCTCTCCGTGTAGAGAATATGTAGAAAACTATGTGAACTGTATATTAAATTAATTGTTTCGCTGTATCACCAACTTAAAAACTTTCCTGGTAGGATGGCAAAATGTGATTGCATTATCTGTTAAATCATTTATTCACATATCACACTGGTGGATTCTCCTTTGTTTCAAGTCCACCTCATGCCACAGGCTCTCCCTAATTGTACTTGCTGCTTCCTTCCTCTCCTATTACATTTCCCAAGTACTGAGCTTGGAGGTACTGTTGGTAAAAACAAAATTAAAAAAATGAAAACAAAAAAAAATAGTTATATTCCCTACCTTTAGGGAGTTTATCATCTGGTGAAGGGGAAAAAAAAGCCATGTGCGGAAAATGCTGCAAGGTTGTAAACATTCTAAAGGAATCACAAAGGAGGGGAAAATGAATACTTAAATAAGCAGATGGGAATAACTTTTGAGAAATCAAATTCATTCTTAAAAGAATTTAATCATTTTTCAGTAAATTGATCTCCCACTGCTTCATTTTCACATCTTTTTAAATTGAATAGTTTTTTCCTATTTATTAGCTTTATTTAGAAAAAACCCTTTTATCTTTTTATATTTGTATTATGCTTATTCTTGAAAATGACCTTTCCTTGTCCCTTTTCAATACTACACCCTCCTTTAAAAAATAATAGTTAAGCAAAAATATCTGATGTAAAGACCCTATTTGACAATGTTGACAACATTTGACTTAGTTCTCCCTCTCTCTCTGTCCTCAGCGAGAATTTCTCATTATCTGTTCTCCAGAGCAATTATGAGTTTGGTTTCCTTTTAGTGGTTTTCCATTGATGTGTAATCATTGTGTGTATTATTATTTATTTTTCTTTTTGCTTACTTCCTTCTCTATTAGTTCAATGAAATCTTCCCATATTTCCCAAAAGTACTTATATTTATAATTTCTTACTGGACAATATTACTGGACAATAATATACATTATCTTTATAGTCAGAAAGTAATCATTTATTAAGAACCTACTTTAGGCCAACATCTACCAAAGGGTTTTTTTTTTTAATTAAGCCATTCTGTAATCAATGAAGCCAGCCCCGATTTTGTTTCTAGCACTTTGCTTCCACAAAGAGAGTTGTTGTGAATATTGTATGATATATTATTCCTGTTGTTTCTTTCTTTGATTCCCTGAGTATATGTACTCAGATATCAAATTATTTGGTCAAAGGGTCATTGAAAATTGATCCACTTCCTTTTTTTTATATTAAAACCTTTTCAGACAGGTATTATACACACACATACACATGCATATACATGTATACACATATATTCAACACATATCTATTCTATACATACATATTAATAAATTTATATGGTATGATTATATGTTTTATGCATGAATGTATGTGTATGTGTTTGTTGTTTTCAGATCAGGTATCTATTTTGAATTTATTGTGATGTATGGTAAAAGCTATTATTCTTAGCTCAAATTCAGTTAAATTGTTTTTCAATCTTCAAAGTAGTTCTTGACACACATGACAATTCTTCCCTCAGCAATTTATTTTCTTTTATGTATCAAATACTGAGCTAATGAATTTAATTGCTCCTGCCTCTTTTTTTTATCAAGTCTGTTTTATTTATCTAATTTTCTGTTTTTTCATCCAATTAAATATTTTTATGGCTACTGCTAGCGATCTAGTAATTCCATGGTGTGTACATTTGTCACAATTTCCCTCTGTGTCCCCTTAATATTCTAGGATTTCAGCTCCTCAAAGTATGTTTTACTATTTAGTCCAGCTATCTAAATATTCTACTTTCTCATTTGATTTAAATTGATCTAGACACTAATTTTTATTATAATTACAAAGACCAACAATGAACAAGAAACATTAGCAAATATTGAAGTTTCCCTTTTCTGTATTTGTATAGTCAGGATGCTAGAAGAAACCCTGTTTTCCAGAGGTAAAACCCAGAAAGTAGTAGGTGCCCTAAATTTGTTGTAACACCAATCTGCTGTGTTCGTCCTCTGAATGATCTCAGCCATAGCAAAATCCCAAAATTATTTCCAGTCCTGAAGCCCTGCTATGAATTACATTTGTTACATTGTTACTGTTACCCCTCATTGTGAGAGTCACAGCTTAATGTGTATCCATAGGTATAAGCATTGAGATCTTCCCATAGTCCTTTGATCTCCCCTCACTAAGGGTAGAGCTCTGACACATTTGTCTTTGCTTGCAAGCCATTTTTCCTCACTTTGAAATTGAACATCTATTTGATTCCTGACTCTACTGTCTCTGACCTGCTTTGTTTGGCTCTGGCCACTGATATGTTAGGAACTAGTTCTGATCCAGTTGATATCTAAATTGGTGTCAGAAGTGGGATTGGGTAGAACTAAGCCAACTGTACTTTGCAGTACCAGTGGGAGTGGACTAGGTACCATGCAAATTTTTCTAGTGTCCAACTCTCCTCTCATTCAGTGAGTTTGTGACCTTTTTCCTGATCCAATACTCCTGGTTCCTGTTTTGGTTGAACTCACCTTTCTCTGTGAAGAAAACTACAGGGAACCTCCCATGCCCCAGTTCATCCTGGGTCACTCTGACAAGGATATCTTTTCTTGACTGCACACCTCTCGTTACTTGGAGTCTTTGGTATCACACACCCCTGTTAAACTGAGCAACTGTATACACCTCTGACTCGTATGCCTCAGAACCATTTAAAATAATAATTATAATTTTATGCTTTAATTCTTTGTGACTATCTGTATGTGTCTTGTCATCTTGTCTCTATTTGTGTCTTTATAAAACACCTATGTCATATTTGTGTTCTCATCTAGATTTTGTTACCCTGAAAATTTTAAAACACAGCAAGCCACTACCACCATGACCCCCAAATAAAAATAACTTCTAAGGTTGTAGACAGAGAGTTCAGAACGCTGGAAAAAGATTTAGGAACTTTAACAGTTGAAGCAGTTGTAAACATGACTAGCCCCTACTTTAGGCTTTCCATGGGAAATTAGGTTACAAGAAAAGGGGAAAAACCTGCAAGACACTTGTTTTTCTCTGTATCATTTCAACATTTGTCAAGTTGGAATTATAAAAATAAAATCAGATAATCAAAGTTCATAGAACTGCTAAAAAACATCTTAGCAGATTCTAGAGGTTTAGAGATTAATCATTAAGGAGTTTGAAAATTTATCATTTAAGATTGTAGGAGAGAACTTCCGAGATTTTGGGTTAATTCCAACTAATTTGGGTTAAATTCCTTGTGAAATATCCTATCAAATTTTGTGGCATCACTGTAGAGTTTGTTTTAAGGAACAACAAGGATTACATTTTATAAAAGTCTTAAAAAGTAATTGACAAGATTAATAGCCTCATTGTTCTAGGGCAAAGAAGGAAACCCAGAGTGAAGGAAAAAATAAATAGGTAAAGGATATACACTTTATAACAATTGCTTCTTAACCCTTCCTTGACTTTTCAGTTTTTATCCTATTTTGTTAATAATCTTCACCCACCTGTCTCTAAACAAATTAAGCTGACTACTTCTGGTTGACAAAATTCTGACACTGGATTCCTGTTGCAGCTGCAGCACAATTGGGAGTCACTCTAGTGGAGGAGGCTAAAATGAGTAAAAAAGAAATTAGAGATGCTGAAAAATGTAAAATACTCCAGAAAATATTGAGGGATAGCAAGAGGAGGGGTGGTAAAAGGAGGGGATATTTAGATCATGCATGTATCCTAATAACTCCTTTTGGAAATGTCAAAGGCAAGAGTTTTCTGCCCTTGTTGACACAGGTGTCACACTCTTAGTTTTAGATCACTCTGCTTTTCCCCCTCAACCCCCCCAGAGTTGAAAATGTATATCAATTGTGGGGATTGCTAATAAGACCATTCCTCTTTTCCTTTTTATTGGAGGGATTAGCAAGTTTCATCCCTTTGTCCTGATCCCTGTGAGCCCTAGTTATTTACTAGGTCATGATCTGCTCCATAAATTATAGGCACTATTTCATTTAACCTAAAGGGAATACCCTCCTTGTGTCTTTGGTCTCTGAAATCCTACCCCTTTGAAAGTGTCCCATTCCAGAAGGAGATGGACTTCATAATTACATGGAGAGGCTTATATGGACTGATGCTAAGTGAGAAGAGCAGAACCAGGCAAAACCTGTACACAATCACAGACACATCATACATATGATGACCAACCTTGATAAACTGG
>CM053583.1:139812860-139831304 GCA_028627135.1 Pseudochirops cupreus
TTAGCACTTAGTACTAAGTGCTAAGTATCCTGCTAAACAGATTACTATTACACTTGTATTGGTTTGTGGGAAGGCCAAAGGATGGCATGGCTCTCAGCATTATTATGGCTTCTGAATATCTTTGGTACTATGATGGAATCAGCTTACTGGTTTGGGGATTCGATTTTCTGGTGTCTAAATAAATCCTTCAGTGTTATTCTTTAAAAAAAAAAAAAGAGTGCATCGTCTGACCATGACATCCCCATGTACTCAATAAACACGAGCTGTTTCCTATTAGCTGTGGCATCAACTATAAACTTTGTTGGTATTTGAAGTTCTTCCTAACCTCACCCTTACCTAGTTTTATAATGATCTTATTACTCCCTGACCGACCCTGTATTATCCAATCAGATTAGTCTGCTTAGCGTTCCTCACACAAAACAGGGCATGACTTTGCACAGGCTATCTTCATACTTGAAATACCCTTGTAAGTTCTTGCTTTTAGAATACTTGACTTCTTTCAAGAGTCAACTCAAGGGTCACCTTTTACAAGAAAGCAAAGAGTGCCATTTCCTTTAAGGTTACCTTGGATTTATTGTGTATTTATCTTATACATTCGTATCTATATAGATGTTGTCCCCTCCAGAATTAACCCTCTTTGAGCGCTGGTACTGCTTTTTCTTTTTCTTTTCTTACTAACCCTATCAGAAATCAGCATGACATAGTTATATGTTTAGGCATATAGTAAACAATTAATAAATGCATGTTTATTGAATAATATATCAATTCACCTTTTACTGTCTTATAGAGGTCATGCTCTCTCTTTCAGGAAAGGACTCAGTTTCAGATTTTAAGGAATGAGAAGTATTTTATTATTAATGATACTACTAAAAGAAGAGGAAGAAGAGTTACCTAGAATGAATATAGAACTTTAAGGTTCCCAAATTACTCTCAACACTTTGCTTATTTAAGTCTCATAACAACCCTGAAGTCAGTGCTATTATTTTCCCCATTATAAAGATTAGGAAAATAAGTCTGAGAGATTAAATAACTTGCTCAGGACCATATAACTAGTGTGCTTGTGTGCATATGTATGTATACATACATACATGTATATATAAATACACATATATATTTGAGATAGGAACAGAATCCATGTCTTTCTGACTCAAGGTTCAGCTCTTTGTCCAAAAATATAAAGCATACTGCCAGATTGCTTCTTCCTTTAGCACTACAAGTACCTCTTAATTCTGATAAGCAGTGGAGTGGGAAGAAAAATGGACGTAAAATCCGAATATCTGGACACAAGCAGCAGTTCTTTTGCTCTAAGTATGTGTGATCTTGGGTAAAGCCATTACTCTTGACATTTATATTAATGATTTGGGTGAGAGCGTGGATGTCACACTTCCCAAATTTCAGATGAAACAATGCTTATAGGGTGAGATGACCATTAAAAAAAAAGACGTTAGGTTCCTGCCAAAATGTCACTACGAATGTAGAAAAACAAAGGAAGTTATCCGATTTATAATTTTGTGGTCACAATGGATCCTATTATTCTCGAATTTTGAGGTACAAAAGAAAGAAGAGATGTCCTTGACAAGAACTGTCCATGTCTCTTTAGAATTTATATTCTGAGGACCTCTATATTGTGGGCTACAGGTAAAAAGGATTGATGTAGGTCAGGATATTTAAATATCTAAAGAGAAGCACCAACTATGAGAGGGTCATCTAGTCCTACATCCCTTGCTGAAGATAAGAAAGCTGGGGAAGAAAAGTTAAGGCTACAAAAGTTGTAGGAATAATAACAAGAAGGAAAAAAAAAGATGAAAATTTTAAAAAATTTTGCTATACATAGCACAAATATGGCATCCATTGAGTACCATAAAAGGCATCATCATTTGGCCATAATTATTTACAAGAATCTTAATATTCTTCATAAACTAAGAGATTAAAATTATCCTTGTTAGGAATTCAAATTCCCTAATATTTTGAGAATCCAATAAGTAAACTGTACTAGCATGGAGTTCGCTTCTGAAATTAAAATATGGAAAATGAGGAGAAAAAAAACTTTTTTTACTTCTTTTAATTTTATTTTTTTATACATACATATAAATTTTTGACATTTGATTGTACAACTTTAAATTCTAGATTCTTTCCTTTCCCCCCTCATCGCCCACCACTACTGGAAGGACAAGCAATTCAATACAGGCTGTACATGTGTAATTGCACAGAACATCTGGACAGTGGACGTGTTGTGAGAGACTGCTTATATGTCCCTCCTTCCTACCCTGCCTCCACCAACTTGTTCTATACTCTACCCTTCCCTGTCCCTTTACAAAAGTGTGTACTTCCAGCAACCCTCCCCCCCACTATGCCCTCCCCTCCATCATCCCACCTCTCATCCCCATCTCCCCTACTCTCCTTTGTGGCAAGATAATCAGTTTAGAGTTTATGTCATCCCTTCCCTAAGCCAAATGCAATGAGAGTAACACTGACCCTTTCCTTTGTCGCTTCCAGTTTTTCCTCACCATTGTAACAATTATCCCTTGCCTCTTCTGTATGAGATGATTAACCCCATTCTGTCTCTCCCTGTCTCCTCTCATTCTAATCCTCTCCTACATCAGAATTTCACCTTTTAAAGAATCATTCCTTCCTATTCAATTGATCCTGTGCCCTCTATATACACATATATACACATACTCAGATATGTGTTCATACACATATATAAACTCTCCTAAATAGACATATGTGTATGTATATGTATATATACATTTGTATTCCCTTCACCTATCCTCATACTGAGACAAGTTTCAGAAGTTAAAATTATCATTTTTCCATGTTGGCATGTAAATAGTTCAACTGTGATAAGTTCCTTACGATTTCTTTTCCATATTTACCTTCTCATGATTCTTGTATTTGAGTGTGAAATTTTCTTTTCAGCTCTGGATTTTTCAGCAAGAATGTTTGATAGTCCTCCACCTCACTGAGTGATCATATTTTCCCCTGGAACATTATACTGAATTTTACTGAGTAGGGGATTCTTGGTTTTAATCCTAGCTCCCTTGATCTCCAGAATATCATATTCCAGGCCCTTTGATCCCTCAATGCAGAAGCTGCCAGATCCTGGGTTATCCTAATTGTGTTTCCATAGTATTCAAATTGCTTCCTCTTGGCAGCCTGTAATATTTTCTCCTTTATCTGGGGACTCCAGGACCTGGCTATAATATTCCTAGGAATTTTCTTTTGGGGATCTTTTTCAAGAGGTGATTGGTGAATTCTTTCAAGTTCTATTTTGCCTTCTGGTTCTAAAATATCAGGGCAATTTTCCTTGAGAATTTCTTGAAGGATGCTTTCTAAGTTCTTCTTTTGATCATGGCTTTCAGGTAGTGCAATAATTTTTAAATTGTCTCCCCTGCATCAATTTTCCAGGTCAGTGGTTTTTTCAACTAGATATTTTACATTGTCTTCTATTTTTTCCATTTGTTTGGATTCGTTAAATAATATCTTGATTTCTCATGAAGTCATTTGCTTTGAATTGCTTCAATCTGATTCTGAAGTAATTATTCTCCTCAGTGAGCTTTTGAGATTCTTTTTCCATCTGGCAAATTCAACTTTTTAAGGCATTCTTTTCTTCATTGGCTTTTTGGGCCTCTTTTGCCATTTAAGTTAATCTGTCTTTTAAGGTGTTTTTTCTTCATTCAGGTTGTTGACTCTCTTTTCATGATTTTCTTGCATCATTCTCATTTCTCTTCCCAATTTTTCCTCTACTTCTATTATTTGGTTTTCAAAATCTTTCTTAAGCTGATCTATGGCTTTTAGGCATTCTTCATGTTTCTTGGAAGCTTTTGGTTTGGGAGTTCTGACTGTGTTGTCTTCCTCCCATTCCATGTTTTGATCCTTTTTGTCCCCACAAAAGGATTCTGGAGTTTGCTTGCTGTTCTTACTTTGCTTCCTTTGCCTGCTCATGTTACCAATGAAAGTACTTGATTTTTTAGCTCTGTGGAACTCTGCTTCTGGGGGGGAAAGCTCTGTCCCAAATCGCTGGAGTTTTTGCAGCTGCTGGAGTTATTGGGAAGCTCCTGCAGCCCCCACCAGCTTTGGCTGACTGAAAATACTCCCCAGGACCACCATCCAAGACCATGAGCCAGATCCAGCCTGCTCAACACAAGAACATTTAGCCTCTGAATGATCGCTTGCCCCCCTGCAGTGTGCAGGCTGGGAGTTCTGAAGCAACCATGTGGAGGCGGCTGCAGGGCCGCCCCTTCTGCTGCTTCCTTGCCCTGGAGGCTATTTGACCAGATCACTTTTCTCCCCCAGATTTAGCTGAGATCCACTGACCTTTCACTTAATCCTTCTTTCCTATGCCTTGATAATTGTGGAAACTGCCACAGCTGCTGCTGATCCACTCTCCTGAAACTCCAGCTGCAGCTTGTCCAGGCCGCCCCTGGGGCCAAGCTGCTATTTCAGGCTGGGCTGGTTTTCAGCTCCCAGCATGCTGTGCTGAGCCCTTTGTGCTGAGCTGCCTTCAGTGGGAGATATGTTTTTCTTTATTTTTATGTGAGTTTTGGAGCCCTAAAATTTGTTTAGTGTCATATTTTATGGGTATTTGAGGTGGCTATGTGCAAGAAGCAAAACCTTGCTGTTTCTATGCTCCCATCTTGGCTCTGCCCCCCTAAATTTTTTTTAAGGTCCTGACTCCCAATCATTACATTCTACTTCATCTTTTCCTCAAACATCTTTAGCCTAAAATTGCCTTTTAATTTTACAATTTAGTTGTTTTTTTTATGTTTGATCATTTTTTTGGAATTTAACTGATACTATTTTAGATTCATAATTTTGAATTAAACTTTCGTCAAAAAGTGTATGTTCATATTTGATTCAAACCATTTTTTAGGACCTGCTAAATATAGGGTCTTTCTCTTGATGGTACAGGAGATACCATACAAAGTTTAGATAACACAAAATAATAGATTCATTGATTAAAAGATAGAAAGTAGCATAATCTACACTCTCATTTTTATAGATGAAGAAAATGAGATACTATGAGGCTAAGGGATTTAGCCAAGGTCATGCAAACAGTAAGTGAAAGAACAAGGAATTAGATGTTAGTACATTACTCCAAATGTTGCCTGCTTTGCTATGCATGATGCTAACTCTCCCTGCCTTCATGAAGCTCACAGCGTAGTAGTATGATATGATGTATCTTGTAAAGGGAATGAGAAGTGTAAAGAATATAAATGAGTTCTGAGGATGTGCAGAAGTTTGACAGTTAAAGAACATAGAGCTACTATTCCATGCATAGGCAATAGTATAAGTACACATGAAAACAGTTAAGGTTCATATGTGTGTTTCCACACATATTTGTGTGCACATATGCATGCATGTACAAATATGTGAAGGAAACCCAACTTTGGCACATTCCCAGGTGGAGGCATACATGTGAGAAACTGCAGAGACATGCTTCTAGGAGAAGACCTACTAATTTGGTAGAAATCATGTCTTTTCATTATCTGTATAGACTGAACAAGCTACAACTTTAAAAGCATCTGATTAAAACACAATTGCTGTTTGGAGGGGAAAATTCTACACATAGAAGGTATGGGCACCAGGCTTGAAGCTGTATATGAGGGGAAGTTGATACTGTTGCACCCCAAAAAATGAGCTGGGGATTTAGATCTGTTTATTTTGTCCTTTTCAGTTCTAGGCACAAGTGGTAGAGTTCTTCAGTCTGGGTATTTTAGTCGTGAAAACATTGAAGGCAGAATTCCAGGCATAATCTTTAATTTTTTAAAAATTATTTATTTATTTGTGGTGTTCAACATTCATTTCCGTGGGATTTTGAGTTCCAATTTTTTTCCCATCTGTCCCCTGCCCCCAGTGCAAGATGGCATGGGTTCTGATTGCTCTTTCTTCCAATCTGCCCTCTCTTCTATCATTCTCCCCTCTTATCTCTTCCCCCTTTCCTGTAGGGCAAGATATCCAATTGGGTGTGTTTGCTATTCCCTCCTTAAACCAAATCTGATGAGAGGAAGGTTCACTCATTCCCTCTCACTTTCCCCTCTTCCTTTCCATTGTGAAACCTTTTTCTTGCTTCTTCAATGTGAGATAATATATCCCATTCTATCTCTCCCTTTCTCCTTCTTCCAATATATTCCTATCTCACCCCTTTATTTTATTTTTAGATATCATATTCAACCTATCTTTTGTCATGTATCTATCTATCTATCTATCTATCTATCTATCTATCTATCTATCTATCTATCCATGTATCTACCTATCTATCTATCTATCTTATTTCCATGTAGGAATGTAAACAGTTCAACTTTAATAAGTCACTTATAATTTCTTTTTCCTGTTTACCTTTAAGTACTAGAGTTGATCTAAGTATATGGAAAGGAATTAAGCTTTAAAATATCAGAAAGAAATATTTTGAGGAAAAGAAAAAAGGAATTTAGATAGTTTCCACTAGATGACCAAAACTTTCTCAGTTTTAGGAGGAGGCCAAATTATCTCCTATGGAATGATTATTACTATTCATTAAAATGAAATAGGGAGTTTGGAATATTAAAGAAAATTGTTTGGGGTAGTGATGGATATTGAACCAATAAGAATCAAGAAGTCAAAGTGAATTTCAAAGTAAATAACAGAGGGGGTCCACTTAAAGTTAAGTAGAGTAAATGGTAGGTAAAATAAGGTTTAGGATATGCCTTTCTCTCTCATCACAAATCCTGAACCAGGGAAATCAGATTGTTGGGGGTGACCTTGGACTGGGGATTAATAGGATGGGACCAACAAAGTTATTAAGCAAATGATTCTAAAGTGGAGCCTCATTAATAATTATGACAGATGATCTGGAGGCTAAATCTGGGTTTCAAGGCAAGTCAAGACAGAATAGAAGAGATAGGAAGACTATGAGCTATAGCCATTGTCACATTTAACCTGGGTATTACATCTCAAATAGTTATATTATTATATGTGCAGCATTCAGAAATGTAAAACAAACCCAGAAATACCCTGATTTAAACTTTGTTGCCTTTACAATCCGTGGAAAGCCGTGGACAACAAGCCACAAGAGAGTCTACAGGCTTCATTGACATCCACGTCATAGCATCAGAACTTGAGAAAGGTCTATAGCCTTACAGGTGGATAATTTTCAGATAGTTCGTGGGAGTACATAGGCAAGAAGGTAGGCAGAATGGTTTGCAGTCAGTGCCATGGGAGGAGCACCTGTATCAGTGATACTCCTTTGGAGTGCTAGTCCTTACAGGAGAAAATCTATGCGAAAAGCCTTCCTTGATTTAATTTACAGTACAGGGCCAATTAACTGAGAAATTTTGCTCTTGCACTAATTTGCTATTATATTTCTATATGTCACAAGCTCTCTGATAGCAAGGCCATTTAGATTGCTCTGAACAAACTAGTAGGCAGCATGTGAGCATCATAGTGCACCTTCTGGTCTTCATCCTGCCCTGCCTAATGCCCTAGGCATCAGACTTGTCAGGAGTCGTCTCTGCCTTGAATCCGTGTTGGAAGGAAGTGGGAGTGAGACACAATAATGACTTTTCTGGTAGAGATTAAAGAAAGAATAAATCCTCATAACACTATTTAACATATACATTAACGCTGTGGCAATAATAGCTTTGCTTTACCGATACATAAAATCAGTGCCGGCGGGGAAAGACAGGAATAAAGGTATTTCTGAACAACCATCTGTCATACTCCTTTTCCTACTTTCCTGAGGCTTGGTGGGGCAGAAGGAAAACAGCTTTATCCAAAATCATATTTAGCTAAAAACAACAAACAAAAAACCTCTCATGAATCAAATGTTGAAATAAGTCTCAACAAAATAGAAAATACTACTGCACAGGGAAAAGCTTCTCAGATTTGTTCTTTTTTCCTCTTTTCATATGATTTGGATATTTTAAAGTTAAATTTGTGGTAAACATCAAAGAAAACAAAAAAAAAAAACGTGCTAAAATTTGCAATGGAATCCTACTTCAGTATTTCAAAAGAGTCTTAATCTTATTAATATGGAATCACCTCCAGCTGTGCAGTGCAAATCAGAACTTATCCATAACTCTTCTTACATGTATGTGAAGCAAGATATCCTGATTCCAGCTGCTCTCCAGAGGAGGGAAACCAGAAGTCATATGAGGATTGCTGAAGGAAGTGGAAGGTGTTGTTTATGACTAGTGAAAAGAAGGAACAAGAAGTGTGGGATAAACGTCTTTTAAATACTTGATGTTTTGTTAGGTCAAAAGTATATAGAATAGTTTGGCCCCAAAGGGGAGAACAAGGATTAATGGCTGGAATAATTATCTGAGAAGGTGATCAATTCCCGTTATTGGAGATCTTTGAGGAAATCAGGGATAAACAACTGCCAGAAAATTTTGTAACGAGGTTCCTTTTCTTAAAAATATGGGTTGGACTAGATGGCTTCTCATTTCCTACCCAATTAAAAAATGTCATGAAGCTGGACACAATAGGATCATATGTGATCACAATTAACGATTTGATTGTTCAATTAAATAAGCATTTTCTAAGTGCTCATTTTGTCCCAGGTGCTTTTGTGGTACTACGTACGCAAAAAAAAAAAATGAAAGAGTCCTTGTCCTCAAGAAACTTTCATGTTAACAGAGCAGGGGAAAGGAACCCATATGAATAACATAGAGAACATAGATAATTTGAGTTTGAAATTACCTATAATATATCCAAGTCAATATATAGAATATTCTTTTGTGATGGAGGACTGAAGCTCTTGAAACTCTAGTTTCTTAAGATTAGGACTAGATATGAAAATATGAGAGTAATCTGCATTCAGAGAATAATTAAATACAAAAAACACTAAGGAAGTCACTAAATTAAAAAAAAAATTATATAGAGAGAAAGACATGGAATCCAGGACAGGACATTTAGCTAAACATATAGTTAGGATACACAAAATGTATGATGAACCAGTAAATGATGCTGAGGAATGACCAAGTAAGAGGAGAGCCAAGAAGGAAAAATGCCACTAAATCCCAGAGAGGAGGGAATCTCTAGGAGGGGAGGTTGGTCAGCAGGGTCAAATGCTGCAGAGAATAATGTATGATGTACAGTCCTCAACTAAGATGGGAGAGGGCTCTGCTGCTATGAGAAGTCAAAGAACAGAAAAGAAGGTTTTGAGCAGCTTTGTGATGAGTGGAACAGAGAATCAATTAGAAAATAGTAAGAGAATGGCCTTTCTGCAATGAGGCCTCAGTGAGATTATATAATTTCAATTTGTAGTGGAACCAGTTAAAAACTGAGTTCCTTGCTCTCTCTATTCAACAAGCAAATGAATAGGAGGGGAAGAAAATGATGATTGAAGTAATACATGTTTCATGTTTGAGGTTTTTCGAGCAATAATAGGAAAAGGGAGAAGAGACTCAATCCTGTGCAGTTTAATAAGTTCATTAAGGGCCAAGATTGGGAAGGATGTAAAATATACTAAAGGTATTGGCATGGGAAAATATGAAAGGGTAGAGAAATTTATTTTACAATTATAAATATATGTATGTATGTGTATATGTATACATACATAAACATATATAATATATGCATGTATACATATATGTGTATAGACACATTAGCTTATGGTTGTAGACAAAAATGTGAAATACTTCTAGTTAATTTTGCCTCATTCTTGGGAAATTTTGTTCTTGTTTCTTATCCCTCTTTCTCAAGTCTTGATTTACAACTCAACCTAAGCCCATTTGAGGTGATGGCTCTTATAGTTCTATTTTAACTACCCCCTTCAAATTCCTTGGTATTTGTAGAATCAAGGTCTGAAAAAAATCTCAGTGGTCCTCTATCCCAACCACCTCCTAATAAACTGAGACCTAGGGGAAGTGATTTGCACAAGACAATGTAAGTTGTGAGTATTAAAGCTGGGATTCAAGTCTAATTATCTGACTTTGAATCTCTAAATGAACTTACATGTGATGCTTAGATACAAGAGGGGGAATTTAGTCTTTTTTCCTCTCCTTTTTTGATGGTTTAAGAAGGCTATATATTTTTCTGCTTAGTATATTATTTTCTTCAATTACATGCAAAAACATTTTAAAAATTTTGAGTTCCAAATATTCTCTGTTCCTCCCTCTTTGAGAAGGCAAACAATTCAATGTAGGTTATACATGTGTAGTAATGGAAAAACATATATACACATATATATATACATATATGTATACATATATATACATATATATATATTTCAATATTAGTCATGTTGTGAAATAAAATATAGACAAAAAATTCAAGAAAAATAAGCAAAGTTTAAAAAGTATGCATCAGTCTGTATTGAGATACCATGACTTCTTTCTCTGGGGATAGATAACATTTTTTCATCAGAAAACCTTCAGGTTTGTCTTGGATTATTTTATTACTGAGAATAGCTAAGGCATTCACAGCTGATCATCTTCCAATATTGCTGTTACTTTGTACCCAGTATATATCACTTTACATCAGATTCTATAAGACTTTCCAGGTTTTTCTGAGAACATTCTTCTCATCATTTCTTATAGCACAGTAATATTCCATCACAATCATATACTTCATTTTATTCAGGCATTCGCCAATCGATAGATATCACATCAATATCCAATTCTTTGCCACTTGAAAAGAGCTGCTATAAATACTTTTCCTTCACATGAAACATTAATCAAGTTGTAAAAGGTTATATGCAATGTAGTGAACAATGAGAAAGAGGGGGAAAAAA
This sequence comes from Pseudochirops cupreus, assembly GCA_028627135.1. Classification (NCBI taxonomy): domain Eukaryota; kingdom Metazoa; phylum Chordata; class Mammalia; order Diprotodontia; family Pseudocheiridae; genus Pseudochirops; species Pseudochirops cupreus. Next base: position 139,823,575 of record CM053583.1, read on the forward strand.
GAGAGAGAGAGCAAATAGTTTGCTTCAGTCTGCATTCAGACTCGGTAGTTTTTCTCTGGATATGGATATCTCTTTCCATTGTGAGTCTTTTGGAGTTGTCTCATAACCTTGCATTGCTGAGAGGAGCCCAATCTATCAAAGTTAGTTATCACACATACGTTGTGTCTGTAATTGTGTACAAATTTCTCCTGGTTCTGCTCTTCTCACTCAACATGAGTTTATATAAATCTCTCCAGGTTATTACGAAGTCCATCTGCTCCTCATTTCTTACAGCGCAATAATATTCCGTTACATTCATATACCACAATTTATTTGGCTGTTTCCCAATTGATGGGTATCCAATTCTTTGCCACCACAAAAAGAGCTGCTATAAATATTTTTGTACATATGGGTCTTCCTCCTACTTCTATGATCTCTTTGGGATACAACTCTAGAAGTGGTATTACTGGGTCAAAGGTCAAATGCTATTATTTATAGCCCTTTGGACATAGTTCCAGATTGCTCTCCAGAATGGTTGAATCAGTTCACAATAACACCAACAGTGCTTTAATGTTCCAATTTTTCCACATCCTCTCCAGCATTTATCATTTTCCTGTCTTGTCATGATAACCAATCCAACCAGTGAGATGTGGTACCTCAGAGTTGTTTTGATTTGCATTTCTCTAGTCAACAGTGATTTAGAACATATTTCATAGGCTTACAGATACCTTTAATTTGTTCCTCTGAAACCTGCCTGTTCATTGACCATTTATCAATTGGGGAATGACTTATATTCTTGTAGATTTGACTCAATTCTCTGTATATTTTAGAAATGAGGCCTTTATCACAGACATTGGTTGTAAAAATTCTTTCCCAATTTCCCACTTCCCTCTTAATCTTGGTTACATTGGCTTTATTTGTACAGAAACTTTTCAATTTAATGTAATAAAATTATCCATCTTGGAATTCATAATGCTCTCTAACTTTGATCATAAAATCTTCCCTTCTCCATAAAACTGACAGGCAAACTATTCCTTGCTCTCCCAGACTGCTTAAAGTATCATCCTTTATACCAAGATTGTGCACTCATTTCAACTTGATCTTGGTATATGATATAAGACATTGGTCTATGCCCAGTTTCTGTCATACTATATTCCAGTTTTCCCGGCAGCTGCTGTCAAATAGTGAGTTCTTATCCCCAAAACTGGGGTCTTTGGGTTGATCAAACAGTAGATTACTTTGGTCATTGACTGCTGTGTCTCATGTACCTAATCTATTCCACTGATCCACTACTCTATTTCTCAGCCAGTACCAAGTAGTTTTGGTGATGCCTGTTTTACAATACAGATTAAAATCTGGTATGGCTAGGTCACTTTCCCTGCATTCCTTTTCATTAATTCCCTTGATATTTTGGACCTTTTGTTCTTCCAAATAAATTTTGTTACTATTTTTTTGTAGCTCTATAAAACACTTTTTTGGCAAATTAATTGGTGTGGCACTAAATATGTAATTTAATTTAGATAAAACTGTCATTGTTATTATATTAGGTTGATCTAGCCACAAGAAGTTGATGTTTTTCCAATTAGTTAGATCTGACTTGATTTGTGTGAAAAGTGTTTTGTAATTGTGTTCATATAGGTCTTGGGTTTATTTTGGCAGGTAGATTCCCAAATAGTTTATAATGTCTGCAGTAACTTTAACTTTAAATGGAATTTCTCTTTCTCTCTTGCTGTTGGATTTCTTTAGAAATATATAGGAATGCCAAGGGTTTATGTGGGTTTGTTTTAGATCCTGCAACTTTGCCAAATTTATTTATTGTCTATGATTCTCTAAGTATATTATCATATCATCTACAAAGAGTGATAGCTTTGCCTAAATTGATTCCTTTAGTTTCTTCTTTTTCTTCTCTTATTGCTACTGCTAACATTTCTAGTACCAAACTGAAAAAGAGGCTTGATAATGGACATCCTTGTTTCACCCCTGATTTCACTGGAAATGCTTCTAGCTTATCTCCATTACATATAATACTTGCTGATGGTTTTAGATAGATACTACTTATTATTTTAAGAAAGACTCCATTTTTTTCCTATACTTTCTAGTGTTTTTAATAGGAATGGGTGTTTTATTTTATCAAAAGCCTTTTCTGCATCTGTTCAGATAATCATATGGTTTCTGCTAATTTTATTGTTGATATGATCAATTATACTGATAGTTTTACTAATATTGAACCATCCTTGCATTCCTGGAATAAATCCTACCTAATCAAAGTGCACTATTCTCATGATAAGTTACAGTAGTCTTTTTGCTAATATTTTATTTAAGATTTTTACATCGATATTCATGAGGGAAATTGGTCTCTAATTTTCTTTCTAGCATCCCTTCAGATACTTGAAAATAGCTGTCATTGCCAGCTTAAAGCTTCTTTCTTTCAAGGTAAGTACCCTCACTTATTTCAATGGATCTTCCTATGATATGGACTACAAGAAAGTCATCCTGGTTGCCTTATTAAACTGGTGTGACACACTGAATACAGTGCTGTAAATGAGGTCGGTGTAAGCAGAAAACAATGGCATTACTACCTGCCTGTTCATGGAAGCTATAACATTTTAATGCAGTAATGTTGGTCAGCATTTACCCGATACAACCTCTTCCCTCCCATTCAAAAACAAGAAGGATTTACCTAAAAGAAGATAATAGCACCTCCAGGTACTGATTGACTAGCTGACAAGCTGATTAATATAATATCTATATCCAAGTTACTCATTAAAAAAATTAATAGTGTAGGGGCAAGTACAGACACCTGGGGTGTCACAATGGAAACTTCCTGCCCTGTTGACATTAAAGAATTTGTATCTATGCTTTTAAGCTGGCTGAAAATTAGTTCTGAATCAGAATAAAGGAAGGATATATATATATATGTGTGTATATATATATATACATATATATATGTATATATATATCCACACACACACACACACACACACACACACATATATATATGTATATATGTGCATATATATATATATATATATATATATATATATATATATATATATATATATCAGAATTTCACAGAATTGGAAGGTATGAATGGGTTATGACCTGCACAGTAGAGGAAATAACTGTTTCAATATTTAGATAAAATTTTTAAAAATGTGAAACAATTTTCTCTAAGACTGATTAATATTTTATCTATGGAATTTAACAAATCTAGACATGTACTTACTGACTGTGAATTCTACACTTTCCTAAGTTCTGCTTTCACATACTTTTCTCGTTTTGCTCTCTGAGCCTTCATTTCTTCATTTATACACTAAGAAATTGGGCTAGATAATATCACAGGTACCTTCTAGCATATTCATGAGCTATCTTAATTACACTATGAAAAAAATCCTTAAACTTCAAATTCGAATAAAATGTCTATTAGCATCTCTAATTATAATGGAAAGTAACTGAATTATAAAGTAGAAATACTTTTACTTGTTCCTGTTAATGATTATAAAAATAGTGCTAGTCCAGATTGCAGTTCTTGTGCATATTCCAACATGACTTCTCAAATTCAGTGTGCTCACTTCAGGACTGGCCTGGGAGTCAGGAAGGCCTAGGTTCAGATTATACTTCTGGTACTGACCTTTGAAAAGTTGTTTATCTCTTAATGTCTCAGTTTTCTCATCTGAACAACAAAACAAAAGATTGCAGCAATGCCTGTAATACCTACCTCTGAAAAGATTATTATGGGTCTGAAACATAACAAAATATTTAAAGTATATTGCAAACTCTTAAGGAGTTGTCATATGCAAATATCAGTTATTGTTATTCTGAGAGATTTTACTTAGGTCAGAAGAATAAACAGCAGGATTGAATTAGAATTGGATTTCTTCAACAGTCTATATGGGTTACAGTGTACTTTCCTTGATTTTCCTTTCCTGTCTTTTTTTTTACACTCTTTAACCAGCAGATTTTATGGTTGAGGAAGTTCCTCTGAAAATATTTAAACTTTGGAAATGAATCGTAATTATCATAATTTCACACAGATTTTCCCCCTGCAAATGTTGTTAAGTGTTCCCTATATTTCAGTAAAACTGGAAGGAGAATGAAGCCAAATTAATTTGCAAACATTTAACAGCTGTTGGAGATTTTGTCAGGCTTTCTTTAGCCTTCAGTTACACATTAGTGTGCCTTTGGATTAGGCTTTCTTGTTCTTAATGTGTTTAATCCATGTCTGTGTTAAAACGATACTTGACCATATTTTCTGTAAATAGTATTGTCATACAGTGACATGAAGACAACTTATAATTAGTGGGCTTACTTTTATCTGAGGGACTTGTGCTAAGCCAGAGAGTGCTAAGGATAATAACAGCAATGACTTCAATTTAACTGAAAACAGCAACTCCTGCACAGTGAAATTGTGGATTCTGATCTATTGTCAGTTAGATAGGAATATGCAAAATAATACTTGTTTTTGAATTAACTTTTTTTGAAGGGAAGGGGAGGGAGAGAGACAGACACAGAGACAGAGACAGAAAGAGAAAGAGACAGAGAGACAGAGACAGAAAGACAGCGAGAGAGACAGAGAGACAGAGAGAGAGAGAGAGAGAGAGAGAGAGAGAGAGAGAGAGAGAGAGAGAGAGAGAGAGAGAGAGAGAAATGCTGCTTTCATGGAGGAAAAATCTGAATTCTAACATCCAACAAATGGAATCCATTTAGCAAGTTCCTTAATCCCTTTTTAGAAGAGTTTCCAGATGGACAGGCAAACATTAACAGCAACTATTGTAGGAAATTAAAACAAGAAAATCCCTCTTCTCCAGGGTGGGTTCTGTTTTGATTTGCTCAGATTTTTATCCTTTCTCTACTGCAGATTCCATATAAAAATGGAAAATATTCTTCAGCACATATGTTGTTTGAACCTAGAAATGACTTAGTATTCCATTTGCATTGACATAATGCAAATAAATCTCTTTCCATGGCTAAAGCAAACTCCTCTTATGGGTATCGCATATAATATCTACTACTTATTTTCCATATTGTATTGATTCAGCATGATATAGTAGAAAGAATATTAGAATTCAAGTTAAAGGACTAGGATTCAAACTGCCATTTGATTACTTCTTCTTATACACATTTCTTATACACATTTCTTGAACTTTGAGGACCTCAATTCCCTTACAAACAAAATAAGAAAGTTTTACTAGATGACATCTGGGATGCCTTTGAGTTCTTAATATGTTATCCTATGATATACTTAAACATAGTTTATTATAGAATTTAGTGAGTTGAATACCCCCATATTAATTAATTATACATCTACTTACCACAAGTATACCTCTGTACTAAGTGATATGGTTTGATGTGCAAGAAAATGTAAGCTTAAGGTTTAGATGTAACAAAATAAGAAACACATTATAAATGATCTTAGTAACATGCCATAAGTGTAGTGGATAGCATTATAGTCCTGGAATCTGGGAGATATAGATTCAAGTTTTCTCTCTGACACAAACTTGATCTATAACAGGTGGGTCTGTTATAGTGATAATGCATGACATTTATGATTTGTCTCTTTGGAGGAAGGATATTAAATAAGAAAGTTCCCCAACTCCCAGTAATGCAGGGACAAGTCTTGACACAAATAGTAACATCAAATAATAAATCAAAGTAAGAAGAGAAAATGGGGACGTAAGAGTATAACTTGAGAAAATATAAGTGAGTTCAAGTTTGTAAAATGAGACCTGAGTGTGTAAAATGTGCATTGATATCAATATGTCCGGTAGTGTTTTTGTGAAAAATTTCATCTAGAAAATAATTTTGGGAAAAGAATGAACTTTGAGGATCATTAGGAACTGAAGGAGAGAAAAAATGAACTCCCCTCTCTACCCCCTCCCAAGGAGTAGAGAAATGTTCAAACAAGAGAAATAAGATGCAAGTAACTAAATCCATTATCTGTGTTTGGAACATGATGAAGAGAATGCACAGATAACATAAATAATAAAACAAATTTCAGAGCTTAGCGAATAAGTTCTTAGTGGGTTAGACAGATTCCAGAGTAGATTTTGTTTTTAAATGATATTCAATGGATCTGACAAGTCTGGCTTGGAGCTAGACATCTGAGTCAAGCAACAGTGAGTGAGAGAGGAGGTTGGTAGAGCTATTCAATAGAAACAAGACTAATAAATTACAGGGATTTTGCAAAAAATAGTGTAAATACCTATAAATAATTTCTTACAAAACAATCCATGTGCAGAACTCAGAAGTGTTTTTTAAAGATGAATTTCCTACACATTTAGATCATTTCAGAGCTGATTAAAAATAAAGAAGAAAAATCTTTTGATAAGATCACCTCAAGGTTTAGCACGTGCTAGAATCTCCAACTGGCATTAGACCTAACTACCTGGTGAGATTTTAGTGCTAAACCTCTAAATTTGTCTGTCCATATATGAGGCTCTTAGCACTTCATAAGAAGCATTTTGGAATAAGCAGGATACCTAGGCTGGAGGTTCCGTACATTTGGCCCCCACTGAGCAAGTTTCTATTTGATTGGGTTTTCTGGATTTGTTTTTTAATTAGAAAGAAAAACAAACAATCAAAAAAACTGGAAGAAAATGCTCCTGATTAAAGATCTCTTAAACTGGTGAAAATTGTAGAGTAGGCAGAGGTAGCAAATATCACAGCATTTGCTAATTGTGTGTTTCTCTATTTGACTATGGCTGTATCAATTCAATTCCAGAGGTTCTTCCATCCTGAACTGATTTATTTATAAATATGATGTAAGTAAATTGCATTTTAGTATATGAAGTTATATTTTAGATATCCTCAGAAAGCTCAAGATTTAATGGAACTTTGTCATGAATTTCTTTATAATACAAATAATTACTTTCACATTTGTCTGTTTTATTTGAGATTTTCTTATGTTAGTTTCTCATAACAAGTCATACCTCATAAGACAAAATGATATGATAGTCAAAGATTATTTCATTTTATCCTTTCATTTTATAACTGGGAAACTGAATCTCAGAGAAGCAAAGTGTCTTGTTACGGTCAGATGAGTAGTAGACAGCATGGGCACTTGGTTGTATGAACAAGACATTTTTCCCTGTATTTTGCTGTACTTTATTGTTCTTGTCTTCCAAGTGTTGCTGACAAATGATGAGAGGTTGTTAATGGTTTGGGATCTGCAGTATTGGAAAAAATATCCACATAAGTTCATAAATGACATTGAGCCTGTTATAGCAACTGGGGGAGTCGGCGTGGAGGAGAGATATCAACTACTACTTCTTAGAATCTGAGAGGACCAGAGTTGGAAGGTACTCTCCAGGCCCCACTGGCTTAGACATCTCCTTTACAGTACTCATAGTAGGTGGTCATCCAGGCTCTGCTTGAAAGGCTTTTGATAATGGGTAGCTTATTCTTTCTGACGGCAGTCCATTTTATTATAATTATCTCTAGTTAACCGACCATAGCACTTTTATTTTTTTTTTCTCATAAGAAAGATACATCAATGGAGAAGGAGATAAGGTCATGATAAAGAGAGCATATCAGTGACAGATGTCTAGCTTACATAGTGTGATGTTAACAATGTAATGTCAAGAACTCAAGAAGCAAGCATCCAGCACATTGGGCAAACTCCATAAGGAGGATTTATTCAATTATACAAACAAGAATCTCAAAAGACGAGAAGGTATTAATGGGTCATGATCTGTGTTATCGAAAAGAATACACAGGTTATGTAATTTATTCATGCTTGCATTTGGAGGTTC
>CM053583.1:139831804-139854755 GCA_028627135.1 Pseudochirops cupreus
TAATAGAAATTTACCTTAATTCAATATCCACTCATTACTTTTCCTTTGCCCTTACACATTAAGACAAGTCCAGTTCCTCTTCTGTATAATAACTCTCCAAATACTTGAAGAAAATAAATTATGTTACTTCAAATCTTCCCCATATTAATTATATGTATCTTTCAACCTATTTTTAAAGGATACAGTTGTCCGTTATATCACCAATGTGGATGATCTCTGTTGGGTATGTGTCAGCATGCTAATGTCCTTAGAATGTGGTGCCCAGAATTGAACACAGTAACCTGGATGAGTTCTGACAAGAGAATGGTATGGAGAAACTATATAATTCCTCTCATTCAAGAAAATGTTTGTTATTAATAAGCAGCACCTATTTGTTTGCTTCATGACTTCCCCCTTATACTGGTGGCTCATATTCATCCAGTTAAAACAGATCCATACTATTGCATAAGCATGTCTCCTATAAAGTAAAAGTGAATGAAACATTGTGACAATTCCTCATGTTCCCTTTGAGATATTTTTACATACTTTTGCCCCTTAGCCATGTTCTAGATACTTAATTTTAATGGAAATTAGATTTTTGAATTAATTGTGGGTTAAATTATTGCCTGGCTGATATTGGTCAATTCACTTAACCATTTGTGGTCTCAGTTTCCTCATTTGTAAAATGTGGTGCTTATAATAGATGATGTAATAGATGAATAAAAAATAAAGTTCCTTCCATCAAAAAAATCTAACTTCAACCAATATTATTACTAAGAAAAGTTTATACATAAAAAAATCTAATGCCAAATTTAGCAGTTTATCAGATTAAATTATGAGAATCATCTCCTGGAGCACTGAGGTCTTTATTTAATATTTTGTCAATAAATATTTCAAAGTAAACTACATCTTTGCCATCATGTAGTTGCCTGAATAGGAGAGAAAACACAAGATCCCTTTCTGTTTACTTGTTGATTAAAAAATGATTTGATGGAACAACAACTGGCTCTTAAAAGGATTTTCACAAGATGTCCCTCATTCATAATTCAAAATATTTGAAGAATCCTAAAATATATTACAAGGGAGAGAATCTTGTTTGACTTTCATCATAAAAACTAAGATATATATAAATCTGGAAAATATCGATATATCAAGTTTATAGTTGAAGAGATTTGACACAGAATTCCTGCTGAAGTTGGAGTTTATACTCACACTGATTGCAGCAATATTAAAGAACTTTCTAAAAGATTTATCAATTTTAAAAAATGGTCTAAGTATTCACAAAGGAAAAATCAAGTGAACCACTGATGTGTTCATCATTCATGTGTATGTGTTAGTGCATATGTGTAAAGGTACATGCAGCATGTATGTGTGCATGTAGGTATGTCTCTTGTATATACAAATGAAAAATGAGTTGGGCCCAGAAATCAATAAGGAGAAATATAAAATTATGGTTACTCACCTTAAGGAAATTCAAAGATTATTAAATGAATTCAAACACCCAGGGAAGAAAGTCTATATATGTATATTTTTAAGATCAATGCAAATTCAGTTTTATAGTATGACTGTAAATCATGAAGCACTATAGTCTCCAACATATTTAAAACTTTTTTAAAAATTAACAAAAATGTATTTTCTCTCCCACTACTCAATTGGGGCAAAAAAAAAAAAGAAAATTAAAACTCTTATCACAAATGACATAGTCAATGAAAAGAAATTCTGTCATTGTTCATGTTCAAAATATGTGTCTCATTCTCTATCTCAAAAACAAAACAAAACAAAAACAGAACTTAAGAATGAGTAACCTTTTGAACAAAATGGAGAGATTCCTGGTGAATTTGAATACTTTATGAAACATAATAGACAAGAAATTATAAAAATGAACCAAAGGATGACTTCAAAGGGATTTATAATTGATAAAGAAGATTCACTAGTCACAAGGCAAGCCTTAGGGATAACAAGTTGTCCAGTAAAGAAATATTCTAGTATTTTTGTGATAACTATAAAAATGAGAAAAGCCCTTTGCACATTAGGTGAATCACCTATGGTAAATTTAGGGATAGACATAGACTATAGTTATACAAAATGGTGGACAAAAGTTGCATTAATGATCTTGCATGAATAGTAGAAAATCTACATTATTGGAAGGAGTACCTAATTTATGAAATCACAAATCCATTGGGATATTTTAATATTTAAGGATATAAGAATTTTCATTATGTTCAATAGATTTTAAAGTCTTATTTAAATATTTTGATGATTTAAAAAATAAAAATATAGACATTTGCAGTCATATTTTTGTTTTAGGAGAGTGTAACACCATGCATGAGCAGCTTCCCCAAAGAATGCTACTCTGAACAGCTTTTAAGCTTCTGATTACACAGTATAGTGAACACTCCATTTATTCCACAAATTAAGGCAAACTTTCTCAGAAAATCAAGGTACACTATAATATTCACAACATTACATCTCATCACAAGAAAATCACAATATAGTGTTCACAACAGCTTAACATTAGAATGGCCACATAGTTTTCACCAAAGTGGCCACAGTATTTAGAACAAAGAACAAAAGAATAATCATCTGGTTTCCCTAAGGGGGAAACCCTCCTTACTTAATCATTCAATCATTTCACAATACAAGTCAATCTTCCACTCATGGGGCAATCATACGTTAACTTAATCAGTCACTTATCCAGATTCACAATTACTAAGTATCATTAATCATTAAATGCAATCATTAGAAAATTACACAAACCCTCCGCCCCTCAGTGTCTAGTAAACTTCAATTTCATCACATGTTCAATATCCAAGGAGAGGCCTTTTCTTCATCTTGACTTGGGGTGGTCTCTCAGATTCCCTAGATCCCCTTCCATGATCCTAGCTCCTACCTGAATCCACCAGTCACCTGGATTCAGAGGCAGATAGCTCCCAGGTTCTCATCCAGTCCCTCTGGCCATTCTTGTTAACACACTGAAGTTCATAGGGTCCAGCACATCTCAAAACCTTCACCACTTCTGTTGTCAGGAACTCAAGTATCAATCAACCCACAAACAAAGTCTTATCCCGGTCATGCTTCTTCAATTCTCCAGCAGTTCAGCTGGCCCTAGAACCTAGAAGAAATCTCAGTGTTCCAGGAGGCAGCAGCCACTTGGGCCTTCTAGGCAACAGCAGCTTTCATCAGATCTCTCAGTGGAACAGCTTCTTCCACCAGGAGTAAAAATTCTTGATTCTGACTATTTCTTCTCTGGGCTCTTCTTAAATATACACACACACACACACATTGGCTTCCTGTCTCAGCCAACCTCTTTCTGTTATGTCAGCAACCAGAGACAGAATTCACACCTTCTGCTTCTTTTACTAAGGGCTAAATACCTGCTAAATTAATTACTATTACAGAGAGATAGAGATGGGAGATTAAAAGATCATTCTAAGAGTTTGAGTCTGAGTGCTTAAGAGTAAAGTAGTCTTATCAGTCTAATTAGGGAAACAGGGAAGAGAAGGGGTTTTTAGATAAGAAGAAAATTTCAATTTAACTTGTGCTCAGTTTCATTTCAAATAGTGACTGGCTATACAGGTAGACATGTGATAGTTAGAAATGCAGAATATTTGTCCAGAGGGAACATTATATAATGAAATTCATGTAGGATTTCAATTTTTGAGAAGTGAGGGCACAAATTCTGCCATCACTGAGAGTTATTAGCTGTGTGACTGTGGCTAAGTCCACTTAAAACTCATTCATATTTTTTACATTACATTTTATCTTTATGCCATTTCTGACAATACACATCAGACTATGCTTCATTTTCCTTTGAGTTATATACAATTTTAATTCTTTGGGATTAAATGACCTTCTATGATTCACACACAAATATAGAATCACTGAAGGTATACTGATGGTGTAAAGATGGGCTTTTGTTCCGGGAAGCAACTTGGTATCCTGGGAGATAATGGGAAAATTATCAAATATAATCCCGTCTATTATCTACTTCTTATTCAATTCTGAATATTAGTCTTATTTAATCTGTAGTGTCTTTTGAAGGTGTATGTCACTTTCTGGCCCCTTTTCCTGATGTCTAGATTTAAAAACAAGACAAAAAAAATACTACACTATTCTTTTGCTAGTATCTCATCTAGTACGTTTCTTCAGTGCCTGGGTTCTCATTGACCAGGAACATACAAAGATCTCTTTTAGAATATCTCTTTCCAAAGCCTATATTCCATTTTTCCCATTAAACAAGTCCTCCCAGTGCCTCTATTTTGTGGAAGGGCCCTAGCCACCCTTCATTTTTACTCCGACATTTTTGTTGAGTTGTGGACTTCAAAACCATGTCCCTCTGCTGGAAGCTTATTCCTTTCCCCAGTCCCTCTTTTTAACTCCCTTGTGTGTATTGTCTTCTGTATCAGATTGTGAATCCCTTGAGGTCAAAGATGTTCTTTTTTGCTTGATTGCTCATTTCTAAAATGTATAGAGAACTAAGTAAAATTAATCAGAAGACAAGTCTTTTCCCAACTGAAAAGTAATCCAAGGATATTAACAGGCAGTTTTCCGATGAGGAAAATAAAGCTATTTATACTCATATGAAAAAAATGCTCTAAATCACTATTGATTAGAGAAATGCAAATCAAAACAATTCTGAGGTACAGAAAAATAATAAATGCATGATAATGAGAGAAAATTGGAACACTAATGAATTGTTGGTGGAATTGTGAACTGATCTAACATTCTAGAGAACAATTTGGAGCTATGCCCAAAGAGCTATAAAATTTTGTATATCTTTTGACCCACCAATATCTTTGCTAGGTCTGTATCCCAAAGAAATCATAAAAAGGAGAAAAGGACTAACACGGACAAAAATATTTATAGCAGCAATTTTTGTGATGGCCAAGAATTGGAAACTGAGGGGATGTCCATCAATTGGGGAATGGCTGAACAATTTGAGGGGTATGGATGCAATGGAATACTACTTTTCTATAAGAAATGATGAACAGGAGGACTTCAGAATGACCTGGAAAGATTTACATGGACTGATGCTTAGTGAAGTGAGCAGAACCAGGAGAACATTGCCCACAGTAACAGCCACATTGTCTGATGACCAACTTTGATAGACTTAACTCTTCTCAACAATGCTATGATTTAAGACTATTCCAAAATATTCATCACGGAAAATGCTATCTACATTCAGAGAAAGAACTATGGAATCTGAATGAAGACTGAAGCATACTATTTTCTCTCTCTCTTTTGTTTTGTTTTTCTTTCTTGTGGTTTTCCCCTTTTGTTCTGATTCTTTCCTCAAACCATGACTAAAATGGAAATGTTTAATATGATTATACATGTATAGCCTATATCAGAATGCATACCATCTTGGGGAGATGTACAGGAGAAAGAGGGAAAATTTAGAACTCAAAATCTTATAAAAGTGAATGTTGAAAACTAAAAATTAAGTAATTAAAAACATAAATGTTCCTTTTCTTCCAGTGGATTATTGCAATAATCTCTCCATCCTACTTTATTCCGTAGTCTAGAAATGCATCAGTATTCATAGTATACCCTATGAACAAGTATACTGTACATGAACAGGCTCTGACACAGTATAAATGTGGAATTATGCAGGAGGTGTAGCATAAAAACTGATTTCATGTCAAAAACATAGGAACTGGAAAGGGGGGAAAAAAGATGAGCTAAGGTACACAGATAACAAAAAACCAGACTATGTGCACCATTTTTATCCATGGAGTATAAAAAAGGTCTAGATCAGCACCCCCTAAACACTGAGTAGGCCCTTTATGTGATTTTAGCAGAGGCTATTCACAAGAAATGTATGGGGTGGACGAATATGAATGGGTTGCACATATTGATGAAATCAGATATCCATTGAAATATTTACATACTTCTTAGCCCTTAAAGTATTAGGTATTTGAGATGAATCTACATTCTCTAAATTTTATGATAGAACATGGTTGCTTTTCCTTCTGAAGGTTCATGATTACAACATACATCTTTGCTTGCCCTGAAGACACTTAAGAAATGGACAGCTGCTGTACTGACAAATACGTAATACACAGCAACAAAGTTTTGGCAGGAACCATCAGGACTGATTGTAAAAGAAGAATGCTTGAGGCCTGTTGCCTGATGTAAAAATCTAGATTGAAAAGCATCCCTTCCATTTCCTGTGGTTTGCCAAGAGCATGAGTCTATAGCAATGATGCAACTTTTTTTGTTCCTTAGTGAAATGTTGTTTTTTTTTTTCCTGTTTTTAATCCTTTGGGAAACTTATGAAACTGTCAAGTAAATGATTTGTGATTTAGGTCCAAGTGTTAATCCAAGCTTTAATATTTCTAATTAATTAACCTTGGCTATGGCAACTACAAGCTGCAAAGCAAGGGATTATTGGGTGACTTATCTGAGAATAAAACAAATCCATTATTTGAATGAAATATCTTTTAAAATGGTTGCCTAATACTGACTAAAGCTATGCAGCATGTTGATATAAAACTTACTCTCAAAAGTAATTTAATTCTCTTAAGAATCCAAGAACCACTCAGAAGAATATCCCAAACTTTACACACTCTGAGATTAATTCCCATGTTTACAAATACATATTCATTGTACTGTTTTGAGGGTGAATGAAGTGGAATGTTTATGCAAAATAAGAAAAATATTGCTTTCTAAATAGAGTGGATATTTATTTGGTTAGGCTACTTTTAACTATTTTCTTCTCTTCTTGAAAAAGATTAAAAGCCCGATGGGAATACATTTAATATTTAAATTAGCAGAAAAAAACTTAATAGAAGCTTTCTTATAGGCTAACTTACAAATGAATCTATGTATCAAAATCTTGCATACTTACATTTGCAGAAAGCAGAATCAAATTTATTATACAGGTCTCAGCAAAGATTCACAACAGTTGATCTCCAGAAAGATATTTGTAACATTCTATAATGGAATTTTTCCCCCAGTTAAATCAAATAGGACCTTCCTACAAGAGGTCTGAGAATATGCCTTTGTGACATGAAATTGTTTCCCTTTGTCCTGTGATACCAATGTGGAAGAATTAAGTTATCCAATAGTTTTCATCTTATACAAGTCCAACCTGCATAGTGTTCCTCAACTAGCCACCAGCAATGGGAAAAGGACTAATGATACGTATACCAAACAATCAGAGAAATTAATAATTGAAAATTGAGATGATTAGACACATGCTGTACTGGAAGAGTACTGAAAGATGTATCCAGAATTCTTAACTATCCTTTTGTTGATGGCTATATGGAAGTATAAATAGTAGCCCTGCAAGAGTAACACTTGAGTTTTAATTTTCGATCTCTGAGGATGAAGGTCACAGAAGATGAGGAGGAATCAGGGAAGAAAATAGAAATAATTTACCAGAAAGTTGAAGAGAACCTTATAGCAAAGTAATGAGGTCAGCATTCTTTTCTTAGTCACATTTCCTTCCCCCAATCTCCCCCCTCCGAGAATGAGAGTTCCAAAGGACTTTTAGAGAGGTATGAAGAACACTAGAGTTAAAGTCAGAGGATTTTAGATCAAATCTAGCTCCACTGTTGACTAGCTATGTCATCATAGTCATTTGATTTCTCTGAATCTTAGTTTATTTCTCTATAAAATGAGATGTCTTTTCTAGATTGCCTTTAAGGTTCACTGACAGCTTTGTTGGGAGAATCAAATGAGATGTTATTAATGAAGGGCTTAGAAAAGTGCCTTCCACTTAATAGGCACTTGTTAATGTTGTTCAGTTATTTTAGTTGTGTACAACACTTTATGACCTCATTTGGTCTTTTCTTGGCAAAGATACTGGAGTGGTTTGAATTTCCTTCTCCAATTCTTTCTACAAATGAGAAAACTGAGGCAAACGGGATTAAGTGATTCACTCAGGGTTACTGCTAGAAGTGTCTGAGACCAGATTTGAACTCAAGAAGAGTCTTCCTGAGTCCAGGCCTGACACTTTGTCCACTGAGCCACCTCCCTGAAACTGAGTAGGCACTTAGTAAATTCTTATTCCCTTCCTTTCCTCCTTTCCCTTTCTGAGACTAAGGATATGATACTATACATAATTGTAATTTTTATTTTCCTGAAAATTTCACTATTCTAGGGTTAAAAACAACAGAAAGTGATCTATTGATTTGTAGCTCAACATGATTATGTGCATTCGTGGAAAACGTTGAAGCCATTAAGATTATGAGTTTTGACTTAAAACACAAATTTTCAGATTGTCACTTTTGCACATCTAAGACTAATAGAAGGGCAGGGCACACATAAAGAAGGACTGGCTGGCAGCATAATAATGCCCATAATAACCATATATCAGAACTTGGATTGCTGTATCTAGTTCTTGATTCCTGTTCCCTTTTATTATAAATTAATATTAATATGATTCCTTTATGGGACCATTTGCATCAAATCTTTCATTCCTTAAAAGAATTTGCTTGAAGCTCTTCATCTGATATACTATATTTATTACTCTGAGATTAAAGTATGTCCTACAAATCATTTAGAACCAAAGGAGATACATTTACAATTGCCTTACAAAGTTCTGAGTAAAGCCTTTTAAATATGATCCACAAAAGAATGTCAACATTAGCACAAAGATAATATATGCGGTGTAGAGAGGAATACACTGAGCCAGTTAGCTTTAACTTCCTCAAAAAAAACAAAAAAAACCAAAACAACCTTTTATGCTTTAGAGAGTTCTCCAGAAGTGCTTGGATAAGACCTGTTGGCTGAAAATTATTTAAGGATTATTGGGAGAAAGATGCAGGCCAGCAGTTGGTACATTATAAAATGTTAGTAATTATACCCACGAATATGCCCCAAATATGTTTTTGAATGACTTATTTATTAGGAGAGATCCTTTTACAGATCTCCTGCTTTTTTGGAGAAATATTAAGCAAGGAACAATTTGAAAATAAATGTGATAAGCAATGAATTCTGTGATATGAACACTAGTACTTTGGACAATCTCTATTGTGCAAGATATTAAAGGCGATTTAATTATGTTTTGCATAGCATAATGATCTTTATCTTTCCACCACAATTAATAAACAACAGGACTATGCCTGAATTTAAGAAAACATTAGGGGATACTGTAGCTCAGATCTATCAAATAATGACAGTTGATTTCAAGCTGCTCTATAGTGCTATTTTCTACTTTCTTCAAAAAGGTAGGAGCAAGATGCTTGTAAATGTGAATTATTTATGACATTAAAAATGTAAATTATATGAAAGATGGGTTACTGGTGCACAAAAGTACTAAATTTTTGTCAGTTTATAAGAGATGAAACAGGCATGTACTCTGTTTTATTAAAAATGTTTTATGCCTTAAGAAAATTAAATCATTTTCATCCTGTGGAGAAATTACATACATGTGATAGAATCTTTTCTTTGTTATAACAGAACTTAGTTCATCATAGAAATCAAGGACCTCAGATATCCTCATCTTTCCAAAGCAAGAATGTATCATTTGTGTTAGAGGAACTAGTTCAATGTGATTCTTGAATCTGTGTCTATTTGTCAACTTGTCTATTTCTTATTTCAGTGCTGTCAAAAATAATCATCTCAAGGTGTCACATTCATAAAGGTGCAAATTCAAGTGAGGCTTGCCTTTTATATGTCAAGAGTTGTGCATACTTGAAAAGTTCAATAGAATGCTGCATATCAGCAAAAAAGAACTGGTTTGGGTATGCAAGTAACTACCATTATTTGCTCTCCAAGTACCCAATGCTATAATTAATCAGAATAATTTACTCAGGTGTTAAGAGGAAATATAGAAATGATTATGTTCTATTAAACATTAGAGAATATATTAGAGTGAGATACTGAACTTCCTAGAAGTGTCTGTACTATAGTTACAAAAAAGGATGTCTTTGTCACCACGTTAGTTTCAAGATATTTTGAAGAAACTTTTCAGGTGATGCAAGTTACACCAGAAATGTGTGTGTGTGTGTGTGTGTGTGTGTGTGTGTGTGTGTGGTGTGTGTGTGAATGTGGGGAGAGCTAAGTGGATGAAATATAGTAGGGGAAATTCTATGCCTTCATGAGATTTCAGGAATAATTGGATAATCCATTGTTTTCCAAACTGTGTGCCACAAAACCCACATAATTCTTGAAAAATCAAATTACATGGCAATAACACAATGAGAGATGACAAGTGACTAGTATTTATATAATAATCAAAGTTTTTCAAAGTACTTTGCAACTATTATCTCATTTTATCCTTACAACGACCCTGGAAAGTAGATGCAATTATCCCATTTTACAGATGAAGAAACTGAGGCAAATAGAAGTTAAATGATTTGCTTAGGGTCACACAGGTTACAAAGTGGATTTAAATTCTGATCTTTCAATATGTAAGTCCAGCTTATAATATTCACTATGCCACCTCGTGTATTATGATATCCCAATGCTTGGAATTCCCCTTGGAATAATTTGTGCCAAACTTGGAGCAAACTTCTAGTTATTTTAATGTGTCAACCTATCAACATTTACAGCTCCATCAGCTCAGGTGTAACTACCCTACTGACCAAAAAAAAAAATGTATTATACCATTTCCTAAGGTTATAGTTTATTTTGGGAAAGCAGATACATTTTTTTCTTTCTTCACAACAATCCACAATCATTTATTCAGTGCCTATTATGTGTAAGTTATTGAGCAAAACATGGGCACAAAAAAGAAGACAACATAATCCTACTTTTGAGATTTGTTTGATGTGGTACAAGGCACATCATCAAAATGCTATGATTCCTCTTTAGAAAATCATTCTCTTCTACTTTTCTCCTTTCTAAGTCACCATTATTCCAAAATAGAAACACTGAAAAAGTATTTTAGGCAAATTCTACTGATGGAAAGACAGCTTGATTTTTTTTCAGAATTTATGAATAATTTTTTAAAAGGAAACCAAAAATAAAAACAACCAACATTTTATAAAGTATTATATGGTGATGATCATAAGAAATAAAGTAATGCATATACAACTTAGAAAATAAGGGTACAAATCATTTTAAAAGGGGAGTGTAATATGTAAAGAGCATCCAAAACAGCATGGTGTAGTGGATAGAGTTCTGGCCCTGGAGTCAGGATTGACCTGGGTTGAAGCATGTTGTCTGACATATGCTGGCAAGTATGATCTTGGGCAAGTCAGTTCTCAGTGCTCCAGCCTAGAGATATCAACCATGTACTAAAGGGTGCAGAGGGCCACACCTTTTCTGAATGTGCTTGAACCAAATTTAAAAAAAATAAAGTATTTGGGAAATATTCAACAAAATAAAAGAGACAATATTAATATTTTCTGTCCTTTGGGAATCCTTACACACAGTTTAATGACTCCTATTTCTGTTTTAGTTTGATGCCACTGCTCTAAACTGATCTAAAAGTAATAGCCCCATAGTGTCAGAAATGGAAGTTACACTCAGTTTTTTTTTTTTCCTGATTCTAAGTCAGTTGTGCTATTCACTATTCTAGGTTAGTTAATTGAGGTGCTGATTTTTCCTTAAATTTCACATCCTGAAAACAAATAAAATAAAACAAAGCAAGACCTCCATACTAGGAAAAAATGAGGCTGGAGACATAGTGAAATCTCAGGTTAGAGGAAAAAATCAAATATGAAGTCACACAACCATGCTGACTGGGTGTGGGGGAACCACAGATTTATTTTACCTAATATTAACTGGTTGCTCAATACAGCAAGATCATCCTTATTCTTCTCTCCTCCTCTCCTCCTCTCCAAGATATTACCTACCTCACTTCCATAAAAGGTGTGCCAATTTTTTCTCCACTCTTCAAATTTCCACACCTCTAGCTCTCTCCACCCTCTCACCAAAATATCATATTTTCTCTTCAGAGAAAATAGACTATATTTGCTACAAGCCCCATATTTTCTCCTATTCTTTATATCAAAACCACATGATGTGATTTACCATTCTCTACTTTACTATAATCTCTGATGAAGATATGACTCTTCTTTGCAACAAGGCCATGTGTTTAATGTGTACCTTGATCCCATGCCCTTGATCTCCATCATGTCATACTTAAAAAAAATCCTCTTTAATAAAAAAAATCATCTCTTTTAATTTAGCTCACTTACCTAGGAAGAAAAAAAAAATCTTCTCATTGCCTCCACTTGGTCCCTTTCAGTCACTGTTCAACCTCATATAATCTAGCTTCCAAATTCATAACTCCACTGAAACTGCTTCTCCCAAAGTTACCAATGACCTTTAATTTGGAAGATCTGAAGGTTTTTTCTAAATTCTTATCCATCTTGACGTTTCTGTAATAATTGACACTTGACTTCTCTTCACCTCTTGATTTTGCCCTTTTCCTGAATACTCTTTCCTCTTTTCATTCATTCATAGAAGTGCTTCTTCTCAGTCACCTTTGCTGGATCACTGTGTACATTTTGTTCTCTGTGTAGGGGTGTACTACAAAGATCTTTCCTGAGTCCTCTTCTATTTCTATACACTCATACACTTGTATGACAATCACATTGGCTCTTACAGTTTTAATTTTTCTATACTTAATTATACAACTTATAAGATATTGTGGTGACAACTGACACATATACATATATATGTGTGTGTGTGTGTGTGTGTGTGTGTGTTTGTGTGTGTGTGTATATATGTGTGTGTGTATGTATGTATGTATGTACGTATATACGTATATACATCTAGACCAAGATATTTTGCTAAGCTCCAGACTCACATTACTAAATAGATACTGAACATTCTGAACTGAATATGATGTAGTAATCATTTATTACTAAAACTTTACAGTAGCAACTTAATTTTTTTTAATTCTGTTTCCACATGTGTAGGACGGAAAAATTTATAAGTAGCACTCACTTCACAGGGCTGTTCTAAGGATTTCAAGAGACATGTACATAGAATGCTTTGTAAATCATAGGTCCATATAGTTATCAGTTGAATAGCTATTATGTAGTTTTTCTTAGTTTACTACAAAAGCAGTCTATTTTCAAAGCACTAAAAACAAAACAAAATAAAAAGCAGAAAAAATCATCAAGCATTTCAACTTTTCATCAATTATTTTAAAACATATCTCTCATTTACCTTGGGGGAATATTTAACACTTCATTGAAGAAAAGAAAAGTGTACTCTTAAGGGCTTTGCAACCAGAAACAGATGGCTTAATAAAGACAATGATATTGAAATATTTCACAAAACATTGCAATATAGGGCAAAAATTATTTGTTTATGGATGTAACAGCAATGCAGTGTTCACAATGTTTATGGTGACTATAGGTATGCTGATGTGGTTATTAAGCACAAAATATAACAGGCTCCTTACATTGGAACATAGCCAGAACATTTATTCAAGCACAAAAAATTGAGTCCCCAAACCAGAAAGTCAAAGCCATCACAGTAGCCATGGAGTTGGCACACATAGTTAATGCAGTAAACACCCACATTCTCAAGCCTTCAAAACAAAACAGGCTACCTCAGGCAAATACCCTCTCCTCCTCACTCATAGTAACTGCTCAGCCTCCACACAGCTCCCTCCCAGTAGCTTTGCCTTTCCCCTCCCCCACAGTTCCTGGCCCCTGCAGTCCTCAGCAGGAGTCCTTGGCAGAAGTTCTGGCTGGCTCAAAAAAAAAAGTTTGCACCACCACTGCCACTGCTTCTAGTCTGGCTCCATCTTGGCTCTGGCTCCTTCCTGCCCCATCCCTTCCTGTTGTGTCAGCAAGTTCAAATCTTCAAAGACTGAAGATCTTCAAACCTAATTACCATTACATTCAGCTCCAATGTCTTTCATGTCCCTTACTTGGCAAAAATACGTTAACAATACATTTCATTATATAGGTTAATAGGAGTTTTAGGAGTAACTGGTGTCAACATAATTTTGCAACAGTATAGCAAGGATAGCATGCAATAAACACAAAAACAATATTTTAGGGTGGGGCTTGAGCATAAGCTCCCCATCATTTCTCTCCCTGAAAAAATGGGATCCCAAAACCTTGGGGTAAGGGGCATAGGTCTCTTCTTCCATGGCTACTTGCTACTGAAACTGGATGTAGAACTGTCCCTGTCCCAAAGGGTCCCATTTGAGAGGTCGGTTCTTTAGACAGCATTTGGAATGTGCTAGACAGCAGATCCAGCAGTGAAACATCACAGTTGTGGACTGGGGTGACATCCAGCTTAAGCTATTGGGCATCTACAGGTGGAGGATACTAAACCTGCAGAAACAAATCTAACAAACAAGGTGAACAGACAAAAAGCCAAGAAAAAACAAGGAGACAATAACCAGAAACAAGGTAGATACAAGATCAGCCATACTCCTGGAGTCTAAGAGGCCACTACTGTAGCCTCACTCATGGTAGAATATATGAGTTAGGGTTACAGTATTTTAATCATCTTCTCCAGAATAAACAATAGTTACAGTGTTATCCTTCCCATGTACTATAATCTCCACAGACTTTGGAACATCATCTGGCTTCAATTTTACCCATACTTTTGCTCCCTATTTCATTCTATCAGTAGAACCAAATCCTTTAGTTCCTCTGATAGTCATTTTGGAAAGAGGGTCAGTTTTATAAGAGGCATTCCTTTTTTTAAAAAATTAATTTTTATGTCTATTTTTAGTTTACAACATTCATTTCCAAAAGATTTTGAATTATAAATTTTCTCCCCATCTGTCTCCTCCTCACTACCGGAAAACAGTGATCCCACTGAATACCCCATCCCCCAATCTACTCTCTCCTATATCATCCCTGATCCCCCTTCTGACTTTCCAGTATAGCAAGATGCATCTCCATATCCCAGTGCCTGTATATCTTATTTCTCAGTTGCATGTAAATAATAATAATAATAATAATGATGATGATGATGATGATGATAATGATTTTTTAAACATTCGATTTTAAAACTTTGATTTCCAGATTATTTCCCTTCTCACCTTATCACTTCCCTTGTCCTTAGTGGGAAGATAAGCAATTAAATATAGGTTGTACATGTGTAGTTATGCAAAACATTTCCATAGTGGATATGTTGTGAAAGACTGATTACATTTCCCTCCATCCTATCTTGCCCCCCCACTTGTTTTATTCTCTACTTTGACCCTGTCCCTTTTCAAAAGTATATGCTTCTAACTACCCTTCCCCATCATCCTCCTCCCCCTTATCCTCTTCCCCACTACTTTCCTGTGGGGCAAGGTATCCAATTTAGAGTGTATGTTATTCCCTCCTTAAGCCAAATTCAATGAGAGTAAGGTTGACCCATTCCCTTTTGTTTTCCTGTTCTTCTCCTTCATTGTATCAGTTTTCCCATGCCTCTTTTATGGGAGATAATTTATTCTGTTCTGGCTCTCCCTATTTCCTCTCATTATATACCTCTTTTACCTCTTAATTTTGTTTTCTAAATATCATCCCTTCCTATTCAATTGATCCTGTGCCCTCTGTCTAGGTATACCTGTACACATATATACACACACTCACGTATGTATTCATACACACATATGCCCTCCTATACAGACACATATGTATGTATACATATACATACATACGTATATATATAAAGACACACACATTTATATTCCCTTCAACTATCCTTATACTGAGAAAAGTTGCATAAGTTACAATTATCATTTTTCCTTGTAGGAATATAAATAGTTCAACTTTGATAAGTTCCTTTTGGTTTCTTTTCCTTGTTTACCTTCTCATGCTTCTCTTGCTTCTTGTATTTGAATATCAAATTTTCTATTCAACTCTGTTTTTTTTCATCAAGAATGGTCAAAATTCCTCACTTTCATTGAATGACTATATTTTTCCCTGAAACATTACACTCACTTTTACTGGGTAGGTTATTTTTGATTTTAATCCTAGCTTCTTTGACCTCTGGAATATCATATACCAAGCCCTTCAATCCCTTAATGTAGAAGCTGCTAGATCTTGTGTTATCCTGATTGTGTTTCCACAATATTCAAATTGTTTCTTCTTGGCTGCTTGTATCATTTTCTCCTTGATCTGAGAACTCCAGAACCTGGCTATAATATTCCTTAGGAATTTTCTTCTTGGCATCTTTTTCAAGAAGTGAACAGTGGATTCTTTCAATTTCTATTTTACCATCTGGCTCTCAAATATCAGGGCAAATTTCCTTTAGAATTTCTTGAAGGATGATCTCTAGGTTATTTTTTTGGTCATGGCTTTCAGGTAGTCCAATAATTTTTAAGTGATCTCTCCTGTACCTATTTTCCAGGTCAGTGGTTTTTCCAGTGAGATATTTCACATTGTCTTCTATTTTTCCATTTGTTTGGATCTGTTTAATAGTATCTTGATTTCCCATAAAGTCATTAGCTTCCATTTGCTCCACTCTAATTCTGAAGGAATTATTCTCTTCATTGACTTTTTGAAATTCTTTTTCCATCTGGCAAATTAGGCTTTTTAAGGCATTCTTCTCCTCATTGGCTTTTTGGGCCTCTTTTGCCTTTTTGAATTATTCTATTTTTTATGTTGTTATTTTCTTCAGTCAGGTTGTTGACCCACTTTTCATGATTTTCTTGCATTATTCTCATTTCTCTTCCCAGTTTTTCCTCCACTTCTCTTACTTGATTTTAAAAATCCTTCTTATGCTCCTCCATGGCCTATTATCATTTATATTTTTTCTTGGAAGCTTTTGATGTAGGATTTCTGATTTTGTTTTCTTCTTCCCATTCCATACTTTGATCCTTTTTGTCCCCTAAAAAGGAATCTAAGGTTTGATTGCTGTGCTTGCTTTGCTTCTTTTGCTTGCTCATGTTCCCACTCAATTACTTGATTTTTGAGCCCTCTCCACAGTAGAACTCTGGTTCCAGAGAGGAGAATTTTATCCCAAATCTCGGGTTTTCACAGCTGCTGGAGCTATTAGTTGGGTATGCTCTCTACAGCCCCCAGAAGGTCTGGCTTACTGGTTCCACATCCTGGGACCTCCACCCAAGACAGCAATCCAGATCCAAGCAGGTTAAAGCAAGAGTAATTACCCTCTGAATCGTTGCTTGGTCCTCCTAAAATCTGCAGGCCAGGAGCTCTGAAGCAGCCACATGGAGGCAGCTTCAGGGCTGCAGTGTCTCTGGCACTTCTCAATTTCTCTCCCTGGCAGCAATGTCCAAACCGCACTCTTGGTCCCCCTATCCCCATAAAGTGCAAACTGACCTCTTACTTTATCTTTGCCATTTATGTGTTGATAATTCTGTAAACTGTCACAGTTGCTGGTGATCCACTCTCCCAAAGTCTGCTCTAGCCACTTTATCTGGTCTTGGTTGCATATGCCCTGAGGCTAAAACCACAGGCTCACAAGGGACTGGGCTTGTCTCCCAGCAAGCTGTGATGGACCCTTCCTGTCTGTCTCCCAGGCTGCCTTCAGCAGGTGATTTGTTTCTCCCTGTCTCTTTGTTAGTTCTGTAGCTCTAAAATTTGTTTAGAGTCATATTTTATAGGTATTTAAGGTGGTTACGGGGGGAGCTCACAGAGTTTTCCAGCTTCTATGCTGACATCTTGGCTTCGCCCCAAGTGGTATTGTTTATACAAGGAACGATAAACACTTGAAATATCCTATCATTTTTATGAATCTGTATGGGCTCTTCACCTAAATTATGAAATGTCACAACAATTTCTCCCTGATAATTAGAATCTATTTCTCGAGCCAATACATCCTTGAGCTGTTAATCCTGACTTGGGTAAAATCTGTCCAAAGTAATTTTTAGGGATTTTTATGCATATTCCAGTGGAGATTTTTCTTATTTCTTTTCTGTCCAACCAAAAGTCCTCTAAACAATTTAAATCATATTCCACCAAACCAGATGTTCCTGGTTCCAGTGCTGGGACATCTGGCCTCAAAGTTCAATAATTAATATTTGGTATCTTAAGGGTTTGTTGTTTTCTAATTTGAGATTTGGCGTCAACATTCTGGCTAGAGGCGTACTTCTTCCCAATGGTCTTTTATTCAAATTACATAAAGTCATGAACAAAAACTATCCTTGCAATGTTGATACAAGTTATTGGAGCTTAACTTCCTTAAGTGTTTTTCAATAATCCATTCATTCTTTCAATTAACCCAAATACTTGTAGATTATATAGAATATTTTGTGTACATTCTATATTGTTTAGTATACAATACCTATTCATTTCCTTACCTTTGAAATGTGGCCCATTGTTACTTTGTATCTACATTGGGGTTCCATAGTATAGACTTACGAAATTTAGAGTTTTTCAGGTGTTTTTCTGGGTTGTATTTTTATAAGGACAAGCCACTAGTATGCCTGAATAAATGTAAACACAAGTATATATAAATTTGCATCCTTTATCTTGTGGTAGTGGACCAACTTAATTTATTTCCCAGATTTTGGCTGGAACGTTTCCTCTTGCTATTTTTCCAGTTACCACCTGTGGAACAGTTTGCTCCTTTTCCAATGGACATTTATGACATTCTTCTGGTATCTGTTTTGACAGTTGAATGAGAGATACTAATACCTTGATCTTGTATCCACCAATGTATGGCCTGGACCCCTAAATGGCTGGCCATTTGGTGCACCCATTTTGCTAATATTAGATTATCAGTTGTTGTCAAAGTAGGGAGAATATGTTCAGTAGTAATTTTTGCCAGTTGATAGTCATGAGCATTGTACTCGTGTTCTGGCTTGGTGAGGGCCACGTGAGCATCTACACGAAAAACTGACAAACCAGTAACCAAAGACACGTTCCAGATGTCTTCCCATAATTCTTTGCCTCAGACCTTTTTTGCCATAAATTTCTCAATTTTGATTTTTGCACATGGGCACCCATGTGGCTAACCCATTAGCTACCAGCCATGAATCAGTGAATATGCTACACTGTCCTCCTTGTTTTATTTTGATGGCTTGATGTACTGCAATAAGTTCAGCATATTGACCCCTTCCACCTATCCCAGTGCTTTCCACAGTCCTTTTAGTACATAGGTTATAGGCTACTGCTTTCCAAAGTCTTTTTTGGCCCAAATATTATGTTGTCTCATCAGTAACCCATGCATGTCTCTTTTATTCTTCAGTTAATTCATCATATACCTCATTCCATTTTACAGAGAACTGTACCAACTGTTACTTTGGCTCAGGGGGTGTGTCATTTCCCTCACTTTCTATGTTTGCTACAGATTCATTCAGCAGAGACTCCATTTTTGCCTGTTTTCTCTCTGTTTTGAATATACCACTTCCATTTGATTATACTAGCCTCTTGGGTATGTCCAATTCTAGTGTACTCATTACCCAAGTCATAATTGGGATTCCAGGTCTTGGTGTCACTTCATGGCCCAGAGTCCATTGTTTATTCTCTACTAAAGCCCAATATTCAGCTAACAATTGCTTTTCAAAAGCTGTATACTGAACTCCAGATGAAGGGAGTTTCCTACACCAAAATCCCCAGCACCTATTAAAATTGATGGTTTATATTAAGAATTTAATAAAGGCCAGTCAATGTGGCAGCAAATATGCTAGTATACCCAGGATGGCTGATAGCACAGGTTCTTAGATCTGGTTTTCCAAAGGAAATCAACTCAAAATGGGTTAACAATCTTACTTTAATCAAACGTTTATCACTTATATTTTTTTTACATATTTACATATACATTTAAATATACATTTCAGGGAAAAATGTATTCAGGGGAAAAAGTAAGCACCCTGAAATATTGAGAATGCTAACAGAAGTTAAAACAAAAAGTAAAACAATTCAACAGATGGTGCTTCCAGCTGTCTGACCACTACATCCATACCTAATTAGTTACCAGAGAGGGAAGCACCAACATCTGAGTTTTCAAAGCTGGTGGACTCAATGGCTGTCTAGAGTCTCATCTGGCCAAATCAAACAATTCTTTCCAAAGTGAGCTCCAAAGCAAAACCTCACATCAGGTTATATACAGCCTTCTCCTTGGTCAGAGAATGTCACAACCCTCATGACCCACTGTCCAATTGCAAAATAGCAAGGTGTGGACATTCCTGAAAAACAAGCTTCCTGCCACAAGCTCCATGTGACCTGAGTCAGCCTATTAGAAGGCATAGTCTATTTTCAAATCAGGGAAAGTTCTGAGATTCATTTAAACCTATCTAGGGGCCAAGTGGCAGGAAAGATCTTCAGATTACCATTCCCATTATGATAGACAATTGTTATTACATGAGAAAATGGAAGATGGTAGGCTGAATATTATGGGTCTCCTCTACTGATACACCTAGATAAAATTACTCCACTCTATAATCAGACTTTTAGCTATTGAAGTAACATAGAGCGATTGCAAGAACATGTTGTCATTGAAGTGACATGTGCTTAAGCCATGACTAACAACTTATTTTTTAAGGTCATGGCAAGTCTTTTAACTCATCACAGCCTCTACTTATTCTTTTGTAAAATAAGGATACAAAAGTCTATGTAATATAGAAGAAACCATGTGAAGTAGTAAAAAAAAAAAAAGAACTGCTCTCAAAGTTAGGGAAATCTATATTCAAGCTCTGGTATATACTTTTTATTTTGATTTTGATTTTTAGGTTTTACTATGAGACAATTAATCAAACATCTTTCTGCACCAGGCTTTAGAAATATTAGTTTCAGGAGAGAAAAAAAAAAGCAGTCTATATTGACAGAAAGATCTTTCCCGAAAGAAGATCACCTCCTTGAGAAATTTATAGGTTCTGGACAAACACCCACTGATTCCCCTTGCAAGAAATGGAAAAGTTCTAGTTACTGTCCCAAGCACTAATAATATAGAGAAAAAGCAAATGTTATAAAAATTTGAAACCTTATAAAGTCTAGATCTCTTTAAAAATATTTTCCCCAGAACACAGCAATATCTAACATATTATGCTAAAACAAAGTTTTCAATATTCTAGAAATTATAATTGATTTTTTCATATTCCTATGTAAACATAAAAAATGTGCCATATTAGGGGATGGCTAGGTGGCACAGTGAATAGAGCACAGACCCTGGAATCAGGAGTACCTGAGTTCAAATCTGGCCTCGGACACTTAACACAAAAACTAGCTATGTGACCTTGCACAAGTCACTTAACCCCAATTGCCCTACCATCCCCTCTCTAAAACAAAGGAAAGCAAAAAAAAAAATTGCCCTATCTTGAGATTTTCTATTAGCATAAGACTAAGATAAAAATTAGAATTTATTAGTGCATCAAATTTGACCATAATAAGTATATCATCACATCAACATATGAAAAAATAACAGAAAAAAAAAAAGAAAATGACAATAGTGAAGGGGTTCCACTAGGAATTTGTTAAGTACCCCTGACTGTTGCTTCTTTTGCATAAGTCAAGAATATAAATATTTGGTTCTTTTTTTGGATATAAATAGTGTTTAGTTTCATCTTTAACTCATATGTAATGTCTGTGTCTCAAGACTGTACGGGTAAATAAATATGATTTATTACCTGAAAAATATAGAATCTTTTTCTCTTAAAGTTTTCAACCAAATTATACTATTTTTCAGGAGGACCTTTACAATTCAGGAGATCATGAGATCACAGAGTTAGATCCAAAAAGAACTTTAAGAAGTTCTCTGCTCTCTCATTGTACACATTAAGAAACATTTTAGAGAGGGATTATAAAATTATAGTTACAAAAATGAGAGCCAAAGTTACTTGACTATATTGATGCAGATGGGTAATGGCAAATCCAGCATCTGAGCACAGCTTCAGACTCTAAATCTAGCAAACTCACCACTGCACCATGTACTGGCTTCAAGAAAATCAAGTCTATTAAATTTAGAATATGTTGAATATAGAATTTAGAATATATTATTGAATATTGAATGTTGAATTTAGAATATATTAGAATATAGTGCCTTGAATGTACAAGTAAATGTATAATTCCATAGTGAAGAGAAGGGTGACATTTATGGTAGGAAGAATTGAATTCAAGTCTTCCTTCTGACATTCACAAGTAATTTGAATATGGGTAGGTCATTTACTCTCTTAAGACCTTAAATAGTAAACTAAACATATAATTTAAGAAGTATAATTTTTTTTTAATTATGAGGGGATAGTCATTCCCCATATGTGAAATCACAAGTCAGGGGGAAATTGGAAAGGCAAGTATAGACCCCAGGGAGCCAAGGTGATGGAGTAAGCAGTAAATTGTTCTCACTCTCCCTTATTGACCTTTAAAATATCCAAAAATATGTGTCCCAGGAAAAGTCCTAGAACAATACAGACAGTGGAAAGACAGGGAGAAGTAGGCTTTTTGTGGGGAAAATTTTGAGGATCGCCAAATAGGTACATTTCACTTGGGTAAAAAGGGGAACTCATCAATTGATATTTTTTCCAATTATTTAGATCTGACTTAATTTGTGTGAAAAGTGTCTTGTAATTCTGTTGACAAACTTCCTGGATTAATCTTGGCAGGTAGACTCACAAATATTTTATCTTGTCTACAGTTATTATAATTGGAATTACTCTTTCTATCTCTTTCTGTTGGGACTAGTTAGTAGTATATAGAAATGCTGATGATTTGTGTGGATTTATTTTATATCCTGCAACTCTGCTAGAGTTGTTAATTATTTCAAGTACTTTTTTAGTTGATTCTCTAAGATTCTCTAAGCATACCACTATATCATCTGCAAAGGGGGGCATTTTTGATTCTTCATTGCCTATTCTAATTTATTCAATTTACTTTCTTCTCTTAATGTTAAAGCTGTTTTAAGTATAATATTAAACAATAGAGATGATAATGGGAATCCTTGCTTCACCACAATCTTATGGTAAAAGCTTCTAGCATACCCCATTTTATACAATAGTCACTGCTGGTTTTAGAAAAATACTACCTGTCGGGGGTGGAGCCAAGATGGCAGCTTAGCAGCAGCAACACATTGCAGCTGTCACATAGCCACCCCAAAATACCCATAAAACAGGACTCTAAACCAATCCTGGAACTCCAAAACGCACACGAAGATACTTCCCACTAAAGTCAGCTCGGCTATGAGGAACTATATCAGCACTGCGAACCGAAAC
>CM053583.1:139855255-139872106 GCA_028627135.1 Pseudochirops cupreus
TGTGTGTGTGTGTGTGTGTGTATACACACACGCAATAATAATTATTATTATTAACTACATCCAACTGGAACTTAACATACACAAGCACTGTGGAAGGGAGATCCATCCTGCCCTACCAGAAAGTCAGAGGGGCGATGGGGGAGGACATAGGAGAGAATAGATTTGGGGAGGGGTTTTACAATGGGATGGCTGTTTTGGGGTGGTGGGTAGGGGAAAGATGGGGAGAAAATTTGTAACTCAAATCTAGTGGAAAAGAATGATGCAAACTAAAATAAATAAAAGTTTAGAATGGTTGGCTCAGTTCATAATTCTACCAAAAAAAAAAAAGAATCCATGCTATTGGCCAGATTTTAAGAATCTGAGCCTTTCTAACCCTAATGCAAGTAGGCCAGATGCTTAAGTAATCTTAGCCCTTGAATGGAGGCAAGATGGACCTTTTATACAGAAGACTAAAGGAAGATCTGAATATAATTTAGGAGTAGTCAAGTAGTCTGGGAACAGAGAAGGGGTCTAGATGGAATTAAGGAGTGACAGTCTTGTTTGAGGCCAGATGCAGCCAATGAGGGCCACAATGAAAGGATTAACTGTGAAGGGCTGGGTGCCCCAGGTGAATGCTGGGGATCTGGGCCATGGAAGAAAGTCCAGGAGCTTTTCCTTTTGGGGGTCCACATCCCAAAGACATGGTCTTTTCCTTTTATGAGTTCAGATTCCATTCCCATTACTACTGTAGAACTATTACATCTAAAAAAGAAGACCCCATTGGGAGCAAAGTCTTTTTAGGCTATGACCACATCTGCATATGAATGCACCAGGTATTCTGATGTGTAGAGGACTAGTGTGCCAAGGCTTAGTTGGTCTTTATCCCTGTTTCTAGACCCACATAACCACATGGTCCAATGACAAAGATTTAGTGAATATGAAAACTAAGGAATTCCAAACTCTCGAGCTGTTTGCTAGTTATTAGAAAGTAGCAACACCAGCCATCATTGTATAGTGCTTTAATGTTTGTAAAGCAGCTTATACATATTGTTTCATTTGATACATAGGAATTCTCTTAGGTAGTTGTGAAGGGTGATAAGCATTGGTGTTTCAGGGACCCAAATGACCAGAGTCCGTTGGTGGGCCATCTGGAATGAATTCACAGGCTCAAGTATTATGAGTCAAGTTGATAAAAGTTTATTGTTATGCTATACATCAGGCAGCAGGTCTTAGAGAACCTGCAACGTTAAAGGAGTAGAGTTAAGTTTTTATAAAATAATCTTTAGTATAACCTGTGCCAATTATGCTAACTAGGTTAGTAAGGGTGGGATTAGAGAGGAGTTAAGGAGTAGCCAGTGCTTAAAGGAACACGCACTTTTAATATCTACAGTGCAGGCATATTGCCCATAATTCACTGGAAAATAGCCCAAAGAGGGGCTGCATGGAGGTGTGGTTTTATATTTGAAACATCACTAAGACAAGCAGCAGTCAGGGCTGACTAAGATGTGCCCAGTATGTTACTCATCAATGTCCTGTTCAACAAGATGGATGTTGGGAGTGTACATATGCCCCAAGCTAATGAGGGATCCAGGATGTGCATAATGGGACTTACAGATATCCAGTGAAGGATACATGGGTACAGCTCGTTATTATACTAAGGGGTGATAAAGATTTCATGAATGGTTGCAAGGCAGAGTACTAGCAGGGATAAGGGGCAGAAATAATGCTCTGAGGCTAGGAAGATTTGAGGCTAGGGAGAAATGTGATTTTGCAAACTGATATGATTTTACAAACTGTGGTTAAAGCACAGGCACCCAAGCACCTGAACAGTTGCTATTATTATATCCATTTTATGTCTGCGAAAACTGAGGCTGAAGGATGTTAACTAACTTGTTCATGGTCCCACAACTGAGTAAGCTTCTGAGGCAAGATTTATGCTCTGACTCCATGGATTGATGTCCATACACACACTCCAAAACTAACACTCCATTCATTGGAAATTTGGAAGTTTTTACAAAACCCTCAACCCAAGCCTCAGCATCTGATAGATGGACCAAAGCATCTCTATGGGAAAAGGAGTTTGAAGAAAGGATTAAGCTTTAAGGCTATCTGAGAGTATCCTCTTCTTTGTTCTTGAGATATTGATGAAGAAAAAGAAAAATAAAGGAGAAGGAGGAGAAGGAGGAGAAGGAGAAGAAGGAGAAGAAACATGAAAACACCTTCTCTTCCTTAAGGAAGAGATAGCCAAAGATGTAAGCTGGACACCCTCCAGTAGAAACTATGTATTCTGCAGAGCAGAGTCCAGTTGAAACTGTAAGAACATAGGTCTCAAGAGGACAGGAGGATAAGATGACTATTCAGCAAGTCCACAAGCATTTATTAAGTAGCAGTCACTGTACTAAGTTCTGGTGAGTCAAAGAAAGGCAAAAATAGTCCCTCCCTTCAAGTAGCTCACAGTATAATTAGTACACAACATGAAAACAATTATGTGCAAAAACATATGATATGCATTTATGTGCCAAAACACATATATGCATATATGTATATATTTGCATTGCATTGTGTGTGTACAGACAGACAGACACATACACAGAATAAATTGGAAATCGTCAAAGAAGGAAGACAACATTAAGGTGGATTAAGAAGAGTTTCTTCTGTAAGACAGGATTTTAATTGGAACTTGAGGAATTAAAAAAGCCCACATGTGGAAAGCAGCTATTGAAAATGCAGCACACCAGGAACTAGAGGAATAGCAAGGTTAGTATCACTGGATCTCAAAGGACCTAGAGGAGAGTGAAGTATAAGGAGACTAAAAAGGTAGGAAAGAATCAAGGCTTATCTTCCATATTACAATGCCAAGTTCTTGAGGGCCTATGTTAATTATCTCTGTATTACACTCTACCATATCTCTCTAGTAAAAAGTTTTGATCATAGAAGTAGCTAAGGAAAGAAAAAAATATTAAATGAATGAATATTTGATATCTAGCTACTATCATAAAATTGATGCTCACTTTATGATACTGTTTTAATAAAAATAACAAGACAAACATTAAGGAAATAAGCTAATGTTACAAACTTCATAAAAAACCCCAACAAAACCATAAACATTCCAGGTGCACTGTGATTAATACAAATTTAGCCTAAGTTCCTACACCACTGATGTCAGAAGTTTTGGCCAATTAGAAAAATTGTCTACTTTAAGGGCTTACCTAAACCATAGGCAGAGGGAGCAGGAGAAAAGCCAATGGAACTGTTTTCCAGGGTTTGATAGCATGTTCTGCCCATATTCTATTAATATGTATGCTCACTTGGTGGTACTTATTATGAATTCTTCCCTCTCCATCATACACACACATGTAAACACATACATTTAGTATCAATGTTTATACATAGATGTGTATACATGTATATATATATATATATATATACACACACACACACACACACACACATATACGTATATATATGTGTGTGTACATGTACATAAATGTGTGTACACATACTGTGTCTGCAATGAAGAATCCATGGTTATAGCTCCTTCTAGTTTCCAAGATTCTTCCCTTTTAACAATGTACTAGATTTTTAAAAAACAGCAGCAATGAAAGTATCTGCCTTCTAGGAGCTTATATTCTATTTTCAAGTTTCACTATCCTCATTTAATATATGAATAAATATTCATATGTGTGTCTACTTCACATTATAATCAGCTTTATAGGGCATGACACAATACTGAGTCAGAAAAAATCAATTTAATTCTATCTAATAGGGTTAAATTACCATGTCTGGAAAGTGAGTACTTGTGTATTTAAAATGAAATAATGAATTTTAGGAAAACACAACAAAGAAAGCTTTCCTTTATACTTTTTGAAATAGAGTTCAATTATTGTAATAAGAATAATTAATCTCCCCCAAAGTCCCACATACTTTACTGTATATCTTGTAATTTCTGCCTGCTCCTCTTGACTCGTAAGTGACCCATACATTCATCAAACTGTCACCACCCTGGTACAGGCCCTCATCACCTCATACAAGGACTAATTCAATAACCTTATGGTTGATATTCCTGCTTCTGTCTCTCTCTGCTCCAATCCATCAACCACTCAGCTACCACAGTGATTTTTCATAAAGTACAGGTCTGTGGTATCATCTGCTTACACAATGCAATATAGTGGCTCCCAATCACATCTAGGATTGAATATAAAATGCTCTGTTGGCATTTAAAGTCCTTCAAAACCAGGTATCATCTTCCTCTGACAGTCTTTTTAGACTTTACTCTCCTCCAGATACTCAGTATTTCAGAAACACTAGTTTTCTTCTTATTTCTTATAGACTATATTTTTAAACACTCTACCTTCTCACTAGCTGGATTTCATATGATTGAAATATTTCCTCAACACTGCACTCAAAGTCAACCTTCTGTATGGGATAAGGACCCCAAAGACCCTTACCCAAATAAACTCAGAGGTTTCTCCAGGTAGAAACAGAAGCTCTTTATTCTAAAGACAAGTCTTGCAAGAGTTGGGTGTCACCCATCCCAGATAGGCCTGGTATAGGGAGGCACCCAACAAGAGTCAATCAAGTAGTTATATACCCTTACACAAGCAGTTCTAAGAAAGACCTCAAAAATTCCCAGGTCCCCTCCCATCACCTCTCCTCTAGTGGTGGATCATCAGCCCATTGTTGAGGATGTATGACCTCACAGTCTACACAAGAACCCAGAAAATCCCTCTTACTCAAAACAAAGACATATGGCTATGACTAGCCATATTTAGCAAAGAGGGCCATTACAAAAAGCTCCTTACAGGCAAAAGGAAGGGGGCGTAGGGGCACACCATCAGATTTCCCTGAAATCAGGTGATTTACAAGAACATGAAACTTAGGCCTAGAGAGCTCCTAAAAACCTAGCTCAAGTTTGGTGACTGTCTCTTTCATTGTATGAGAATGTTTTCACCTATCCCACTTACTTTCACAAGAAACCATTCTTCTTTCCTTCTGCCCCATTGCCAATGCCTTCCAAGATTATCTTCCATTTGAAATGTATATCTTACATATAAATATGCATTTGTATGTATTCTCTCCCATTATAATATGAGTATCTTGAGAGTAGGGACTGGTATTGGTTTTTGTTTGTCTTGTTTTTCTTTTCTTTGAACTACTAGCTCTTAGAACGATGCCTGGCACTATGAAGCTTGAAAAATAGAATGTAAGCTCCTAGAGGGAAAATACTTTTATTGTTGCTGTTTGTTAATTTTAATACATTGTTGAAAGGAAAGAATTTTGGAAACTAGAAGGAGCTACAGCCATGGACTCTTCATTGCAGACACAGTGCTCATATAGGCACATAGCAAAGGCCCAATAAACTTTTTATTTTCAATAATATGAAGAAAAAAAAAACATCCTGCAAACTTAAACTTTCCTGTTCTGTTCTTATTGAACATATAATTGTCCATCTTGATCTAGCTCTTCAGGGCCTCTACAATATGGTTTCAATCTATATTTCTAGACTAATCTTTAACTATTCTCTTAGATATAGCCTTTGCTCT
Source organism: Pseudochirops cupreus (assembly GCA_028627135.1). Taxonomy (NCBI): domain Eukaryota; kingdom Metazoa; phylum Chordata; class Mammalia; order Diprotodontia; family Pseudocheiridae; genus Pseudochirops; species Pseudochirops cupreus. The sequence goes on from CM053583.1 coordinate 139,860,778, forward strand.
AGACAAATGGAACCACTCTCCACTCCCCAAATATCCTTGATATTATTCTGTCTCTATGTCTTTGCTCATAATATTACTCCCACTTTGAATGCCTTCTTTCATTTCTGCCTGACCTTTCTAGACTTAATCCAAATGCCATCTACTTTGATGTGGTAGAGTTTGAAAGTGCAGATGAAACCACTTGGCCTGGAAGCAGAGGAATCTTTTAGTGCCTGCCACTATTTGTTATGTTTTAGCTATTTATAAAACATCAAATTATCTCCTTGATTGTGGTGGGAGAATCCATGCTGGAAGTCCTGCTGGAGGTATAAGTTGTTAGTGGAGGAATGAGAGGGGGTATGGATTCACAGAACAAGCAAGAGAGTCTAGAACAGCGGTTCTCAACCAGTGGGTTGGCGACCCCTTTGGGGGTCGAACGACCCTTTCACAGGGATCACTAAGACCATCCGAAATAGGTCTTAGGAACCAAGACACGGTGCTCCTCTATCCATCACCAGGAAGATCCGCCCACATGCAGACACGCCCACATACAAGTTTTAAAGGGTCGTGGCACTAGGAAGGTTGAGAACCACTGGTCTAGAATGAATTAAAAGGAATAAATATAAAGACACTGGCCTGTGGGAGTTGAACGTTTATACAGAACAAACACAGGACTCTTTAGAAATGGGCTGGAGGCCTGTGAATATCAGAGTAGGGAAGCATTGATTTAGAGAGGAATTATAAAATTGATCTCTGGTTTGACTTTGTTTTTGTTTTTGTTTTTTTTTTCCTTTTGACTTTTGCCATATATCCAGGATAATGTAGCTCTATTACCTACACATTTAGACCTGAGGACATGGTTATAGTCAGTGTCAGTGTGACTATTTAAATTGCACATACCTTACCTAGACTAATCTCTCTCTTGATTTAATTAGAGTTGGTCTTAGTCATATTACTGGTCACAAAATGTAGATCAAAGATATCATATAAGGTTAGTAGGAGGAAAGGGATGGAAACATAGTCTAATGTCATAGTACAGTTGACTTTAATTATTAAGCTAAGGAGCATTAGAATTATTTTGGTATTAAATAAAGAAGTTTAAATAAAGGCATGATCAAATCAAGGCATAATGAAGATAAATCTGGCAATAAGGTGAAATATGTCTTAGAAGTGTGAGATATTAGAAGACCAGTTAGGATGCTATTACTAGAGGTCAGTGGGGTAATAAGCCCCTTACTGAGGTAGTGGAAATACAGAAAAAGGGTGATGGATATAAATAAGATTAATTAGAGAAGAAGAACTTGATCACTGGTTAGATCTGTGAGATGAGAGAAAGGGATAAACCATAACACCAGAATTTCAAACATAGCTTTTTGTGATTATTGTTTAAATGCTGGTCATATAGGGAATAGAAATTTGGAATTGATATAGAGAAGTTGGAAGAAGGTGGCAGGTACAGAGTTTTGAAGAAAACTAATGACCTCATTTTGGTACATATTGTATATGATGCACTAGTTAAATAATCAGGTGATACTGTCCTATAAGTTAGTGATTCAGATCTAAGGCTCAAAAGTTTGGTCTATCCTAAGGGAAGAGGTTTAGAGATAATCTGGGTAGAAAAGAGAGATGAAATTTTGTGAGTAAATGTGAACAAAAAATATACAAAGAACAAGGAAGGTGGGGGGGGAAGATGAGGGGTATAGATTGATATTTGAAGGAACTAGGAATATTAAGGCATCATGAAAAGAGTAGTAAATGTGACAAAGAAGAAGTTATCAGAGAGGTATACTAGTAATCAAGAGAAAGTATATTGGAAAAAAGGTGGGAGGAGTATAACAAGAAGACAACTAATGTTACCAAGAAATATAGAGATAAAGGAGCATGGAGACTAATAAAAAAACTTTGGATTTGTGGGTGAGGATGTAATTGTTTACCTTTAAATTTTAGCTAATGCTGAGGACAGGAATTCAATTGCCTGGGTTCCCTTAGACTGTATCAAAGTTTGATTGGTAGTGTCACCTCTAAAAGAAATCCTAAACATTTGAGTTGTAGGGGCAACTAGCAGGATTTGAAGAAAGTACCCTCACGTTTTCATTAGCCTCTCTTCTCCCATTATGTCCTAGATAAAATATGTAACAGAAGGCCCATCCAGAATCTCTATGCTGATGATTTAGCTTGACTTCCTATTACTTTTTACAAGTGGTTACACAACACAGGAGAAAAATAAAAAGTTGAATGATTCCCACCCCCACCCCTTAATAGAATAAAGTAAATGCAAAGGTCTCATGTCTTTTTATGTGCCTATTTCTCTATTTGCTTAGAAAGGCAGAGTAAAATCACTAAACATAAGAGTTAGACGGCTACCTTAGATTATGAAGAACTGGGTTTAAGTCTTACTTTTTTCACAGTTATGAGATCAGAAATAGGTCACAAACTGAGGTCATTACTTCTCAATGATGAAAGAAACTCTCCAAAATTTCAAGTTGCAAAAAAGTTATTGAATTGCATTGGGGGAAGGAGTTTTCTAAATCAATAAAATCACCCTACCCCTAGAATTGGGGGAGCTTAGTGGTATAGTAGATAGAGAGCACTGGGCTTGGAACTGAGAAGACTCATCTTCGTGAGTTCAAATACAACCTCAGACACTTACTAGCTGTGTGACCCTGGGTAAGTCCCTTAACCTATTTGCCTGAGTTTCCTTATCTGTAAAATGAGCTGGAGAAAAAAAAATGACAAAGCACTCTAGGATCTTCTCAAAGAAAACCCCAAAAAGGGATCACAAAGAGTTGGGCTATGAAATGACTCAACAACAACAACAGCCCTAAAACTTTTGCTTGTTAGTCCTAAAGAGGCACAACTAGGTGGTGTACTAGATAGAGGGCCAAGCATGGAGCCAGAAAGACCTGAGTTCCAATATGACTCCAGAAATTTACTGGCTGCGTGACCCTGGGCAAATCACTTAACTGTATTTGTTAAGTTTCCTCATATGTAAAATGCATTAGAGAAGGAAATAACAAAGCACTCCAGTATGTTTGCCAAAATATCTCTAAAATAGGTTCACAAAGGCTCAAACATAACTGAAATAACTGAATAATAACAACAGTCTTCAAGAAATCTGATATGTCAAGGTATGTTGCACTCTGTCAGCGTCTTGGACATGGGAAATACTAGAGTATTTGAGGGAAAGATGACTATTTCAGTTAGAGTGAGAAAAATTCAGGTATTTAAATATGAAAACCCACAAATATATGCAAGAGATACAGTGACTAGAGAGAGAACAAAAATGTAGATTTTAATAGGGTAGTCGGGGGAGAAGATTTTCTCCAGTTTTCTTCTCAGAGAGCTGAGAGATAGAGATTCCCTAAATTCAATTGGGTTGAAATGCCTCAGTTCCTTCTGGATCTACTGACCACGTCTGGAGTCTGTCTCACAAAATCTGTGACAGCTGTATCCTTGAGACCATCAGGGCCCTTCCTCTCCTACCATTTTTTCCCCCAGAGGTGTGATATTAAAAAATACACCAAATATTAGAGGACTCAGAAATGCAAATACTTTCAATATTTCCATGCCAGGGATAATTTATATTACTTTAGTAGTCAAGCTCCATGTTTTAAATAAGACCCCAGAATTAAAAGAACCTAACCTCATGAAATAAATTTCTCTCAAGACCTCCCTAATGAAAGAAAATCTGAATGCAAAAGGGCTACATACAAACCTGCTAAGATGAACATTGAATTTGTGTTTGAAATGTTATTTGCAAGCACTTTATTATTAAAGAGGCAATTTATTTGTGTTGTTAATCAGCAGAACGGTCCCTGAGGATTTTTTCCCCTTACTGAAAGATACCTTTTGTTGTAGTGAAAACATTTCATCCAGGTTTGGCTGTGTGATTGATTGTCTTTGTTGGTGATTTTTTTTATACCTTTGTCTGAGTAGTGCCTTGAGCTCTTTTATTCACTTTTGTGGTATTTGGAACAAGCTCTTAATTCTTTTGTGTTAACAGGTGTTTCCTCTATAGGAAACCATTACTACTACATTTTTAAACACTGAAAACCTTTATTTTGATTTCAGACTCGGATGTTTTTGCTTTTGTGTTGTCTATGGATAGATAACATACTAAATAATTTACTAGGAAAACCTCAAATGCTTTCAAAAAAGTAATTATCAGACACTGAAAGGCTTTTCTTTTAAACAAAAAAAGTATTAACAATGAACCCAAGAATTCTAAAGCACTGTGGCTGTTTTATTAAAAAAAATAAATAACCTGACACTGGATAGGAAAAAGAAAGTGCTATGCTAATTTCATTTTTATTTGGAATCTTACACACCTATCTTGCTATATCACTCTCAAAAAAGGCTGTGGCGCATCTGAGTCCTTTTGCTAAAAACACATTGAAGAGAAACAATAAAATAGAATCAACTTTAGTTACTGTGTAAAAGGACAAATTAAAATTATAATGACAAAAGCATGACTTTTACTAAATTGCTAGGTTGGATTTGATATTACTAGAATGTCATTAACAGCAAATTTTACTGTTTTTTTTATTTTAAATTTGTTCATTTACTTTTAGTTTTCAACATTCATTTCCACCAGATTTTGCGTTACAAAATTTTCCTTGTATCTCCCCTACTCCCCACCCCAAGAGAGCAAGCCTACTGAATGACTCTTCCCCCAATCTGTTCTCTCTTATATCCTCCCCCGTTACCCCTTAAAGCTCTAGTAGGGCAAGATGGATTTCTATACCACAGGGCCTATATATCTTATTTTTCATTTGCATGTAAAAAACAATTTTTTTTAACATTTGTTTTTAAAACTTTGATTAAAAGATTCTTTCTCTTCTTCCCTCCTTACCCAGCCTTACTGGGAAGACAGGCAATTCAATATATGTTCTACATATGATGTTACCAAAAATGTTTCCATATTATTTATGTTGTGAAAGATTAACTATATTTCCCTCCATCCTATCCCACCTCCCACTTATTCTATTGACCCTCTCCCATAATCTGCGCTCCCTTTTATCATCCCCTCTCTTATCCCTTTTCCCCCTACTTTACTGTAGAGTAGGATACCTGATTGAGTGTGTATGTTATTCCCTCCTTAAGCCAAATTCAATGAGAGTAAGCTTGACCCATTCCCTTTCACCTTTCTGCTCTCCTCCTCTGTTGTAATAGTTTTCTCTTGCCTCTTTTGTATGAGATCATTTACCCTATTCTGTCTCTCCATTTCTCCTTTGCCCAATATGTTCCTTTCTCACTTCTTAACTTTATTTTTAGGTATCATCCCTTCATATTCAACATGTCTTGTGTGCTCTATGTATACACACATACATATACAAACTGACATACATACACATATATACCCTCCTATACAAACATACATATGTATGTATACATATACATATATGTACACATATATATTTCCTACAACTATGCTTATACTGAGATAAGTCTCATGAGTTACAATTATTATTTTTCCATGTGTGAATGTAAATAGTTTATCTTTAATAAGTTCCTTATGATTTCTTTTTCCTGTTTATGTTCTCATGCTTCTCTTTCTTCTTGTATTTGAAAGTCAAATTTTCTGTTCAGCTCTGGTCTTTCCATCAAGAATCCTTAAAAATTCTCTATTTCATTGAATGTCCATATTTTCCCCTGATATATTATAGTCAGTTTTGCTGGATAGGTGATTCTTGGTTTTAATCCTAGCTCCTTTGACCTCTGGAATATCATATTCCAAGCCCTTTGATCCCTTAATGTAGAAGCTGCTAAATCTTGTGTTATCCCAACTGTGTTTCCACAATCCTCAAAGTGTTTCTTCCTGACTGCTTGCAGTATTTTCTTCTTGACCTGGGAACTCTGGAATTTGGCTATAATATTCCTAGCACTTTCCTTTTTGGGATCTTTTTCAAGAGGCATTCAGTGAATTCTTTCAATTTCTATTTTACCCTCTGGTTCTAGAATATCAGGGGAATGTTCCTTGAGAATGTCTTGAAGAATGATGCCTAGGCTTTTTTTTTTATCATGGCTTTCACATAATCCAGTGATTTTTAAATGATCTATCCTGTATCTACTTTCAGGTTAGTGGTTTTTCCAATGAAAAACCTTCTATTTTTTCATTTGATTGGATCTGTTTTTAGAGTATCTTGATTTTTCATAAAGTCATTAGTTTGTATTTACTCCAGTCTAATTTTGAAGGAATTATTCTCTTCAGTAAGTTTTTGAAATTCCTTTTTCATCTGACCAATTTGGCTTTTTAAAGCATCCTTCCCTTCATTGGCTTTTTGGGCCTCTTTTGCCATTTGAGTTAATATATTTTAAGGTGTTATTTTCTTCAGGATTTTTTGGGTCTCCTTTAGCATACTGTTGAGTTGTTTTCGTGATTTTCTTCCACCATTCTCATTTCTCTTCCAAATCTTTCCTCTACTTCTCTTATTTGATTTTCAAAATCCTTCTTGAGCTCCTCCATGGCCTGTACCCAATTCATATTTTTCTTGGAGGATTTTGATGCAGAAGTTATGACTTTGTTGTCTTCTTCTGATTTAATGTTTTGATTGTCTTTGTCCCCCAAAAAACATTTAATGGTCTGATTGTGCTTCCCCTGTTTGCTCATCTTGCCATCCAATTACTTCACTTTTGTGCTCTTTGCCACTGTAGAACTCTGCTTCCAGAATGGAGAGAGCTGTGTCCCAAATTGCTGGGGTTTTTCGCAGCTATCGCCAGAGCTATGAGGAGGGCACCCTCTCTACAGCCACCACAAGCTCTGGCACACTAGTGTTCCTCACCCCAGGACCACCACCAAAGACTGTGACCAAGATTCAAGCAGGTAAAGCAAGAGTGATTACCCTCTGAATGTTGTTGTGGTCCCCCTATGATCTGTAGGGCCCGAGATCCTGAGGCAGCCACACAGCAGCACCTGCAGCCGCCATGCCACCACCACCTCTGTCACCCCGGGGGCAGGGGCTGGACCACGCTGTTCTCTCACCAAGTTCCAACAGAGTTTCCTATTGACTTTTTACTTTCTCTTTGGCATTTACAGATTCTGAAATCTGGTTACTGCTGCAGCTGCTGGTGATTCACTGGTATGAAGTCTGCTCTGGCCAGTCTGGGCAGCAAGTCTGGGCTGGCACAGCTCACACAGCACTGTATTCAGCTCCTACCTTGGTGCAATATACCATTCCTGTTGGCCTACCAGGATGCCTTAAGTGGGATATTTGTTTCTCTCTGCCACTTTGTGGATTCTGTAGTTCTAAAATTTGTTTAAAGTCATTTTTTGGCAAGTATTGGAGGGGATTGGAGCAGGAGCTCAAGCAAGTTTCTGCTTTTACTCCACCATCTTGGCTCTGCCCATCAAAGTTTGCTGTTTCAGTGCATGTAAGCTATTAAAATATATAGACCCTATAATTCCTTAAACATAACTTAAGTATGCCAAACAATGAGACAAAGCAAAACAATAAGAACAATTCTAATACTTTTTGCATTTTAAAATATTAAACCCTATATCTCCTTTGCTCCCTAAAAAATAAAAATAGTTAACTAAACTGAATGATCCATCAATTGCATTTGAGCATATGCTTAAATCTTGTCTTCATAGCCTCACATCTCTCTACAGAGAGTGAGGAGATATATTTCTTTAATTGTTTCACTAGAGCAAGTTAAAGAGCTACATTGAAATGGCTATTCATCAGAGCTTGTGAGTCTGGTAGAATATAAGCTCTTTGAGGGAGGGAAGTATTTAGTTGTTTTCTTTATATACCTAGCACTCTTTAAAAGGTCTGGCACATGGTACATACTTAACAAATGCTTGCTGAATGTAATGAAATTTTAGTGAGGTGAGGGACGATAGGCATTCTTTTTATATTAATTATCATGTATATTATTCTGGTTTTGCTTTCTTCCTTCTGCTTCAGTTCATAATAGTTGTATGATTTCCATTATTCTTTGAATTCCTTCTACATCTTCTGGTGGCAAAAGTATATTTCATTGGTTCATATAGCATATTTTCTTCATCCATGACCCAACTGAAAAATATGACTTTTTGTTTCAAATTTGTAGTTTCTACGCCAGAGTTGCTAGGAATATGTTCTTATACATGTGATTCTCCACCCCTCCCCCCATTCTGATCTCTTTGGGGTTTATGTAGGTTTGTGGGACTATTTGATCAAATGATATTAACTATATCATTACTTTCAAGAATCAATCAATTCACACCTCCACCAAAAAGAAATCAGCATAAGGATGATATTTGAGAAGTATAACTCTTATCACAATTCTGAAAGCCCCCCGCCCCAATTACCTCAATTACATGTAGAAAGTGACTCTAAAAATATTTTAGAGTTACAAAACCCACAAAATGACAGAGTGAAACAAATCTTCCCCAGAAGGCAGACTTCCAGGCCAACAGGAAGTGTCTATTGCACTGGACTGGGAGCAGAGGGCAATCTTGCATGGGCTGCATTGGCATAGATGAGAGGCACAGACTGGGCCAGAGCAGACCTCAGGGGACTGAATCACTGGCAGCCATGGTGGTTTCCAGACTTCTCAACCCACAAACACCAAAGAGAAAGTAAAAGATCAGTGGGGAAAATCTGTTGGATCTGGGTAAGAGAAGAGCACAGTCTGGCGCCTGGCCCCAGAGCAAGGGAGGTGGTGGTGGCTGCTGTTGGAGCTCCAGGTCTACAGATGGTAGGGGGACCAAGCAGCTGATTAGAGGGCATTTGCAGGAATCTCTTTGATGGTGCTGATGAAGGATTTCCTTGTTTTACTCTGCTTGGATGTGTGTTAAAGACATGGGTGAGGAGGAGTACAGGCAGGGCAGAACTTCTAGCAGCTGGGGAGAGGAAACCCTACTCACAGTTCTGAGACAGGTGCATGGGAGTAGCTCTGAAAACAGCTGGGCAAAGCCCTAGATATTTGGGACATGGTACTATCCCCTCTGGAAGCAGAGTTCCACAATGGCAAAGAGGTCAAAATCCAAGTAATTATCTGGGAAAATAAGCAAACAGGGGAAAAGTTATCAGATTATAGAATCCTTTTCTTATGACAAAGAAGGTAAAAATATAGAACCAGAAGATAACACCAAAGTTAAAACACTTTCATCAAAAGACTCCAAGAAGGGTGGAGCCAGGATGGCAGAGTTAAAGCAGGAACTTGCTGGAGCTGCTGCTTCAACCTCCTCCAATATCTGTAAAAAAATATGACTCTAAACAAATTTTAGAACTATTGCACCCACAAAGTGATAGAGAGAAACAAATCTCCCACTGAAGGCAGCCTGGCAGGCTGACAGGAAGGGTCTTTCACACCAAGCTGGGAACTGAGCATAGCCCAGTGTGAATTGCGTGGGCACAGACCCAGGCTGGCACCAACCACAGGCCCAGACCAGAAAAAGCAGACTTCAAGAGAGTGAATCACCAGCAGCTGTGGTGGTTTCCAGACTTCTCAACTCATAAACGCCAAAGATAAAGTAAAAGGTCAGCAGGGAACTCCGTTGGAACTGAGTGACAGAAAAGCATGATGTGGCCCTGTCCCCAGGGTGAGAAGTGGCAGTGGTTCTGCGGATGCAGCTTCTACCATGTGGATGCCTCCAGAGCTCCTGGCCTGCAAATTGTAGGGGTACCAAGCAACCATTCATAGGGTAATTGCTCTTGCTTTTACCTGCTTGGATCTGGATTATAGTCTTGGCTGGTGGATCTGGGATATGTGACCAGTGTGCCAGAGCTTGTGGTCACTGTAGAGAGGGCACCATCCTCACAGCACTGATAACAACTTTTGGGACACAGCTCTTTCCACTCTGGAAATAGAATTCTACCACGGCAGAGAGCTCAGAAGTCAAGTAATTAGTTTGTAAGATGGGAAAAAAGAGGAATCACAATCAGACCATGGAATTCTTTTTTGGGGACAAAAAGGATCAAAACAAGGAACCAGAAAAAGACAACAAAGTCAAAACTTCTGTATCAAAAGCTTACAAGATAAATGCAAACTGGTCACAGGCCATGGAGGAACTCAGGAAAGATTTTTAAAATCAAGTAAAAGAAGTGGAGAAAAATTGGGAAGGGAAATGAGAATGATGCAATAAAATCATGAAAAATGAGTCAACAGCCTGACTGAAGAAAATAACACCTTAAAAAAGACCAACTAAAATGGCAAAAGAGGCTCAAAAAATCTATGAGGAGAAGAATGCCTTAAAATATAAATTGGGCAGATAGAAAGGAAATTTCAAAAACTCAGTGAGGAGAATAAGTCTTTCAAAATTAGATTGGAGTAGATGATGGCATAGAAGCAACAAGATTCCTGCAGCTCCCACATAGCCATCTCAAATACCCATAAAATATGACTCTAAAGAATTTTTATGGTTCCAAAACTCACAAAAATACAGAAAAACACATCTCCCACTGAAGGCAGCTCAGCATGAAGGGCTCATCACAGCATGCTGGGAGCCTAAACCAACCCAGCCTCAAACTGTGGCTTGGCCCTGGGGCAGCCAGCATGAGCCACAGCTGGAGCCTTCAGGAGAGTGGATCAGCAGCAGCCATGGCAGTTTCCTGAATTATCAAGCCATGAGAAACAAGGACTAAGTGAAAGGTCAGTGGAACTCAGCTATATTTGGGGGCAAAAAGCAGTCTGGTCAAACTGCCTCCAGGGCAAGGAATTGGCAGAAGCTACAGCCCTGTAGACACCTCCAAGTGGCTGCTTCAGAGCCCCTGGCCTGTAGACTGCAGGGGTGCCAAGCCATCATTCAGAGGCTAAGTACTCTCGTGTTGAGTGGCCCGGATCCAGATTGCAGTCTTGGGTGGTGGCCCTGGGGTGCATTTTCAGTGAGCCAAAGCTGGTGAGGGATGCAAAAAAAACGGCAGCCTATGAAAAGCTCTGGCAGCTGCAAAAACCACAGCAATTTGGAACAGAGCTTTCCCCTCTGGAAGCAGAGTTCCACAGAGCTAAAAATCAAGTAATTCACTGGCAACATGAGCAGGTAAAGGAAGCAAAGTAAGAACAGCAAGCAAATGCTAGATTCTTTAGGGACAAAAAGGATCAAACATGGAAAGGGAAGAAGACAAAACAATCAGAACTCCCATACTGAAAGCATCCAAGACACATGAAGACTGCATGCAAATCATAGATCAGCTTAAGAAGGATTTTGAAAACCAAATAAGATAAGTGGAAGAGAAAAATGTGAAGAGAAATGAGAATGATGCAAAAAAAATCATTAAAAAAATTCAACAATCTGACTGAAGAAAATAACACCTTAAAATATAGATTAACTTAAGTGGCAAAGGAGGCCAATGAGGAGAAAAAATGCCTTAAAAAGTTGAATTTGCCAGATAGAAAAAGAATCTCAAAAGCTTTCTGAAGAGAA
>CM053583.1:139872606-139888809 GCA_028627135.1 Pseudochirops cupreus
TCCAGTCCAAAGGAGTTCTTCTATGAGAGGTGTCTGGGAAGATAGCAGAGTAGGTCAGAAAATTCCAAGGTTTTCCAAAACAGAAGAATTAAAATAGCACCTTAGAATGAACACCGTAAGAGTAAACATAAATAAGAATAGGGGCACAACTGAGGTCCTCCTGAGACAATTTGAGAAGATCAGAAGAAAAATCCCAGGGCAAGGTTTGGTCTTTGTAAAGAATAAACAGCTCCAGGCTAAGGTCCACCTTAACAACAAACAGCAAGTTCTGGGGTTAGTTAGTTTGAAATGCTACATTGGCCAAAGCTACAGGAACTTTTACCCCCAAGATAGTGAGGGGAGCTATACATCTGAGCCTAGGAAGATCTAGGGAACCTCTGCTGATAAAGAATTCCAGACCCATCTGTGCTGCCAAGAGCACCAGGGAGAGAAGGAACTAGCACAGGCCCAATGAGGGTAGAAGCAGTGGGGCAGAAAGTCTGATTGGAGGCTCTTACAAGAGGTTGGACATTTGGCCTTGGTTCCAGGCTAGAGGGGAAAACTGAAGATCTGAAGCAAGAAGCACCATTTATCATACCCTGGGAAAAAAGGTGATTACAAAAATGAATCTGTTACCACAAAAAATGCACCGGTAAAGGAGAAAGAATCAAATCATAGAAAGTTATTATGGGCATAGAGATGACTGGGGTTCATCTTCAGAGGAGGATATTGAAGTAAAGAAACCTTCAAAGAGTAATGTCAAATGGTCACCTATCCAAAAAAGAATTTATAGAGGATCTTATAAAAGACTTTAAAAATTAAATGACAGAGATGGAGGAAAAACTAATAAAGAAAAAAACAAGAAGAGTATGAAAGGAAAGTTAACCAGTTAGAAAAGGAGAACCAGAATCTTAAGGAAGAAAACGACACCTTGAAAATTAGAATTGGGCAAACTGAAGCCAGTGAAATTTTGAGAGATCAAGAAATAATTTAAAAAATATGAATAATGAAAACAGAAATGAAAAAGTGGAATATAAGAAAAAAACAACAGATTCAGAGAACAGACCAAGAAGAGAATAATATGAAAAAAAAAAACAATCAGACTAACTGAAATTTGTGATGAAAAAAAGAATTGGGATACAATAATACAAGAAATAATTTTAAAAAAATGTCCTGAAGCATTAGAACAAGGGAGGGGGGAAGTAGAAATAGAAAAAAAATCCATCAACCACCACTTAAAATGGATTCTCTGAGGAAAACTTATAGGAATATCATAGCTAAATTTTGCACCAAAGATAACAAAATAAAACTTGCAAGAATGCAAAGAAAAGATGGAAATTCTGAATACAATTTGTATAATTTATCATATGGTCTACCTTGGTATGAAGATTTGTTACGTATTTTGAATCCTCTCTTAAGTTCTGCTATGCACACAGCATGCTTTTTCTTTTCTTTCTTACCCTGTATTTAAGTTTCAATATTTAAGTTTATGATGATTTTTTTTTCTATTCAGTATTTCTGTTTCGGTCCTTGAGTCTAAAATAATTTTAAAGGAGGTCTTTTCAGTGAATTTTTGTAGGTTTTATTTTCTCATTTGGTAAATTCTGCTTTTCCAGGTGTTCTCTTCATTGGTTTTTTTTGCCTTATTTACTATTTGGCCTGTTCTGTTTTTTTAAAGTGTTTTCTTCAGGATTTTTGGTGCCTACTTTACCAAATTGCTAACTCTTTTTTCATTATTTTCTTGCATCACTCTCATTTCTCTTCCCAATTTGTCCCTTACCTCTCTTACTTGATTAAAAAAAATGTGTTTTTCCACGGCCTGAGACAAATTCTTGTTTGTTTTTTTTTATAGTTTTAAAAATCTTTTTTGGAGGGGAGAAGGTAGGGCAATTTGGGTTAAGTGACTTGCCCAAGGTCACACAACTAGTAAATGTTAAGTGTCCAAGGTCAGATTTTAACTAAGGTCCTCTTGATTCAAGGTGGAGTCTGAATTCATGTTTTTCTTTGAAACTTTGGATGCAGGAATTTAGACTTTGTTGTCTCTTTTCTGAGAGTATGTTTTAATTTTTCTCTTCACTATAGAAACTTTCTGTGGTCATTTTTTTTCCTGTTCTTTGTTTTTAGCCTAGTTCTTGACTTTTAACTCTAGGCTAAAGTGGGGCTCTGTTTCCTACACAGAGGAGACACTGTCCCAATCTTTAGGTATTTCATGCAGCTGTTTTCAAATGTAATTTTGGGTATCTGTAAGGTTTTGGCTTTTCCAAGATGGTATGATGTAGTAGAGATGTATTTGCTATTCTTCTACCCTATGCTCTGGTCTGTGAGTGACTATAAGTGCACTTTTAAACTTTGGAACTGTGACCAGGGTCCCTGCTCCCCAATAGTCATATGCTAGTGCTTCCACTTGTACTGCAGCTACTGTGACCCTGATCCAATTATAGGCCATGGCAACAGAGATCTCCCCCTGCTGCTAGTAAAGGGATCCCAGCATACCTCTTTATCACCTGCTGCCTGATCCTCTTGTTCTCTGTGGGCTGAGAGGTCTGGAAACTGCCACTGCTGGCACTGCTTCCATCACCCTGAGACCTACTCCTGGTTTGCTGAGACCCAGTCTTTGCTGATATGGCCTGCATTGGACTGTGTTCCTCTCTCACCCTAGTGAAACAGACTTTTTCTGCTGACCTTCTATGTTGTCTTGGACTGGAAAATTGTTTCAATCTGTCTTTTTGTCAATTCTGCTACTCAAGAATTTAAAAATAATTGGATGGGTTTGGGGGAGAACTCATGCAAACCCCTGCCTTTACTCCCCCATCTTGATTCTACCTCTGTCACCAATGCTTTCTTTATTCTTCATGCACATTCTCACAAACAGGAGATCTACAAAATCCACTAGAAGTTTTCCTAGCTTTCTCCTTGCATTTTATACTCACACAAGAAGGGTACTCTGGGTGTGACCTGTCACTCAATCCCAATGAATAGTTCACCTATTCTTTTGGTCATACCCTTATTTGATAACATCCTTTACTCCTGTTCTTTTTCAGAGCTGTTAATTAGCTTTAAGTAGCAGCTTATTCACACTCACTGTACCCCTTTCCATTGCTTTCCTTTTGATATTAAACTTTAGTTCTTCAGGCTCACTGTTTTTCCTATTCTTGCTTCAATAATTTGTATAAAAAAGATCAGTGTTTCCTGTTAGTGGAAACCTGAGGTCAAGAAAAGTCCTTTGCAATTTTGCAAAAGCATTCCAAACTAATACCCTCCTTATTTTAAACTCTGGGCCAACTTCATTATCAATCTGCACTGTTTCTTCCAGATATATGTACTAATGGGAACGATCTACACCATTTAGGAAGATGTTGAAATCTGGGAAATAGATGTACGTTTTGTTTTTGTCATTGAGATGGGCAGGTCAAAATCCTATAAGTTCAGTCAGTTCTCTTTTAGGAGGCTGTTCAATGACTTGAAGTTTGATGTAGACAAAACATTCACAAATCATCATATCTGAAGGATCTCATTACTTTGCATTAGTTCATGTAAGTCTTTCCAGGTTTTTCTTCAGTCATTCTGCTGGTCATTTCCTATAATCCAATAATATTCCATCACAATCATATACAACAGCTTATTTAGCCATTCCTCAATGGTTGGGCATCAACTAGATTTCTAATTCTTAATCACCACACAAGGAGCTGTTATAAATATTTTTGTACAAATAAATCTTTTCCTTTTTTTCATATCTTTAGGAAATAGTATGATATTGCTGGATCAAAGCAAACACAGAAATTTATAGCCCTTTGGACATAATTCTAAATTGTTCTCCAGAATGGCTAAATCAGTTCACAATTCAACCAATTAATGTCCCAGTTTTTCCATATCACCTCCAACATTAATCATTTTACTTTTTTGTCATATTAGTTAATTGGATAGGTGTGAGGAGGTACCTTAGAGTTGTTTTAATTTGTCTTTCTTTAATCAATAGTGATTTAAAATGTTTTTTTTTTTCTATATGACTATAGGTAGATTTGATTTCTTTGTCTGAAAACTGCCTGTTCATATCCTTTGACCATTTATCAATTGGATAATGACTTGTATTTTTTTTATAAATTTCATTCAGTTCTCTACATATTTCAGAAATAAATCCTTCATCAGAGATACGTTTTACAAAATTTCACCACTTTTCTGCTTTCCTTTTAATTTTGATTGCACTGGATCTTTTCCATTATAGTGAAAAACACATACATAGGGATGTGTGTGTGTGTGTGTGTGTGTGTTATGCTTTGTCTAATATTTATTGCTACATGGTCTTTTAACAGGTTTATTCTGTTGTTTCATCTTCCAAGGAAATTTGAATGGTCTTGATATATTGAAGGTTGACATCTTATTGAACAAAAATGCTTCATTTGGCTCTACTGAATACATTTTATTTTCATAATCAATAGCCAATTAGCTAAATGAGTCAATTGTGAGGTGCTACAATGTTAATCAATATTGGCTGTTATTTGCAAAGCATATTTTTTTTTCCTACTAATCAACTCATCAAGGATGACTCCAATTTGTGAACTGAGACAAATAGGTATTACAATGGATAGAAGGTTGCACCTAGATACAGGAAATCTGAGTTCAAAACTGGTATTGGGTACTCACTAACCATGTGACCCTAGGCAAATGACAAGCTCCGTTTGGCTCAGTATTTTTTTTTTCTTTTTACATTTGTAAAAATAGAGATAATATCATCTATTTCCCAGGGTTGTTGTGAGACTCAAATGAGATAGTAATTGTGAAGCACCTACCACTTTGCCTATGACATATTAGTAAGTACTTTATGAATGGTAACCATTATTAAAATATTATTAGATGACTCTCAAAGACTTTGCATATTTGAGAGTAGGCATATATAGGCCTTAATTGTGGGGTTTTTTTTTCCCCTCTTTTACCATTTTTTTTCAGGAAATTCAATAAGGTCTCATATGTTTCTATACCCTTAGAAACCTTACTCCTTTATATACCATTTAAATTGATCCATTAATGCCCTCATAATTATATTTAATTCAGCACAGATTTCCTCCACTACAATTGCTTCATTTTCTTTTTTCTCTTTAGTGACATTCTTATTTTCTCCAAAAACAGCTCAGAAAGTGTGATGTTGGGGGTCCACATGTAGTATCTCCACTGTTTTTAATTGAGAAGACAGTTTGTTTTAATGATTTTTGTGAATATATTCTATTTTCCTTCTGTTTGTAGTCTTATTTTCATTTTTCACATTTTGATATCCTTGGGATTATTATGTTAATTTCAATCTTGTCAAGCATTCTTTAGGCTGGTCTTACCTTACGCTAGTTCTCTTTCCTTTAGGTAATATGCATTATCATTCCTCATCCTTCTTCATAAGATTTTACATGCATTTAAGTTTTAACCTTATGTCTACTTTAGTAGCCATCTCTCTTCATTTGTCGAACAAATCAAATCTTTGCTAAGTTGACTTCTGGGTTATTTTGCTTTCCTTTTTCATAGCAATACATTTATATGGTTTATTACTTGATGGAATTATTACACTAAGTGATGATGTCATTTGTTAGCCCTTTTCTATTTTAAAACTTTCCAATAACTTATTTCAATAATCCAGAGATAAATCTCCTAAATTGTGTTACACATTTTTCATATTATTATTCTTTCTTCAACTTCTAAATTTCTGATGTTGGTTTTAATGAGTTGATAATCTAATGTCTCAACAATAGTTATCTCAGAGAAAATTCCCAAGTCCAAAATATTTTCCAGTCTGTTAAAATGTAGCCAAACTCATTTTTGTGATGCCATTTGGTGTTTGCCATGTTCGACACCTCTAAATTTTTTGAAGGAAAAGTTCATGATATAGAGGTTTTTGTATAATTTATAAGTATTTCACCATTCTCATTTTTTCTTCTCAACCGTACTTTTTCATAGATTTCTCCTATCTTAACATTTTCCCAATTTTACACTGACTTATCAGATTATATATTTATTTTATTTGGTGGATCTTATTAAGTTCTTCATCAAATTTCTTTATTGTTTCTCTCTCAGCAACTTACACATAAGTTGCACTTTCATCATGATAACCTTTTTGTACATACTTGTCATCAATACTGTTGTACTAAAGACGTGTTCCATGAAATAATATTCCTTTTAACTTTGGGGTGTATAATAAAATCCAAACCAAAACTCCTTTATTTGCCTCTTCAAGTAGCACACACGAGCTATCCTTCCATTCAGTTTTGATTAGTATAAGATGGTCAAGATTGAATTGATCCAGTACTTGTGATAATGTGTCTCATCAATAGGCCTTAGTTCATATTTAGAGAATCGACAGTCCAATTAAAGTTTGTTAACTGCACAATTCTTAATACATTCTTCCCCTTTTCATTCAACTATGCCAAAATCACTTCAGAACCAGTAAAGAACCATACAGAACTTAGAGTCTGGGGATAGTAAAAGTAAGAAAATTAGAAAGAAGTCTTACACAAAAGAGAAGATAATTGTTCTTATCACTTCCTGAGAGCAGAAAGCAATATTTTTTCCTCAATTCCATTTCCCTTCCTCTGCCATTTATTTTTCTTATTTCTTCTCTCTTTAAGAAACCTTCATTCAACTGTAAGATGGGATAATTATGGATTTTTCACTTGGAGGGGATAAAGGTTCATATGAACAGTATCTGAAGTCAATACAATGATGCATGACTTGTTAAGCCATGAATATTCACTTCATGTCCCAGGACAAAAGACAAGAGAATTGAAAGAGGCAAGAGTAATGATCTGTAGCAATTTATAGATTCTCTGATGCAAGTGAATGGAGTTAAAGTTGGCAGGGGAATAACAAAGATATCATTTCTCCCCTCAACTGCATTTCTAACAGATTATCATTTACTACTAACTGTGTGACCTTGAGCAAACCACTTCACCTCACATCTGTAAAATGGGAACAATTATGCCTCTACTAACTAACTTTAAGTATGGTTTTCAGGCTAAAATGAAATAATATATGTAAAACATGCTTATATCTCCTTAACAGTTTTTAACCCTGATAAAATGTTCTGCTTATAACTTTGTAAGGTAAATAATACAAATATTAATAATTCCATTTTTAAATTTCTTTACTTAAATAAATGCAGGAATTGAGGTTCTGGGTGGTCATTTGACTTAAGAAAGATCACATTGCAATAAGTAAGAAAAATGGTTGAGTCAGGACCTGAACTCAGGGCCTCTCATTTATCTTGCTCCTAAGACAGACTCTCTTTAGTATGCTCAAAAGAAAGGCAAAGGATATAGAAGTGAAAATGGAGTCATCAAACTTATTTTTAGCCAATCACAATAATTCTTTCTAATAAAATATATGCTTTAAAGGCAGTTGGTAGTACAATGGATTGACCACTGAGCCTGAATTTAGGAAGACCTGCATTCAAATGTAGGCTTAGACAGTTACTACTTGCATGACTGTAAATCCATTAATCTCTATTTGCCTTAGTTGCCTAAACTGCAAGATGGGGATAATAGTATCACCTACCTCACAAAGTAGTTATGAGTTTCAGATGAGACAATAATTGTAAAAAGTGATTTGCATAGAATCTAGCATTTATTAGGTACTACATAAATTCTTGTTCCCTCCCCTTTCCTTTTCCTTCCAATCTCCTTGCTCTTCCAGTGACTGTCCCCTTGTTCTCCCTCTCCATTATTCTCCTAGCCTGAAACTATTCAAAACCCTAGTTTTCTTAGCTTGATTTAAGATCCATGCTCTTCAGGATTCTTTTGTTGACCTCACTAAGGTACCTCTAGAGCCCCAAATGTCTCATATTTGTTTTATATTTACTTATGTAAATATAGATTCCCACATTGATAATGATCAACAAGTACTTTTCACGTTCTTACTGTGTGCCAAGCAATGCATAAATTCTGGAGGGCAGGGACAGGTTCATTTTTGTTTTTACAAACCTACTACCAGTATTTGGCAGTGGAAATATTTCTAGACTTGAAATCAGAGAATTTGGATTCAAAATCCAGATCTGCCACTTGCTTCCTATGTGGACACTATGCAAGTCATATTCCTACTTTAAGTCTAATCTTTCTTTATTTGTAAGTGAAGATGTTGGATGAGCTAATATCTAAGGTCTTTTCTAGGTTTGTGTCTATGAATTTACAATCCTATGGTTTGTCCTTATTCCTTCATAGCACTCTTTTCCAGTCAAACAAGTTTGTTAGTTGTTTCCCATATACGGCATTACATTCCCCTCCATATTTTCTACAGGTGCCCTCCTCCTGTATTTGAAATGCACTCCTTCCCCTTTACCTCAAAGAGCCAATAGGCTCCTTCAAAACATAAGTCAAATGATACCTCTTCAGCTCCCTAGTTGTTAGTATTCTTGCCCTCTTAGAATTTAAAAAATACATATATTCTTAATTGTTTTATTCATATATTTGTGTCTCTCTCTCTATGCCTGGTGCCTACCTCAGTACCTTTCAGATGGTAGGCACAGACCATTTGTCTGCTGAATTGAGTTGAACCTGTATTCATGCTGGGAAAATGACCCATTTGCATTTGTATTAGGCTAGAAATGGCATACTTTGAATCTTCCAATTAAAATTTTGTTTTTATAGAGGACATTATAGTACAGTCATGATAGATGTATTCTAGGTTGGGCTATAGCTCTGAATTCTATTTTAACATTATCAAGGTTTACAAAGATGTGTTAATAGAATTAAAATGCATTTGAACAGAAATTCCAATGTATTAGAGATTTGCTGACTATCTAATAAAAAGAGGACATTAAAATGTACACATAATATAAGTCACTAAAGATATGTATATGTCATTAAAGTGGCAAGATACTTCTGGAAAATAGAATATCCCTCCTATGGTACATATTTCCTCATGAAGAATATTTGAAAGAGATTATCCTGATTTATGGGAGCATTCATGATTCACATGGAGATTTTTGTAAAAGCTGACATGTTGGCACTTCAGTGCGCATCACAGAAATTTTAAAAAAAACACTAGAAACCTATAACTTGAAATACCTCCTGTATTTTATTTGTTACCATGGATTTATCTTTTTAGTTAGTCAATAAGTCAAAATGAAAAAAAAAAATCTCACTAGGGTTTTTTTTTTCCTTTGGGAACAAGAAGGCATGCTTCTTGGTTGAAAAATGAATATTTTCTTCACACTTTAACTTGAAACACAACCAGATCTCCACTTTCCTATTGATCACTACTTCCAGTATCAAGATTTCATCAACTTGTAGACCTGTGCAACCCAAAATAAGCATCTGGAAGCCACTGGATTTAGTATCAGAGAATGTAGGGTCAAATCATAGTCCAGAAGAGTGTGTGCTTTATCAAAGGAAAGATCTGTACCTTTTTTAGTTTTTTAAATGTCCAATGTGTAGCATTATTTTGGGATACATAAAAAATGCTTGACTTAAATTGAATCATGATTTGTGAGATTGGGAAAGACAACTTTCCTCTCCATGTGCCAATTTACTCATTCGTAAAATACTAGGGATGGAGTTGGAGTTGGGGAGGGAGGAGTGAAGTTTGGTTAAATGACTAGATGACCTTTCATGTCTAGATACACTATGATCAAGCCGCCCTTTGCTCAACCAACATGGTTCTACTGAACAAAACTACTCAATGAGATCTGATTTAGAGAAAATGTCCTTTTATTAAAATTCCCTCTTTTGAGGGAATTTTGTTGTTGGTCAGGTATGCACTCAGAAGATCTTCATAAACTTTGGAGTAATCAGTAAATTGGGGAATCATAGCTGTGTATTTCTAATGAAATTTATAGATCACTAATAGCAAAGCATTTATGATATAGGTAAGGAAATGGACTCCACAAGGTTACCTGACTAATAAGCTAACACAGGTAGAAGTAAACTCTACCCTTAAATATAATAATCTCTCCACTGCACTGGCCAGTAAAAGAATAATAATTTTCTAATATTAATTTAATGGCACTATTGGCTCCAGCTCTTCCACCCTAAAATAGGTATAGGGTCATTATTAAGTATCTTTCTACCAGAATAAATTATTGATTACTCACAAAAATAATGATTCATGTAATGGGAATAGAAATTTTTTTCTTTATTTCTTTGTACCTAAAACTCTTTGTCTGAGGTCCCCCAAGTATGAAAATTCTTTCCACTGATCAGAATGTTGAATATAAATTCCTGCTTTATGAAGTTGTTTATAGCACTGAGAAATTAAGTGAATTATTAATCATCACAGGCAGGAACTTCCTACTTCCAAGGTTCCATTATGTCACACTGTCTCAGGATTATACATAAAGGCTAAAATCCATTGTACTATGGTAGCTACTACTCTTATCAGTGAGATTATTGATCTCATTTTAAAGAAATATTATGAAATCCTTTATTGAAAAAGTTAATTAAAATCTATGAAGTGCCTAATATTTTCTAGCCACTATGTAAATATTGATGAGACAAATAAGAAAAAGAAAATTAGTCTTTGCCCTGAAGGAATTCCTAATCTAATATAGGAAGACAATAGAAAAAATGGGACTGAAGAGAGAAGACACCATAGGGTTCAGGGCAGGGGGGTGTGATGTTAGTGGAGTTGAAATCAAATAGAACAGCTTTGGGGAAATAAAGTAGGCTGTAAATTCTGAGCCCTCTCTGAAGGAAGGCTTTGGGAGGAGGGTTGTTTTTTTTTTCTTTTTGTTTTTTTTTTCTTTTTTCTTTTTCCCCAGTCAGAGGGTAAAAATAACATTGGACACTGAGGAGTTATTGAATACCAAAGCCAAAGCAGTCTCCATGATGACGAGATTTGTGATGATTACGTTATTCTGGCAAAAGCATGATGATTGTGGAGCTGAAACAAAGCTGACTTTATAGTTTACAAATTACTTCCCACAGTGTTTGCCCTACTCTGTATACCCATGTTCCTCTCAACTTTCAGTAAATCACACTGAAGAGGCTTTATGTCTGGTCCCAAATCCAGCATTCTTTTTATACAGGAACACACTATCTTGTACTTTAATATTTCATATATTCCTTATAAGCTTCTATACACAAGTACTGTCTCCTTTCATTACTTTCTAGACTTAATAGCATTTCAATTATTCCCTAAACCCCATTCAAATTTTAGCTGAATAGCAATTTAATTAGATTAAATAAGTACATTAAACACATGGCAAAATTAAACCAATAGACAAAGGGTTGGCAAAGCATAAATCCCACTAACTCCCAGTTTCACCTTCTCAGGGCTGGAGCTCAGTTTGTCCCTTCTCAAAAGCCCAACTTGGGCAGAGAACCAAAATGTCAATATTTTACAGTGGATCACCTCTCTCCCAGCAAAATCAAAGCCGCATATAGTCGATTTAATATAGATTGACTATATACACTAAAACTAGAGAGAGAAGTGCAAGTTTTATGTGATTCTTATGGCTGTAGTTCCAGGGGCAAACAAGCAACCCAATCATTATTTGATCTAGGCTATAGAACTTCACTAGGCATTGGTTAGGCACACACATCTGTTGGTCATTAAGTAAGTAATGTTCCTAGAGCCAAGGATGCTGCGATATTTGCAGACATAGATGTGGCCATGTTTTTCTGACTCTGGACTAAGTGTCCTGCCATCATTGCTTTTTCTCATTTAAAAATCTCAATACAATCTTAGACCTGTTTTAGCCCTGACCTTCCGCTGAATTACCTTTTGAAAAAAAAAAAAGGCAGGTTCAGATATTTGAGAGTGTAAGAGTGGAATAGTTTGGCCCTTATTGTATTCAAACTTGAGGACTGAGGCTCAGGACTTTAAGTGATTTGCACAGGGTCACAAAACTGTAAGATTCCATACTTGAATGCAGGCCTACTGACTCCAAAATCAATCCTGTTTCTAGTACACTACAATGTTGCCATTGCTGCACAGACTACAGATATCTGGGAATCCCCCCTTCCCTTTAATCAGTTCTAAGTGAGAGCATCCGAGAAAAATACAAGTGTCATTAACTGATTTATTTTGTCTTATTTTGTATTGTTTTGTTTTTAACAGGTATGAAAGGCTGCCTTTTTAAAATAAGATAGGTGCCTCCAATTATACTAACAAAAGATATAAAAGGACATTTCACAGGAGCATAGATTTAAAAAAAGAAAGAACAATTAAGTGTCAAATAGTTAATTGTAATTCAAGTCATGAAATAATAATCATAATTATCATAGTTTCCTCGCTCTATTGGCTGGCCGTGAACTATGAAGTTATATCATTCAACATCCTCCTTCTGCAGATGAGGAAACAAGGTTACACACAGCATAAATCTTAGAAATGGCATTTAAATCCAGGTTCTCTCACTTCAGAACCAGTCATTTTTTCATCTTTCCCCACCACCACTTAGCTGATATTTGTAAAGCATTTTACATTTTGCAGAGCACTTTCCCTACATTATTTCATTTGATCCTAACAATTGTATGAGACAGATGTTGTTATCTCCATTTTACAGATGTGGAAATGGAAGCTCAGGGAACTTAAGCAAATTTTCCGTTGTTACATAGCTAGTAATTGTAAGAGGACAGATTCCAATCTAGTTTTTCTTTGTCGAAGTTCAGAAATCTATCCAAGCTTTGGTGACTATTGATTGTGTTAGAAATATTTCAATGATTACAGAAATATATCAGTTTTAGATATTACTTTGTCATTATTGCCCATGTTAAAAAAAAAACAACTAAAGAGGATAGATATACTTCCTTTTAGTAGACAACTATAAGCCATATCTGCTTTGTTGAAACAATAGTCTAATCTGATTGTTGTATTGGACACCAGATGAATATTTCATGAGCTCACAGGTCCTAGTTCATTTTATTACACTGGCCGCCTCTGTGCATATCAGTATTTATAGTGGAAATCAATTGAACTATAAAGAAAACAAACAGAATATTCAAAGTCTTGTTGACAGTTTATATTCAAAGTGACCCTGCCATTAGGGACACTGCTCTGCATTTGGCAGACATACCATTCTGAAGTATGGCCCTGGCAATCTGTCTCAGAACTGGTTGCATATAGTTAGGTTCTAGGGGAAAATATTAGACTTCTGTTGAGGAAAACCTTGAAAGGTGACAAACCATTAATGACTGGCATCATATGCTTCTCACTTAGCAAATTTCAAACTTTCCAACAAATAAAACATAGATTGGAAATACTGGATAATCTCCAAGGGAAAAAAAAAAGGTTGAAATTGAAGAAACAAAGAAAATTATAAAATAATATTACTATGTCCTGGCCTACTTGGAGGAGAATTTCTAAAAATGTAATGAGAAAAACATCCACACTTTTTAAAACAAACCTCCTTTACTGGACTTATGCAAAAGTATAAGCTCAAAATTCATTGAAAATAAAGTTTATACTGCTGCACTTTTTGTGATAACAAAGAATTGGAAACAAAGTTGATGCCCATTGCTTTGAGAAAGGCTAAACAAATTGTGGTGCATGAATATAATGGAATATTAACAGGGATGTAAGAAATTACATATGTGGTTAATACAGAGAAGCATGAAAAGATCTGTATGAACTGATGAAGAATCAAGTAGGAAATGATAAGAAAAAATATAACAATGGTAGAAAAAATACTCCAAAAAGTCAAAAGTTAATTTGACAAATATAAAGATCAAGCAACATTTGAATGAAGATATATGAGAGAGAACTACCAATATACCCTTTCATGGAAGGAGGAGGTCTACATGTGTTTATACACTGCATATGTTTTCAGACTTCTTAAATGATTCAAAAAGTCGTGTTCTTTTTTGTTTTGCGATTTTTTATTTCTTTGTACAAACACTATTTGTTATATGAGATGGCTCTCTGGGACAGAGAGCAGGAGGGGTATTTGGAATAACTATGGTGATACAAGGAACAGAAGAAATCAATAAAAACTTACTAAAAGAGAAACAATGAAGAAAATGAGTTTCTACATCATAATTACAAATTTCAGAATGCACATCTATTGAAACAGAAAAAAAAACCTCAAGGTTTTAAATATGGGTATGAAACAACTGCATGAAAACAGTATTTCAAGAGAATAAGAAAAAGTAGTGACTCACTCTACTCAATGATTTCATCTGAGAAAACATCTGCAGTTTTGTACTGTCTTTATTGATACTAAGTTAATTTAGTGTTCTTACTTGATTAAACATTTTTTTTTCCCAATTTGGGAATCTTTTTCAATATGCAGATATCAACACACATCTCCCATATGCAAAGATCTGGGTGATTTTTTTTTTGTAATTTGAGACAGAAAGATCAGGACACAAATACAGACTAGAGAAAAGAAACAAAAACATCATAAACTTAAATATCCAAACTTAAGTACAAAATAAGAAAGAAAAAAAAGTTTCATGGGCATAGCACAGCATAAGCAAATTCAAAATATGTAACAATAAATTTTCATTGCAAGAAAGCCTGTACAATGAGCAATCCATATTGTGCTAAGAACTTTCCATTTTTTCTTTGCTTTCTAATAAGTTTTCTTTTGTTGTCTGATGTTCAATTTTTACTTTCTTCTTCTTTTCCTCCTCCCCTCCCCGAAGCTAAATTATGTCTGGATATGTCTCTCTATAGCTCTAAATATATACATAGACATAGACACATATACATACATATTTAAATATATGCTTTCCTAAACAAATTCTACTCCTGATCTTCGTTTTTATGTTTGGGCATATCTCTTATTTCCTATCCCTCCTGCCATTTCTACTTTGCTTCTACCCACTACTGTTCCCTCCTATTACTTGCCCACTCCCTTCCAAGGATCTTGCCTCTATCCTTCCATTCTCATAATTCTAGACACCATTCTATATCTCCTTTTACCTATTCCCTCAACTTACACTCTGAATATCCCTTCCTTGTCCTCTCCTCCATATCTATGCCCATACCATTTTATTTCTTCTGAATTTAGATGACTTTCATGCACTTCTAAATACATATGTATTATTCCCCCTTAAATTTATTTATAATGAAAGGTTACCAGAACTACCAGTGCTCCTCCCCTATCTAATTCCTCTGCATTGATTGTACCTCTTATACCCCATTTGCATAAAATAATTTCTCTTTTTAACTGTGTCTAAATGGTGTTACTTTTAAATTCATATCACAATCAGGTTTGCCCCCATCTTTCTTATGAGCTACTCAACTATTAATAAGAATGTTAGACATACATTTTACATATATAAAAAGTAAACAGTTTGTCCCCATAAATTCCTTAAAGTAAGTCTTTGGTATGTACCTTATATTTCTCTTGGCTCTTGTATGTCAAATGTATTAAGTTCAGGTTGCTGTTGCTGTTTTGTTTTTTTTTTTAAACAAAACCTTGAAAGTCTGACACTTGAGCAAATGTCTATTTTTTTTTCATTCAGGATAATACTGAACTCTGCAGTGCATGCTAATTTTGGTTGGCATCCCAGTTCATTTGCTCTTTGATATATCATGTTCTAAGACTTATAGTCCCTTAATGTCTCTACTGCTAGGTTTAGTATGATTCTAATTGTGGCAACACTGTATTTACATTGCTTTATCTTGATACTTTTAATATTTTATCCTTGAACTGGGTGTTTCAGAATTTGACTTATGATATTCCTATGATTTTTCCTTCATAGGATCTCTTTTAAGTGGTGATCCAGGGTTTTTTTTTTTTCCTGTTTCTACCTTCCCTCCACCCTGTTCTAATGCTTGAGGAAAATTTTCTTTAATTATTCCTTGTATTATTGTTTAAAGATTCATTTTTATCATAACTTTCAGTTAGTTTTATTATTTTTATGTTTTCTCTTCTTGATCTGCTCTGCAAATCTGTTGTTTTTTATAAAATGTTTAACTTTCTCTTCTATTTTTTTCATTACTCATATTTTATTTAATTATTTCTTGATCTCTTATAATTTTGCTGGCTTCACTTTGCCCAATTCTAATGTTCAAGGTATCATTTTCTTCCTTAGTTAAGACTGTGGATCTCTATTTCTAATTCGTTGACCTTCCTTTCATAATCTTCTTGTTTTCATTTTATTTTAATTATTTTTAATTTTTTTTCCATCTCTGTCACTTGATTTTTAAAGACATTTTTTTTAAATTTACTCATTTACTTTTAATTTACAAGATTCTGTTCCACAATCACTTGAGTTTCAGATTTTCTCCCCTCCCTTTCCCCCTCCCCCCATGGTGGCGTGCAATCATGTATAGGATCTGCAAATACTTTCACATTGTACAATA
>CM053583.1:139889309-139913147 GCA_028627135.1 Pseudochirops cupreus
TTCCTTAATTTTTTGTTGAAATGTTGTCTTTTCTTTATGAGTTAGCATTTTCCATGTGCTTATATTTTATTTTACAACATCTGATAAAAAAATACAACTTATTATACTTTATTTGCTTATTAAGCAAATATTCCATTTGGAGGCGACCAATCAAAAAAGAATATAAGTAAGCATATGATACATATAAATTTGTTTTCATAGAAAGTTATACCTTCAAGAGATTTGAGATTTTTGTCAGTGAAGAACAGTATTCTCATGGGAACTCACTTCAACAAATGAGTTCACAATCCGTCTATATCTTAGTTAATAAGTGCTAGGGAACTGCCTGAGATACAGAGATTTAAGTAAAGTGCCTAAAATCACACAGTCATTAAATGTCACAAGAAATATTTTAACCTAATTCTTGACT
This sequence comes from Pseudochirops cupreus, assembly GCA_028627135.1. Taxonomy (NCBI): domain Eukaryota; kingdom Metazoa; phylum Chordata; class Mammalia; order Diprotodontia; family Pseudocheiridae; genus Pseudochirops; species Pseudochirops cupreus. Next base: position 139,889,719 of record CM053583.1, read on the forward strand.
CCAGACTCAGGAATTTTTCCACTACTGTCTACTGAGTCTATTCAATATTACATTTAAAGGGAAAAATAATAATTTTTACCTACTATTCAAAAAAAATTATTAGGCAGAAATGTATGGGGCATATATAAATGAGTTGCCCAGAAAATTGTCAGAAAAGCTTGTCCAAATATCAGATACCAATATAATACTCCAGTAAAAGGCAATCCTAGTATGGCCATTTAGATCCATTTATTATGCAAGTAATGATATTGTTCTCCTAACATTTTTTCTTTTTTTATTCATATATATGTCACTCTCCTCCTCAAGAAGCTAAACTGACTCTGACTTGCCTCTAGGATAAAATACAACACTTCATCTGGGATTCAAAGTTTTCTTTTTTTTTTTTTTTTACCTTTTGTCTCTGACATATCTTTCTAGTCTAATTCCAAATTGTTCCTCATGTATTCTATATGTTGGTTTAACTCTCCTTTTCATCTCTTGAAAGCAAACATTCCATCTCTTGCTTTTCCAGTGGTTGCTTCCTTTGTCTAGAATGTAGTCACTCTTTTTTTCTGCCACAGAAAATCTAAGTTCTTTCAATGTTCCAGGCAGGTGCAATCTTCTACAGGAAATCTCTTTTAGTTACCACTTCAATAATTACTCTGTATTTACTTGGTGTGTATATGCATGTATATATGTATATACCACATAATGCTGCATCTCTGGTGGAGTTTAACCAACTTGAAGAAGGAAATGTCTAGTATCAGTTTTTAAAATGCTTAGCACAGTGATTGGAATGTAGTAGGTAATATTTATTTATTCCCTCCTCTTTATGCATATTGTGCCACACACAATCCCTTGATCTTAATAGGCCTATACTTTATAGCATTTTTTAGAAATATGTGGGTTTAGTAGTGTGGGTTATTTTTACATTATAAATAATTACAAATGAATCCTGCTTCAGAGAGGTCTCTGGTGACAAAATAACAGTTGAATAAAGCTAATAATTGAGTGAACTCGTGTGAAAGTGAATGAAATATTTCACATCTATAATATCTATTACCTATTAAAACAAAACAAAACAGAAATCTAGCTTGTCTCATTTTCACTTTTAAAAAAAGAAAAAGAATGTGAAATACAGATACAAACATAAATAATTTTCCCTGATGATTGCATACATACACATACATAAAACAAATGTGTATGTGTGTATCTCTATCTCTTTCTCATAACGCAACCTAAATCCATCATTTTTCATCCTTGTGTTATAAACAGCATCTTTCACCATCATTCATCTGGAAATACGAAATACTTCTTATGCCTTGTAAAATTGTTTCTTTTTGGTGTCATTGTAATTGTTTAAAATTTTCTATTTTCATTTCATTTTTATAAATATATAAAAGTCATAAAATTGTCCATTTTTATAATATTGTTGCAGTCAAATTGTTTTTTTTTGTTCTTGCTTATTTAATTCTGCACCATTTCATAAAAGTCTTCTTAAGTTTTTTTGAATCAGTTTCCTCATTTCTTATGGCATAATGGTAGTCTATCTTGTTACCATACCACAACTTCTTTAGCCATTTCTCAAGTAATTGCCACCCCTTTACTTTTCAAGTTTTTTAGAGGTGCTAATAAATATTTTTGGACCTACACTTTTTTTCACTTCTTTCTTTGATCTACTTTGTGCACAGTCCTGTATTATGTGGGAGGGTGTATTGAATTCTTTGTGATTTAGTAATCGTGTATGTGTGTGTGTGTCTGTGTATGTCTGTGTGTGTGTCTGTATGTGGTTCCAAATTCTTTCCAGAATGACTGTGACCATTTAAGGGTCCATCAACTGATACAGATTGTTTTTAAAAAATCAGGAATCTGAAAAGAAATAAAAAAGAGACTGAGAGTTATCAGATCTCAAACTAAAGCTCAATTTAAAACAATAATTATTAGGACAACTGTATACTGCTTGAAAACAGAGAAATGAATCAGTGAAATCATTTAGGTATATAATATAGAGAATATATTGTATCTAATATTTCAGTATTCAATAAACCAAGAGATGTCAGCTGGTGAGATAAGGAGTCCTCATTTTGGGGAAAACAAAACAAAACAAAACAACAACAACAACAGAAAAATGGAAAACAACATAAAAGAAATTAGATGTAGACAAGCACCTCATACTTTATACAAAAATAAGCTTCAAAAGTAAATCATGGTTAGAGCCAAGATGGCTGAGTGAAAGCAGGAACTTCTTTGAGCTTGGCCCGCCCCCCAAAAAACCTCCAAATACTTATGGGAAATGACTCTAAACAAATTCTGGACCTGTATAACCCACAAATTGACAGAGCAAAACACATCTCCAGCTGAGGAGAGCCTGGTGGTCTGAAAAGAAGGGTCTATCAAATCTGACTGGGAGCTAAGTGCAGTCCCGTGTAATCTGTTCTGACACAGACTGGCAGAACTGACTGACCACAGAAGACCTCAGAGAACTGAATCACTGGCTACTGAGAAAGTTTTCTGACTTTGCAACCCACAAACACCAAAGAGAAAATAAAATATCAATGGGGAAACTGTTGTACCTGGGTGAGATAGGAGCACAGTTGGGACCTTGCCCCAGGCCACTGAGGTGGCAGCAGCAGTGGTGGCTGCTTCCAGATTTCCAGGTTCACAAATGGTGAAGGGGCCAACTGGCTGATTAGAAGGCAATTGCAGAAATCTCTTTGCTGGCACTGAGGCAGGATTCTCTTGCTTTGCCCCGCTTGGATATGGGTCACAGTCTTAAGTGGCAGTCCTGGGGTATGGAGGAGCATAGGCATTGCAGAACTTGCAGTGTCTGTGGAGAAGGAGTCCTACTCGTTGTCCTGAGCCAGGTGCCTAGAAATAGCTATGATAACAGCTGTGAAAAATGACAGAAATTTGGGACAAAGCACTCTGAATGCTGGAAGTAGAGTTCTTATCATGGCAAAGAACTCAAAAGTCAAGAAATTGGCTGAGAAAATGAGCACAAAGAGGAAAAATAATCAGACTATAGAATGTTTCTTTGGTGACAAAGAAGATCAAACCATAGAACCCGAAGAGGACAGCAAAGTCGAAACTCCTGTATCAAAAGCCTCCAAGAAAAATATGAATTGGTCACAGGCCATGGAGGAGCTCAAAAAGGATTTTGAAAATCCACTAAGAGAAATAGAGGAAACAATGGGAAAAGAAACGCCAGTCATGCAAGAAAATCATGAAAAAGGAATGCTTGCTAAAGGAGAACCAAAAAATACAGAAGAAAATAACACCATAAAAAATAGACTAACTCAAAATGAGAAAGAGATCCAAAAAGCCAATGAGGAGAAGAATGCCTGAAAAAGAAGAACTGAGCAAATAGAAAAGGAAGCCCGAAAGCTCATTGAAGAAAGTAATTCCTTCAAAATTACAATGGAGCAAATGGCAGCTAATGACTTTATCAGAAATCAAGATATTATAAAACAGATGAGAAAGAATGACAAAATAGAAGACAATGTAAAACATCTCATTGGAAAAAAAAAGTCTAACATAGGAAATAGATCCAGGAGAGATAATTAAAAACATAATATTGACTACCTGAAAGCCATCATAAAAAAAAAAAAAGCCTAGAAAACATCTTTCAACAAATTATCAAGGAAAACTGCCCTGATATTCTAGAACCAGAGGGTAAAATTGAAATTAAAAAAATCAATTCATCATCTCCTGAAAAAGATCCCAAAAAGAAAACTCCTAGGAATATTATAACCAAATTTCAGAGTTTTCAGGTCAAGGAGAAATTATTACAAGCTGTCAGGAAGAAAAAAAATTGAGTACTGTGGAAACACAATCAGGATAACACAAGATCTAACATTTTTCACATTAAGGGATTGATATGCTCGTAATATGATATTCTAGAGGGCAGAGGATCCAGGCTTAAAACCAAGAATCACCTACTCAGCAAAACTGAGTATAATACTTCAGGGTAAAAGAGAGATATTCAATGAAATAGAGAACTTTCAAGCATTCTTGATGAAAAGATCAGAGCTGCACAGAAAATTTGACTTTCAAATATAAAAATCAAGAGAAGCATAAAAAGGCAAACAGGAAAGAGAAATCATAAGGAACTTATTAAAGTTGAACTCTACATTCATATCTGGAAAGATGATATTTGTAACTCATGAGACTTTTCTCCATTTTTGGATAGTTGTAAAGGATCTCTATCTCTATATTTCTATCTCTTTCTCTAGCTATATCCATACCTATATCTATGTTTATCTCTATATCTATATTTATAATCTATCTCTATCTCTCAATATCTATATCTATATCTATCTATCATCTATCTATCTATCTATCTATCTATCTATCTAGATACAGATATTGAGAGATAGAGATAGATATAGATGTGGAAAGGATGATATAGATATAGAAGTAGATGTGAAGAGAATGTGGAAAAAGTAATGCACTCTCGGAGGAGTTGTGAACTAATCAAGCCATTCTGGAGAACAATTTGGAATAATGTCCACAAGATTCTAAAAATGCCTACACTTTAACCCTGAAATACCCCTACTATGGTGGTATACCAAAGAAATTTATTTTTACAAAAGGTAAAATGATTTCTATGTAAAAAATTTATATATTTATGTATGTATATATATATATAGCTAGATAGATAGATAGATAGATAAATAGATAGATAGATAGATACATAGATACATAGATAGATACATAGATAGATACATAGATAGATACATAGATAGATACATAGATAGATAGATAGAGATAGATGTAGATAGATAGTGGTACTTTTGTTGTTCCAAAGAGTTTGAAATTGAGGTGATATCCATCAGTTAAGAAATGACTGAAGAAATTGCACCATATGATTGGGATGGAAAACTAATGTATAAGAAATGATGAGCAGGATGCCTTCAGGAAAAACACAAAAAGACTTACATGAACTGAGAGAAAGTGGAGTGAGCAGAATCAGAAGAACACTGCACACAGTAACAGTAATATTGTGTGATGATCAACTGTGAATAACTTAGCTCTTCTCAGCAATTCAGTGATCTGAAGGATTTACAGTGAAAAATGCTATCCACCTCCAGAAAAAAACAAAACAAAACAAAACAAAAACTGATGGAGTCTTAATGCAGATTAAAATGATTTTTTAAAATTTTTATTTTGTTAATTTTTAAAAAATTTATTTTAGTTTTCATCATTTATTCCCATAAGATTTTTAAGTTTCAAATTTTCTCCCCATCTCTCCCCTACCTACACCCCAAATAGCAAACAGAGTGATTGCCTCTTACCCCAATCTGCCTTCTTTTCTATGACCCCCATGTCCCCTTAGCTCTTTTCCCTTTACTTTCTTGTAAGGCAAGATTGATTTCTATACCCATTTCCTGGTGGCATGTAGAAACAAATTTATAACATTTGTTTTTAAAACTATGAGTTCCAGATTCTCTTCCTTCTTCCCTCCTCACCAACCCCCATTTAGAAAACAAGCAGTTCAATTATAGGTTATACATATATAGTTATGCAAAATATTTCCATAGTACTGTTTTGAAAGACTAACTATATTTTCTTTCATCCTGTGCCATCCCTGATTCATTCTGTTTTCTCCTTTGACCCTCTTCCATTTCAAAAGTGTTTGATTTTGATTAGCCCCTCCCCCAAACTGCCCTCTCATATCCTCTCCCCTTCTTATACTCTCCCTCCCCCCATTTTCCTGTAGGAAAAGATACCCAGTTGTGTGTGGATGTTATTCCTTCCTTATGCCAAATCTAAAGTAAGGTTGATTCATTCCCTTTCACCTCCCTGCTCTACCCCTCCATTGTAACAATTCTCTCTTGCCTTTTTAATGAGATAATTTACCCTATTCTATCTCTACCTTTCTCCTTCTCCCAATATATTCCTCTCTCACCTCTTAATTTTATTTTTAGGTATCATCCCTTCACATGTAACTCACCCTGTGTACTCTATGTATACACATAGCCACATATCACACATATATAGACACTTGCACACATACACTTACACTCACATATACACACACATACACACGCACATACATCATACATGCATGCATGTATACATACATATATACATAAATATTGCCTTCAAATATCCTAATTCTGAAAACAAATCTTATGACTTAGAAATAACATCTTTCGATGTAGGAATGCAAACAGATCAATTTTAATAAGTTTCTTTTTAGCTTTTCATTCTTCTCTTGATTCTTGCATTGGAAAGTCAAATTTTTTGTTCAGCTCTGCTCTTTTCATCAGGAATGCTTGAAAGTACTGTATTTCATTGAATATACATATTTTCTCCTGACATGTTATACTCAGTTTTTCTAGGTAGGTGATTCTTGGTTTTAACCCTAGTTCCTTTGACTTGCAGAATATCTTGATTAAAACATTCTTTAAAAAAGAAACTTTATTTTTTTTTCTTCTTTTTGTGGTCTTTCACCTTTCATAACATGATTTATATGGAAATGTTTTGTACAACTGCACATGTAAAATCTATATATTACTTTTTGCCATCTCAATGAAGAGAAAAGGGAATTTGGGAGGGAGGGTGTTTGGAACTCTAAATAAAGGGGGAAAAAGCATTGTAATTTTTTTACATGTGATTGGAATATAAAAATAAATATATAAAATAGAAAAACACCTCTTAACATGATACTTTACATTTAATAGTAACTCTATAAATGTGTGTGTGTGTTTTTCTTTTCCCTAAATGGAGGAGTTTATATTTTATCCTGAGTGCAATAAGATACCACTGGAGGTGATTTTATATGAAAATACATCTAAAATCAATCTCTCAAATCTGTAATTAAGGAACATAATTTTAGAAGTTTGTAGTATGTAGGAGGCACTGAGTAGAAAAAACAAAACAGGAATCCAGGAGAGCAATTAGTTTTCTTTTTTGATGAGAGGTGATATAGATATAAGCTAAGGTTGGTTGTTGGGAACAGCTACATAAATGGAAAATAGTCAGATGTAGAAGATATATCAAATGTAAAAATGGCAAAACTTGGCAACAGATTGAATGTATGATGATGTGATAAATTCAAAGTAATGTTAAATTTATTAAACTGACTCATTAGAAAAATGTGTTTCTTCAACAAAAATAAACAGATTCAACATAAAGGTTCAGGAAGAAAATAATGAGTTCAATTTTAGACAGGTTGAGTTTCAAATGATTCTAATATTTCCAGTTTGAAATGTTTAATAGGCTATTGATGATATGGGGTTATATAGAAGAAACTGACACTGAATATATACATCTGTGAGTTCTCTATTTAGAGAAGAAAGTCCATCAAAGCTAATGAGATTTCCAAGAAAGAGATAGGAAAGAGGAAGAAGAAGAAGAAGAAGAAGAAGAAGAAGAAGAAGAAGAAGAAGAAGAAGAAGAAGAAGAAGAAGAAGAAGAAGAAGAAGAAGAATGAGAAAAAGAAGAAAGAAGAGAAAAGAAGAAGAGAGCCTTAGAGAGCATTAGGAGTTAGGGATCAAGATATGGAGTCAATAAAGAAGACAGTGAAGGAGCCAGATAATTAGGCAGACAAGAAGGAGAAGGTGGCAAAAGGACAAGTTTTGGGGGTGTGAATGGAAAGGGCAATGATTTATTCTTATGACATATTGATGGGATGCACAATTGGTGGCATGAGAATAAAGTTTAGGTGAAAGACAAGGTATAGATATACACATACGGTAGTCATCTTTGTAGTGATATTAATTGAATCAATGCAAAATAATAAATTTGCCAAAGGAGAGATTGTAGGGAGAATATAGAAGAAGTACTAGGGAATAGCTCTGGTGTATGCATGAATATGGTATTGGAAATGGATGATGATCAATCAAAATGTTTGAAGAATATCCTAACTGGTAGACGGCCAAGAGAGAATACTGTCATGAAAAGCCAAGGAGAGAATGTCTCGGAGAAGATGGAAATAGACAATGGTGTCAGATAGTGCAAATAGATAAGGGAAGGTAAACTTTGAAGAGGACCTCTGATTTAGCACTTGAGAGTTTAAAGGTTGTGTGAATGGGTTGGCTTTGCTATGTTTTCTTTCCTTTTAAATATGTTTCAATTTGTACAACATATAGAAAAAATTAAACAAAACAATTCCTACCCTCAAGAAGTTTATAGCCATTCTTGGGGGAAAAAACCATTAATATATCAATATCTATGTATATTAAGTACATGAAAAGTAAATGCAAAGTAAATGACTTAATTGAAGAAAGAGCATGAAAAAAAGGAACATCAAAAAAGGCTTCCTATAGAAAGTGACATTTGGCCTGAGTTTTGAAGAAACCTAGATTTCTTTTTTTTAGCTGCCATTTTGAATTCTTTTTTGAAATTTAATAAATTTTTTCTCCATCCAATTACATGTTAAAAATTAACATTTGAAAAAAGGAGTTCCAGATTCTATCCCTCTCTCTTTCCCAGACATGGTAAGCAGTCAGATATGGCTTGTACACATGTAATCATGTAACATGTCTATATTAATTATTTTGTGTAAGACGACTAGGATAAAAGAACAAAAATAAAAGAAAGAAACTTTTAAAAAAAAGCATACTTCAATCTATATTTAAAAATATCAGTTCTTTCTCTGGATGTGGTTAGTATGCTTTCTCATGAGTACTTTGGGATTGCTCTGGATCATCCTATTGCTAAGAATAGCTAAGTCATTCACAGTTTTTCATTGAACAATATTTCAGTTACTGTGCACAACATTCTCCTGCTTCTATTCATTTCACTCTACATCAAGCCATGTAAGTCTTTCCAGGTTTTTTTCCAAAATCATCCAACTTGTCATTTCTTATAGCACAGTAATATGCCATCATACTCATATACCACAACTTTTTCAGGCATTCCTCAGTTGATGTGCATCCCTTTGATTTCCAGTTCTTAGCCATCACAATAAGAGATTCTAGAAATATTTCTGTACAAACTGGTCCTTTCCGTTTTTTTTTCTTTTCTGTCTTTGAGATATAGACAAAGAAGTGAAACCTAGATTTTTTTTTATGAAGGAGAGCTGAAGCACGAAGACATTTCAAAATAGAGGACAACTAATGTAAAGGAAAGAGAAGGATGTTTGCCTGGGGAGAGACAAGCAAGACAGTTTGGCTAGAATCTACAATACATGAAGCACAATTTGAAATCAGTCCAGAAAAAAAAAAAGGTTGGAGACAGATGGTAAAAGACTTTAGATGACAGATAGAAGAGTGTGTATTTTATCCTGGAGGCAGTGAAGAAAGCCCTTAAATTTTTTGAGCAGGAGAGTGATTTGATCAAGTCTGACAGGAGGAGATTCAGAGGGAGGCACAGACAGCCAGGACAATTTTGAAACCAACAGATTGGATTTTACGGAGTTTAAAGATATAGGCTGGACATAGAGGGGAATCAGCGTTTCATATCAAATTATCTTTCTCTGTTCTTTTTTATATGGGCATGTTCATACCTATTATTGTTTGAGAATAATAAAAATAATAGATAACAAGAGATAATTTGTAAATAGCTATTACCGTTAAATAAGATGGGAAGTCTGATTACAAAAGTTTGAATTGTAGGAAATGAAAATTATAAGCAATAATTGTACAAAGTTTCATCTTTTCTATGATAGAAAGCTTAGGTTAAGAAGGTTTGAGAGAATCATAAATTTAAGTGAAGGTTTTTTCTTTAGTGATAAAGTATGGTTGTTGTTCTTTTATATGATTTAGATCAGAGCATATTTGTAAACAATGGGAAAGAAACTGGTGAAAAAAAAAGGAAGGAATAGTAGGAGAGTGTGATTGGTGGGAAGATGGAAGGAAACAGATTATATGAGGAGGAATCTATAGAGATGGGATAAAGTACATCAATAACGGGAGGAAAATTTATACATATACAGAAGTTTATAAAATCCAAAATCATTTAAAATACAGTATTAACTTCATTTTTAACTGACTCATTAACATTTTTTCAATCTGGTTTCTATTCCTTTCCACCAAACAGGATTTACCAAAAATTCCACTCTTTCACCAATGATGTTCATGTGACTAAGTGGAAAAGTAATTTTCTCAAATTTCCTAATCTTCCTGGGCTTTCTACAGTACGTCACACTATTAGCTGTTCCCTTTGTCATTAAACTTGGTTCTTCTGTTGGTTCCTATGCATATTCCAGGTTGTCTTTGTTTTTATCATTGAGTTCTGTTATAGATTTCACTTCATTCTTCTGCACCATAAATATGGCCATTACCCAGCGTTCAGTTTCTTTCCTTTCCCTTCCCTCCCCTCTGTTCCCTTCTGTTCCCTTCCCTTTCCATTTCCTTTGCATCCCAATTCAAAAGAGTACATACTGCTGGGCTTTCACTCCCATCTCTACAGAAGCAATTCTCAAATTGACATCTCCCATTCTTCTCTCTTTTCAAATATTTTCAAAAGTAAATGATCACCACAAGATAATACTGATATTATTTTAATTTATTTCATAGAAAAATAGAGTAATAATAACTCAGAGGTATGTTTTAACTAGAACCAAGTATGGAAATCAGCGTGATGTAATAGAAGTCTCTGTCAATTTGAAAGGATTAATGAATTGCATTTAAATCTTTATTCTTACATTTCTTAGTTGTATAATGTTTCACAAATCACTTAATCACTCTCAGTTTCCCCATTTGTCAAATAAAGCTAATAACTAATGCTTGTTAGGAAGAAATCACTTTACAAACATTAGATTCCTATATAATTGAGGGTTGCTGTTATTCTCAAAGGAAAAAAAGAGAGTAATGTATAGTGCTAATGACATGAATGTCTATATTTTCCTAATTTACAATGAGATGACAGTATAAATTTTAAAAAATATTCTTTTCATTTTTATAATAAGAGTTTTATTTTAAAGAAATGAATTATTTTTCCCTAGGAAAACTTGAAAAGAAATGATACACTTCTTTATCTGAACAGCAGAACGAGTACTTGTAGATATATGTATATATTAGCATGCACACATATAAAAAAAAGATAGTGTTTGAAGGTAAGATTTGATTTATTAAAACTACCTTATGGACTGGGACTCATGAATATGACTTCTCTGTTCTATTATAATTAGGATTTTGTTTTCTGTGATAACCCAAATAATCTTCTGGTACCATAAAGTAAAATGTATGAGTGTATGTGCTTGTGCTTGTGCTTGTGCTTGTGTGTGTGTGTGTGTGTGTGTGTGTGTGTGTGTGTGTATGTGTGTGTGTGTGTGTGTGTGATATTAGAAGTGTAACTACTGGAATGTATATCTACCACTCTTACCCATCTACCAAGTATATGTTTATTTTCATTTTATAAAAACCAAAGGTACTTTGAAGGATTATCATAGAAAATGACTTGCTCTATCTAATTTACCATATATACTTTATTAAGTTTTGAATAACAAACTTTTTTTTTAGCTTTCCCAAAATGCCTTCTGGGACAAATGCTATTGGTGCCTATTTAAAGGCTTTTCCAGATGCTTTATTCCTTTAACATTTGCAAAGTGCGAATTCCATCCTCATGAGTCCTCCTGCTTTGTTTAAGGCCGGATAGGGTAAATGTTGGTGCTGACTCATTTGCATCCAAAAATACCAAGTTGATCAGAGAGTAATGTAAAAGCAAACATGCATGGCTCCAGAATATATAGTTAGTGATATTTCTAAGGTTCATTAGATGAGAATTCCACTCTATCGTTATGGGTCCTGATTGGCTTTCTGTATTCCCCTTTGATTCTTTAAAAAACTGGATGCATTATTTTATTTAAATTCACTATCAAGTTTCAAGGAATGATTTACATCTGATACTATTGACATTTGTTCAGCTTAACCTGCTAATATTAAGATTTTTTTCATTTCTCAAAGTGGTGTTTAATCGTTGGGGCTTCACACACACACACACACACACACACACACACACACAAACAATAACGCTGAACAGTTGTGGATATTTATTACATCATTCCTTATACTAATCCTTGTAAAATTGATTTCTTGTGGGCAAAAACAAAACAAAACAAAACAAAAAATCAAACCGAGTAAAAAGTAATAAAATATGTTAACATGAACACTCACGTGGTATTTGGAGGATTGTTATGGAGTTTTAATTCTTGTTTTAATGATTTTTTTTAATTGCCTTATATTCTGATTATAAGTTTATTTCTGTATAATGTTTAGAAGCAATGTACAAAAATATTTGGGATCTCAGTTTGGGAGGCATCTCAATAATCATCTATTCCAAACTGAATACAAAAAAAATCATGGCAAGTAGGTAGATTCCTAGTTTCTACTGCAAAGGCTCCATTGAGGGGAAACACACCTTCCCAAGACAACCCCATTTAATATATGACAGATGGAGGGGTTTACTGGAGCTAGCAAGAGCCAATTGTTGAACTTTTAGCATGAACATTTATACCTCAGAAATTGGTAAAGTCTACAAATTAGGGCTTGATTTTTTTTATTGATTGTCTGAACTTAAGAAAGTAATGAAGTAAATGTTAATAATACTCTTTAATCAAAGAAGTATATCACATGTATGTATTTTTTCCGTGCTGGACAGCACTTGTTAAAATACTTTTTAGCATGCTCTTGCTACTACTTATCTTTGTGACACTTTCATTCTTTATTCTTGAATCTAGCCTTCAGAATCAATGAAACAGTCTTAATACATTCTTTAGAAGCTGATTTTTCAAATGTTTAAAGATACCTAGCCTGTTCCCTTTAAATATTCTCCTTTACTAAGCTAACTGTATTCAATTCCTTATAATGACCTTCATAGAGAATAAATTTAAGACTTTTCACTACTCTGAGTTGCTGTATATGCTATCATGCTAATTTTTAAAATTAAATGATACATTGGAGATGTTAGATACCTTGCTAATGAATCTATCTAGGTTGAGGGAGATGTTTTTTCATGGTCATGATGAAAATTACTTTTTTCACTTGCAACTAGAGACATCAACTTTTTGGAAGTGGGATGATAAAACCTGTGGCTTTGGTCAATTTTCCTCTCTCTTTTTTTTAAAACATGGATTCTCACTTCAACAACTCCTTTTATATATTTTTAATTAGGTAGATAATATCTCATGGTGGAAAAAATATGATATTGAACAGCATATCATCATAGACATAATCAAGTCCAACTCTTATTTTAAAATGAGGGAATTTACTCTTGGGGCCATGACTGACTTGTCCAGTAGATTTGAAATTTCTTTGTAGAAGGGATTGTTTTATCTTTGTCTTTTTATCTCCAGTCATTTGAAAAACTAAACATTCTATAAATGTTTGTTGAATTACATTATCCATTGTTACATATGCGGTAAGTTAAATAATAGATCCAGGGTTTGGATCAAGATCTTGTGAGTCCAAAGTCAATGTTTTTTCCACTAAATGATTTTAGAGTCTCCAATAAGACACTAAAAGTGTGTCTAATCCAGCTATTAATATAGAATATAAAACATTAACAAACTCATGTTACCTTGAGAGGCAAGAAGAATAGCAATGAACTGACAGGCTAAATATTCAAGTGACAAATATATTGTGGTATAGCTAGGTCTTGATTCATTTGAATGAAAAATTTCTCAGAGTGAATGTAAATAGTCATCCTTTCTGTTTTGACCAGATGCCCTGAAGATCTTCCCCTCCCAGAGTGAGATTTTTTTTTGACTAGGTGAAAGAGGCCATTCTTTGCCTCATTTCTTTACCTAGCATTAATCACTGAATGCAGAACAGTAAGGATGTCACTGTTCTTCCCAGCTCACCTGGTTGCATTTATGCCAAAACTAATAAACCTAGAGACTGAACATTTCTTCTCCCACCTCCCCAGATTCCTTCTGCATTATCATAATTTGGGAAAAATTCTCTATACTTCTACCTCTCTTTACCTAGCCTTAATCACAATTGAACTGGGACCTGGGAAAAATCTTAGTTTAAAAATGTCATGGTCTCCCATTGCATCAGAGCCATCTCCAGTCATCCTGATCTATACCTTGCCACTGGAACCAGTTGGCTTCTGAGGAGAAAGTGAAGCTGGTGACTTTGCAAGTCATGGCATCACCTTCCTGAAGTCATGTTCCTATTAGAGAACAAAGGATAAACAACAATCTTTTTTGAGTCTTTTCTCCTCTGTGTATGTCATTAAATTTGCTGACAATTTTGCGTCTTTATTTACTTGATTATAATAACTATATAGATTTTTCTTTTTGCCTTATTTTCTTCATTGGAATCACTTCAAATAAGTCTCCCATTTTATCTATTAATTCTTCAAATGCCTTATTATTCCTCATTTTAAACATGAAACAAACAAACAAACCAAAACTCAGATTTACCACTCCTGACCAGTCCAGGAACAGTGGAGCAATTGCTAGAGTCATTGGCAGATATAGCATACTGATTAATAAAAGGCAATATGTGGTGATTTTTTGAGCAGAAATATCACTGATTATCTGGATCCATAGAATTAACAGCAAATAATCCTGTGGTAACAAATGCTGCAGCAAACATGTACATGTTTATACATGTTCAGTGGAAAACATTCTCTTAAGCAATACCTCTCTATGTGTACATCTGTCTGAAGAACCAAATCCTAAACTGATGGAATAAAAAATGAATTTGTAGTGTCTTATTTGTGCTTTTCTGTTGAGACCATTTTTTCCAATCACCAAGTTTTACAATCTTGCAGTCATCCTTGACTCTTTCATTCCTTATCTTCCCATATACCATATCTGATAAATTGTGAAGTCTTTTTTAATCCTTCCTCCCTAACTCTTTCATATCCATTCCCTTCTCTGCACTTTGACCTTAAACAGCCTAGTTTGTATTTTTATCACCACTTATACCATCAGTTTTAACAGATTGCCTTCCTGATTCTAGTTTCTTCTCCAATTTCTCCTCCATGCAGCTAATACTATGAATTTCCTACAGAACAGATTCCTACAGAGCACATTTCTCTCCTGCTAAAGAATATGTGATGTCTCCCTCTTGCCTCTAGGATAAAATATAGAATCTTTTGGTTGGCTTTTAAAGCCTCTCATACTCTGATACCAGTCTACTTTTCCAGGCTTATTGTGCATTACTCCTCACTGATTCACTCTATTTTCCAATGATAATTGGCTATTGACTTTGCCAAACTTATTATTCCATTTTATATTTCTGTCTTCTTATAGGCAGTCCCCCAGTGTTTATAATGCACTTATTCCAACTTTCCATCTTCAAGAATCCTTAAATTCCTTTGAGGATCAACTCAGGTTATTTTGTCTTTAATCCTCTCCTAACGCAGGGTTTTCCAAAGATTAAATATTTATTGATTTGAAATGAATCTTCAAATTTCATACTGATGCTATGCCTCTGAGAATCAATCAATCAACCAACAAGTATTTACTAATAGCTTACTGGGTATGTGACAGCTAGGTGACCCAGTGGATAGAGTGGCTGACCTGAAGTCAGAAGGCATTCTCCTGAATTCAAATCTGACTTCAGACTCTCTCTAGCTATATGACCCCGTGCAAATGGCACAATCCTATGTGTCTTAGTTCCTCATCAGTAAAATGAACTGGAGAAGGCAGCAGCAAGCCACTATATCATCTTTGCTAGAAAACCCAAAATGGGGTCACAAAGATTTGGACAAAACTGAAATGAACGAACAATACTGTTTGGGGTACTGTGCTAAGATCAAGGATATGAAGATAATAATGAAAGGTTACTTTGGGGAAGTGATGCCCATGATGCTGAAGTAATTAGGAATATTTCATTAATAATGTCCATATCTCAGCAGGATTTTGCATTTAATCCCCACTCCTAGAACAGGATTTTATATAACTTAATACATATTTTTTGAATTTAATTGCTTCCTGCAAATTCCTAGTAATGCTTTGCCTCTTTATCCACCCATTTTTTTCAAGTTCCCTCTTATACTCACCTCTGCTTTCCTCAACTTCCTATTTCCAGTTTCTAGGTATCCTCCAAATAGAGTATATATTACCAAAATCAAAAACAAAACAACAACAACAACAAAACACTTAACAACATTGGGACAACGAGAAGGGAACTGGAATTTAATTTAGGAAGCCTTAGTTTGAATCCTGTGTGACATCTGGCAAATCAGTTCACATCTCTGTACCTCAATTTCCTCATCTGTAAAATAAGAATATTGGACTATAATATCTTCAAGATCACTGTTAGCTCTGACTCTATAATTATGTGGTAAACAGATATTTCATTTTATTGTCTTATGATGAGTAAGGGGAAAAACACAAACTTCACATTGCCCAAACTATCTTGAATCCAATTTTAATATCGGGCCCTTTTTAATGAAAGCAGAATAAGAAAGCCTCCTTTGCATACACTTCAGTTATAATAGAAGACCATTGGTTCTCCTTTAGAAAGGATATTGAAGGATAACAGTGCATCTGTTTTGAAGAACTTACAAGAGCTGACAATCAAATAACTGATTGAAAAAAACCTATTTCCCTCCACTTTAATGAGGAGGGCCTGCTCTAGGCGACAGAATTATGATTTTTTTTTAATTGTGTGTTTTAATACTCTCAACAACAAATCACAAAGATATACTTCAAGGAGTTTCCATGTCCTCCTGTTAATGAGTCATCTTATAGTATCAAAAATAAAGCAATGTGTTGCAGGAAGAGTATCACATGACTAGTTAGAAGGAAAGGGTGAAAATGTCTGTTTGTTACATATGTGATCTTAGGCAAGTCATTTCCCTTTCCTGCCTCACTATTTCCTTATCTCTCAAATAAGGGAGTTGGATTATATTACTTCTAAGACCCATTCAAACTCAAAAAAAATAGGCAACAAGCATTTATCAAGTGCCTACTGTGGGCCAGGCATTGTGCTAAGCTCTAGATTCTTAGCTAATTTATGGTTCTAAGATAGAGTGAATAAATGTTGTTTTTAAATTGCCTTGTAAGAACTTTTAAAATTTTAATTGTTGGTTTTATCACGATCTTGGAGTTTTAATTTAGTTGATTCCACTTATTGATTTCAAGATAGCTTATTTTTGGAAGTCTATTTTCTTTTAGTTGAGAAAGTTTGTGATGCTTCAAATAATTTTTAAAAAGATGTAATGGCTGATAAAGGAAATACCTAATGAATCTGTACTTGATCTTATTGACTTTATACAAGGTTTTGCATGCATTTTCATTTTCTTGACCTGACTCCAAATATTAATGGGTGTTAAAAGCAAAGGTTAAAATGTTTGTAAGTTTTCTCCCACCCTCCAGAAAAAATTGTTCTTGTGGCTCAGAATTCTGTGATACGTGGATTGGAAAAATCATGAAACCATGTGTGCATTACCCAAAAACAGACAAACAAACAAAAACTGTTTCAAATATAATATTGTGTATAATCTGTATATGAATTTTGAAAAATAAAAATAAGTTAGTTTCATAAACAAAATGAGATCCAGGATACATATATGTAATGGGAGTGATCAGGAAAGTAATGGTCCACTTATTCACTTTTCTGATGTACTTACTGAGATTTTGGCGTGCATTTTCAGTGGGAAAGAGAAAATTCCATGAACATGCTCCCTCACTGTTTGCTAAAAGGACATAGGAAACTCAAAAATTTCCTTCCAGAAATGGGAGCTGCTTTCTGATGATTGATTGGCTAGAGCTCAGCACAATTGACTCTTATTTCTGTGGCTGGTTAAGAATGATAATGATTATGATCTCATTTTTGTTTTCGTTTGCTTTTTGGAGGGGAAGGCAGGGCAATTGGGGTTAAGTGACTTGCCCAAGGTCACACAACTCACAAGTGTTAAGTGTCTAAAGTCAAATTTGAACTCAGCTCCTCCTGACTACAGGGCCAGTGCTCTATTCACTGCACTATCTAGAAGCCCCTGATGATCATGATCTCAGTAGCATTTGTAGAATTTTTAAAGTTTTGCTCACTGTTTTACATGTTATATCATTTGATCCTTACAACAGCCCCATAAGATACTTTTATTTCTGTAATTTTGCTATTCAGATAACTGTCTGAGAGCAGTCATGCAAGTCTTCACACAGATAACAATTGCCTGAGACATAATTTTCATCATGGCTTCCTGACTCCAAATCCAGTTTTCAATCACCTGAGCCCATAATTGCCTCCCAAGAACAAGTTTTGAATTGATAATTCATGTCTGTTTTTATTTGCCATTATCTTTTCTTTTCTGAGAATGATTCTATCAGTTCATCTTTCTATGAATGGGGTTACATATCCCTTGAAAATGCATGAGATTGATCATTTTATTACTCGAGAGGAGTATTGACCAGTGAATAAGCATTTATTACACATCTGCTATGTTCCTGGCATTGTGTTAAGAGCTGAGGATTCAAAGAATGGCAAAAAGTAGTCACCATAGAACCCCATTAATGAGCTTATAATCTAATGGGGGAAGAAAACAGAAAAAAATATGTAGACATGAGAGGATAGGGTGGAGTGACTTAACATCAATAACTTAACAACAGTCCAGAGAAGCATAGCAAAGAAGAAAATGAGTATATGACTAACAACGCTGTCTTTTTGTTGGATAGAGATTCTAGAAAGAAGGGTTTCCACCTTCCAATCAGAGGAAATTAAGGACTCAAGGGGCAGAGGTCATTGATGAGATGTGAGTCATATGACTGAAGTAATCTATCAGGATGAAGTTGTTCCTGGGGCATGATGGAGAAATCCAGAGAAGTGCAGCTGGTTGGGAAATGAAGAAGGTTATGGCCTTCAAGGGAAATACTTTTTCTTTAATAGCACCTTTCTCTGAACTAAAAATGAAGCACCTGCAGAATTGCCCTCAAGCTTGAATTGTATAGCCACACCATGAGGGGCCAGAGTAGGGGTGGGGAATTTGTGACCTCAAGGCCACAAGGCCACCCCTCTAGGTCCTTAACTATGGCCCTTTGACTCAATCCAAACTTCACAGAATAAATCCTTTTAATAAAGAGATTCATTCTGTGAAGTTTGGATTCAGTCAAAGAGCTGCACTTGAGGACCTAGAGGGGTACACATGGCCTTGAGGCCACAGGTTTCCCACCACTTGGCCAGAGTATCTAATTATTGCCAACCCTTCCTAGCTGTGAATTTTTCAGGAGATCCAGGTACAGGATGAATGCTTCATGTTTGTTAAGCAATTTAACAGTCTTTTCCTTCACAGTGAATGGTAATAAATCTCATGCACTATTTGTAAATTTCGTGTTTCCTGTATTTGTTCATGTGTCCTTGAGACTCTTGCTCCTTAAGCATTTTCTGAGGTGGAAGAAATTAAAAAAAAAAGGTATTGGGGCAGCTAGGTGGCACAGTGAATAGAGCACTGGTTCTGGCATCAGGAGGACTTGTGTTCAAAAGTGGCCTTAGACACTTAACATTTACTAGCCATGTGACCTTGGGCAAGTCACTTAATCCCACTTGCCCTGCCTTCCCTCTTCCAATAAGCAAAAAAAAAAAATGTATCACAGATGTATAGTAGTTACCATTTTAAGGGGTGACCTCACTTTTTACACATAGGGAAAGACAAGACAGGATTTATATCTCAGCTTTGATTTTTAAATTTCCCTTGAATTTTACTCTGGAGTGATGGCAAAGCTAAAGAGATAACTAATCCTGGTAGGATCAAGCCCCCAAGACTGAACCCAGAAACTTTTGGGTGGTAAGAAATAATTACTAGCTAGGATTTTACCTTTTTGGTTGTGTCATTTCAGTCATGTCCAAGTCTTTGTGATTCTGGAGTGGCTTGCATTGTCATCTGCAGCTCATTTTATATATGAGGAAAATGATGCAAATAGGTGTTAAGTGACTTGCCCAGAGTCTTGCAGCTAGTAAGTATTCAAGACTGGATTTCCACTTATGAAGATGAATCTTCCTGATTCCAAACCTAGTGTATCATCCACTAAGCCACCTAAGTGGTCCTAAAAATTATTTATTTTTAAAACAAGAATGAACTTAGGTATACTCTAGAGTACCATCTTTCTTTTCTAGAAGTCACCAAGTTCAAAGGGATTCAGTTGTCTTTAACTCTTCATGACTCCATTTGGAGTTTTCTTGGAAAATATACTGGAGTTTGCCATTTCCTTCTCCAGTGGATTAAGTTAAACAAGGGTTAAGTGACTTGCCCATGGTCACACAGATATTAAGTTTCTGAGGGCAGATTGAATTCAGATCTTCTTCAGTCTAGGCCCAATGTTCTATTCACTTTGCCATCTAACTGTCTCTTTCATTATCTCATATGATCTTCACCATAATTTATTCTATTAATTCTATTTTATAGATGAAGAAATTGAGACTCAGAGATATTCCCTTTGTAGCATCTGTTGCCTCTGACCTCTTTTCTCTCCTCACACAGCTACCAGTCTAGTTCAAGCCCTCATCATTCCTTGCCTTCATTATTTAAATAGCTTCTTAATTATTGTCCCCAACTCATCTCTCCCTACTCCATTCTATCTTATACATTGCTGCCAAAGTAATTTTCCTCAAGCAGAGATCTAACCATGGCACAACACTATTCAACTAGTTCAAATGATTTCTTATTGTCTCTATGATAAAAATATAACCTCTGTTTATTATGTAAAAGCCTACACCTGGCACCAGCTTTTCTCCAGGTTTGATGGAAACCAATTCCCCTCTGGCAATCCATGATCTAACTACACTATTCTTCTCTCTTTTCCTCATACAAACAATTAATCTCCTTTCTCCTTGTCTTTGCACTGACTCTCTCACATTCTCGTCATGTACTCCCTCATAAAATCCTTCTTTTCTTTTAAATCCAGGTAAAGTCTTTCCTGATTGACCCCAACTATTAGTGTTACCTCTCTCCAAATACCTTTTATTCTGTATTACCTTCCCAAACTACCTAGTTCTGCCCCACCAGCCATAAGTACTGTCCCTCCCAAATGAAAAGAAATAATAATTATATAGGTTTTTGTGTGTGTATTAAGCAAATACACACACACACACACATATATACACACACATGCATAAATATATATGTATATGTATCTATACCCACACACACACATATACACACGTATTAGAAGATAAGCTCCTTGAGAATAATAGTTGTTTCATTCTTTGAATTTGTATTCCCATGCCTGGAACAGTGCCTGGAACATAGAAGGTACTTAATACTTATAGACTGATGATAATAAATCAAGTGTCTATGGCCATAGAGTTAAGTATCAGAGGTAAGATTTAAACTGAGGTCCTCTTAACCTTAAGTGTAAACTCTACTATACCATGGTGAATTCCAAATAGGATAAAACTGCAGATTTAAAAAATATCCCCAGAAAGAATTTTTCTTCATGTACCTAAAAATGTGTGGCTATATTTGGGGTACTCTCTTGAGTAATTTAGTTTTAGCAGAGAGAAATATTGGGAAGGTTTGAGAGATTGTAGAGATCAGAGAAAATTTTTAGTCCTCCACCTTGTTGCTCATGTCACAAAGTATCAGGAACTTGCATTTAAACAGGGAAAACAGAGCATAATTTGGAAGTGGAAATCTGGGCAAAGGGAATGGAGAGAGAACTGGGGCAAAGAAGTTAATGGAAGGTAGAGCAATCTGAAGAGTAAGACGGATTGGGAATTAAGTGAGCAGCAGGGCTTAGGATCTCCACAAAATAACAAATGGCCAGAGTCTCAATAATCAGCAAGTCAATCCTCCATAATATATAAGATCACATGTGACAGCAATGATTTTGTTATTGTAAACCAATTGCTTTAAGTGTAGTATTTATGAATATGTAGTATTGCAGCTGCATAGTTTGCAACTTAAGTAAAAAAAAATTAAATAGTATTTAAATACTTCTAATAATTATCATAGCAACTTTGCTTAAATGGAAGAACAAAAAAAAAGTTTAACGTCCAATGCAGAATATGAGAGAGTTCCATAATTCATTCTTACATTTGTATATTCTGCAAATCACCAAGTGGGTTAGAGAAAATAATCAGAAACAAAACAAAAAAAACAAACCAAAACAAAAGGCCTACTTATTTCCAAAGGGGTGAATATTTTACTGAAAATACATAGAAAGGTTGGAAGTTGATTCAGGCGAAGATAAATAAATATTTTTTTTTTTACCCTCCTGTATTCCATTGCATGGAGATACTTCCCACCTAGCTGTTATGAAGAAAATCTCAACAGAAGGGATAACAGCCCTGGAGATTAGAAAAGTTACCACAGACTAGACCCCATCAACTAAAGCTCTATTATAAACAAAGGCCATTACATAGGATAACCTCTCGATCCTTTCAATACTGATTCCATTACAGATTTGAAAGAATGTTCACCCTTTTTGAGGTGTACTTATTCTGTAATGAACAATTTAACAGACCAAAAAGTAATAAACCAATTAAAATATAAGCAATGAAATATTCTTGGCTTGGCAACCATTCTAAGTTGAATAGCAAAATTATGAAAATAGTCACAATGGCAGCTCTTCACTGATTTGTTACTATAGGAGTGGGACGTGTTGTTTCCATGCCCATATTCCCTTTGTCTGGATAGCCCCAAAGTGAACCAATCATAGCCAAGAAAACAACAGATACCATGATTACATCAGTGCAATATTAATAAAAACAAATACATAACTGTTTTTACATGTTTGTAAATTTACAGTAAAGACAAGATTAACCCCAAAGAAATGATATAAAAATCACTTTAACTCTTACAGAGATGGGGGTTGTACATATGTGAAAGATTGCTTATTTTACATTTTCTTATTGTAATAAATCAAATTGCTGATTTTTCTTCCTCCAGTTTCTCATTTTCTTTTTTTCCTTTTAAATTTTACTATGTTGGATGACGTTTTGTGAGTGACTAGTGTAAGAGTCAAGGGGAGGGGGATTTGAGTGATGTAAAAAAGATACACATAAAATTCTATTTAAAAAAAAAACATATTGGATTTACTTTCTCCTAGAAAAGCTGATACCTTCCTCCTAAACTCTATTTCTAAAAATTTAGTAGACTGCTGGAAGTGATGAGGATTGTATGTACATATTCCCATTTTAACTGAGATGAAATAGAAGTACTATATATCATAGAGCATTGGATAGGGTGCTCTACTTGGAGGCAGGAGATATTTCACATATACACACCTGCACACACACACACACACACACACATGCACACACACACAAACACACACATACTCACACCTACATTATTAGTTGTTTGTAGTTTTCACTCCTGTACTCTTTCTTTTTTTTTTTTTGCTGCTTTATTGGTATTCTGTATGGTTTATTTTTAACCCTAAACAATGCAAAATTCAATTCACTTTGATAAAAGTAATTTAGTTCCTATTTTAGGTTTCTAAGTTTCATTAAGTTCTGTTGATTTTTACTTTACTGATAGCTAAGTCAAGTGCTTTGATATGTTTAAAAAAAAACAACTCATGCTTATTTTTATAGTTTTTTGTATAATTTTGGAATATATTCCTTTAATATTCCCAAGCATATCTCCAGATTGGTCTTCTACTG
>CM053583.1:139913647-139948904 GCA_028627135.1 Pseudochirops cupreus
GGGGAAAGATGTGGAGAAAATATGTAACTCAAAATCTTGTGGAAATGAATGATGCAAACTAAAATAAAATTTAAAAAAAAACAACAACAAATAATTAGACCCATAGGAATTACATCATTAGGTCCAAAGAACCTTGCAGATATAGTAATCAAGAATAAATAATGTGATGCTAAAATTATTTCCTTTTTGTCATACAATTGTTTAACTATTAGATGAGAAGAATGATGTAGTGGGGCCATGACGTGCAGTTTAAGAAGCTTTGAAGGGCTCATGAGTGGAAAACATTTAAGAAGCCCTAGAATAGACTATAATATAACCAGTGGTTCTCAAACTTTCTACTGCCTTGACCCTTTAATGCTTGTATGTGGGTGTATCTGCATGTGGGCAGACCCGCCTGGAGACAGATAGAGGAGCAGTGTCTTGGTTCCTAAGACCATAGGAAATGTGTTTTCTGATGATCTTAGGTGACCCCTGTGAAAGGGTCGTTCAACACCCAAAGGGGTTGTGACCCACAGGTTGAGAACCACTGGTATAATCAGATAGATATAGAAACTAACATAAATGTTAATCATTCAAAGTTGATGTATAGCAGGTCTTCAGCAAAGTACCACATGCATTCATATACATATACATATACACACACATGTATGTATTTGTCTTGTGCTAGTTAACAATATTATTCAATGTGGGTCAAGGCTTAAATTATATGGTCCTCAAATTTTCAGATGACAGAAAGCTAAGAGTGACTTTGAAGATTATACAAAAGTAACAAAAGCTATAACAGAATATGTCAAGGCCAATGTATTAGTTCAAATATAAAAAAAAGATGAAATCCAATTATACATAGATGAAATTCATGATGGAATCCTCTTCCTTGAAGATTTTTAAGAATTGGCAGTATAACTATCAGGTATGTAAGAATGGTGATTTTTTATGCCTGTGGATTGCACTGGATGACTTGTGATTTTTTCCCCAACATTCAAATTATGTGATTCTATCAAAATCTTTCAAAACCATACAAACCTAGCAGAGGGAATAAAAAACAATATTTGCGAACAGAAAGAAGTTTCCATGATTCTATCTGGTAATAAATATAGTTATTCTTAAAATGTATTCATTGAGTCACAGAATATTAGCATGCCTTCAGAATTTTTAAAATATTGTTTTATCTATATAAACAACAGTTCATTGAACATTAAAGACAAATTAACAATGTAGTATCTTGACCAGAGATTTCTTTTTTCCTCTGAATTCCATTCAATGGAAACACGGGAAAAAAAAATAAATGACAATTTCTTCAAGCATAGCACGCTCGATAAGTCTGAAATTGTTAATCAACCCAAAGAATAGAGATTGAAAGATTTGAGTGAATGAAGAAGTCAAATTGAACTAACGAATGAAGGCATTACTTAGAAATACCTTGATCTTCTCTAGGAAAGATACATTTGAGTATTTAAAGGCGATAAAAGAAAAAAAAACTGAGGCTATCGTTGACTGAATGACTGGTATCTTGAAGTAAAAATGTAATGGGAAGAAAAATTTAGGGCAATTCAGATCTCCCCTTTTGCAATTCCTAATATATAATTTCACATTGAAAAAAGAGCAATAATGGATCCAGATGGTGTCCAAATGAAAGTCTATGCAAAGTTATTGAAACAGTGCCTGTCATTTCATGAAATTGTAAAACATATATATATATATATATATATATATATATATATATATTTGAAAATTTATATTCTCAGAGCATACATATAATAAAAAAGATATGTGCTTTGGGAATAATCATATCTCACTGAATAAAATAAGCAAAGCTTGAAAACAAATGCATATATCTACATACACACATATGTCACTAATATTTTGAATGTGACAAAATGTGGTTCATACCCACACTGAAAAGCAAGAACACAGGAATCAAAATACCCTCCATGCATGTCAAAGGAGGGAAGAAGGAACAATTATTTATTATGTTTATGCCATATACCATAAATTCAGCTAAGCACTTTAGAAATCTTTTCTGATTTGTTCCTCACAAGACCTTTGTGAGGTAGATGCTATAATCTCCATTTTACTGTTGAGAAAACTGAGGCAGTCAGACTTTAAGGGACTTGCTCAGAATAACAGATGTTAAAAATCTGAGACTGATTTGAACATACATCTGTATGTTTGTGTGTGTGTCTGTCTGTGGTGGGAGGAGGGAAATTAAAATCAGTGTAATGTAAAGAAAAGAGGTGACCAGAAATCATATTTTAAAAAGTCATAATATCATAGATTTTACAAATTCTACTAATTATATTTTATATGTACAGGAAAGAGGATATTTTAAATTCTAAAATGAGTGCTTTGTGTTATGTTGTTCAGTTATTCAGTCATGTCCAATTGTTCATTACACTGTGACCCATAGGTTTATTTTAACAAAGAAACTGGAGACATTTGCCGTTTCTTTCTCTGGTAGTTTAAGGCAAACACAGGTTATGACCAAGGTCACATAGCTAGTAAATGTCTCAGGCCACATTTGAACTCCAGTCTTCCTGATTCCAGGGCCAATGTTTTATCTATGGAGTGGTCTAGATGCTTGTTGTCATGTAGATACCTGCAATTTTTAAGTAGCCCTTTATCATTAAACATTTTGGAGAAAAAGGACCAGAGATTATAAATCAGAAAGGACTTTAGAAGTCATTTATTCTAATCTCTTCATTTTATACATAAAGAGACTGAGGCCCACAGAGGTTAAGTGAATTGCCATGGTCCCATTGTAGTAAAGTGAAAAAGTAGGATTTAGACCAATTAGCAAAAGATTGCTTAAAATAAACCATCAGCTATATGTGTGTGTGTGTGTTATGCATGTATGTATATGCATGTATGTGTATAGTATATGTATATACAGATTGGTTAAAATTATTTGTGTGTCAAAAAAAATCCTTGAAATTTGCTCCTTTTTTTGTAATTTTTTTTTTTTTACTTTTCTATGCAATGCTTTACTGGTGAGGAGAAACAATGAAGTTAAAATATTGATAAATAATTCAAAAATACCTAGGACACAGTTACATATACCGTATTATACAAAATTCTTATTATTTGAACTATGAATATCCAAGTTAGGTTAATACACTGTTTAAATCATAATTTAAAAATCTTTCTATGTGAGTTGCAACATGGTAGACTGTTTTAAAGTCACAAAAATCACAGATACCAATTAGGAGAAAACTGTTTCATTAAGGCAATTTCAAAATAATTTTGTTGGAAATTAAGAACAGTAATTTATTTGTTATCATGATATCAACTATCTGTTTCAAAATGGTCAAAATATCTGCCACTTAGATTTTTGGTGTCATACGTTATCAAAGAACTGTATGATTAAAACCAAGTATATCAGTAACATAACAAGAGCAAGGAATAACTGCTGCAAAATGCTTGCTACACTCCCTTTGAAAACTCCCAATACCATGTGAACATGAGGAAGGCCCTCAGGACAACGGACAGACCTACTATAATATTTTTCTAGGAGAACGTGAATAACCCTTTTTGGAGTTTGTTGGCATAGATGAGTAATAGGGATCATAATTAGTGGGAATATCTATAGTAAGGAGATAATGGATATGGTGAATATTTTGAGTATGTGAACACTATTCTTAATCCTGTGGGTTAAACTGTATTCTGGAAACATCTTACCCTGAGGAAAGCAATCTGAAGGTTCATGAATTCAGTTTATTGTACAAATATTTAAACAAATCCCTATATGAGAAATTAATTTTGAAATGAAATGTAAGGTTTCTTCTAAGCAACTAAAGGTTATAAATGATTGAATTGAAGTAAATACGTATGTATGTGAACAAAACAATATAAAAAAAGCTTGAAAGTCTGCATATGGAAATAGATTTAACTCTGTCCCTTTGCATTTCTGATAGGTATTTATGGTATAGTAATACTCATATGGATGACCTTCGCATCAAGGTTTATGTTTACTCACTATATTGATTACCTTTGGCATAGTTAGTCAGAATGTTTGCTCATTTAGAGAGGTTGTTTACCTTATCCTACTTATGAAGTCAAGTAGAAAAAAATGCCCCCAAAATAGCTCTAAAATTCCACGTGCTATCTAGCCCAGGGTAATGCAATCTGTTCCCCTATTTAATATTTCAGTAAATATCATCATGTTTTACCTAAAGCAAGACAAATTCCTGTTTCCATTGCAATTGATGATGGCCTAGGGGCACAGCTGAAACATCAGGTACATAAGAATTCTAAATCATGAGTCTATAGATATAACAGCAAGAAGGAAGGAGGGAAGGAAGGAAGGAAGGAAGGAAGGAAGGAAGGAAGGAAAGAAGGAAGGAAAGAACAAAAGAAGAATGTCAATTCAATATGGTATTATACTTTGATTGTCTTTTAATAATTTGATTTCTTTGGTAAGGATGAGACAAGTTTAAAAATATCATATCCTCAAAAAAACAAAACAAAACAACCAACTCTTACTTGATCCATCCATCTCTGCTAAATATCACTCCACATTTCGCCTGCTTTTTGTGGATCTGCTTAAGTAGGTCATATATAATAGGTGTCTTCATTTCCTTTCCACTTATCCTTTTCCAATTTTGTCATTCTTCCTCAGTCACCTTTGCTGAATCTTCATTTAGGCCATGAATATGAACAGTAAGTATCCCACAGGACTCTCTCCTGGGCCCTATTCTATTTCTCTTCCTATATTATTTCATTTGGTGATCTCATCAGTTCCCATGGATTGTAGTATCATCTCTATACTGATGATTTTAAGATATATTATCCAGTCCTAACCCCTCTGCTGATCTCTAATCTCACATCTCCAATTGTCTCTAAGATATCTTGAACTATGTCAACAGTAGACGTCTTAAATTTCCAAAACTAAACTCATCATGCTTCCTCCCTTCCAAACTTCCCTAAAGATATGAAAGTTCCCAGATTTGCTCCCATTCCTCTAGGCTTCTATTCTAGCTTTATTCCTCCATTACTAACTATTTCTTACACCCCTATACCAATCTATTTCCAAGGCATGTTGATTTCACCTTTGCTATATATTATATTTCAAATATTCCCTCCTTTTCCCCTCTATTACTATCACCACCTTGGTGCAGGTATTCATCTGTTCTTTCCCAGACTATTACAATAGCCTGTTGGTTGATCTGTTTGCCACAAATTTATCCCTACTCCTGTCTATCCTCTACTCAGCTTTCAAAATGATCTTCTTGAAGTCCAAGTAAAACCCTGTCATTGGCCTCTCACCCCACCAGAAAAATCCAATCACTTTCTATCAATTATAGAACCAAATATAAAACCCTCTGTTTGGTGTTCAATTTCATTTATAAACTGTTGCTGTCCTTAATTAATTAGTCTTTTTACACCATCTCACATTTCCACCATATACTCTGTGAATGAATAGCATTGATGCTTGTCTCTTTGCTATTCCTCGTACAAGTCATTTTATTTCTTGTTCCTGGGCAGGTTCATTGGCTGTTTCTTCTGCCTTTAATGCTCCCCCTCTTAATTTCAGCCTCCTGGCCTCCCTGAATTTGTTTAAGTCTTAGCTAAAACTCCATCTTCTTATGGAAAGACTGTCTTGATCATCGTTAATGTTAGTGTCTTCCTTCTAATCATTTCCCCCTATTTATTCTTATTTGTACATAGTTATTTGCATGTTTTCTCTGCATTAGACTGTGAACTCTTTGGGGTAAGAATTGTCTTTTTTCTTTCTTTGTATGGATTGATTAATATTATTCTAACTATGGTAATAATCTTACTTGTTTTGATCTAATCTCACATTTATGTCTCAGTACAAATTTTAATAAAAGTCAAATTGGTGCTTTGTCAGATTTTCTGAAGGGTAGACAGATGAAAATTCTCTCTGTACCTTTGAGAATCTTAGGTAAAGTTCCATCTAGGCATCATGGAAAAGACAAAGTCTCTTCTTTTTCACTTTTTATCCATCCTAGAAGAAAATGTTCCTGATTTATTTTAGGAGGTCATGTTCAGGAAGGCAGTTTTACATTCTTTTGGCTGCTTCCCATTGTGCCCAATGGCACACACTGAGGAGATGCATGCACAGTATCTTAATACAGTATGTGCCAGAGGGAAGCTAATGGATTCATTTAGAAATCAAACCCATGAACTTGGCCTATTTATTATCTTAATTATATTCTGAGACTTGAAGGACTAGTAATTTCATCTCTGTGTGCACTCTCTTCACTGACACCATTTATAAACTCTCTATGCTTTTAGATCATCTGTGATTTCAGTGAACTGAGAGCTCAATAGGACTTAGCAGTAGTTGGAAAAGAACATCTAATTCAAATTCAAATTAATTGCACTAACAAAGTCATATTTTTGATGATCAGGGAAGTGATAGTCATACCATTTTGTATCCTGCAGAGGCTGTACCCTAAGTAGAGCGTTCAGTCCTAGGTGCTACATATGAGGCAGTAGCTTGATTACTTGGATTGGGAATGGGATATTTAGGGAGGCAAAATGTCTTGATATTATGGTATGATGATCAAATGGAAGAAGCTGGAATTTGTAGGCTTAAGAGACTGTGAAGAATATGCTGGCAAAATGTTGTTTCCTAGTGTCTGAAGGGCTGTAACTTGAAAAAAAAAAAGGATTAAATCTGTTCAGCTTGACTCAAGAAGAAATAAATGGGAAGAAAAGTTCAATATTAAAATGGTTAGCCTATGATTAAACAGATACAGAGTTTTGGATGAGGGTCCCAAGCTTACAGTCTTTCTAGTAGAGATATATAAAGCTTATTCTTTGCTGGTAAAATAATTCAGAATACAAGGCCATATATTTTGATGAGACATTGAAGAAAGACTTTAGATTAAAGTAGGTCTTTTTTTAGAATGTCCTAAATTGCACAAAAATTTTTTGAAAACAAAAAACATATATAATACAATGTGAGATAAGCCTATGTGTATGTTTATTATGAACAAACATATTGACACACACACACACACACACACACACACATATATATATATATATATATATATATATATATACATATACACACATTCACTTACACATGTATATAGAGACATATGCCTAGAAATTACAGCCTGCTTAAGGAATGAACATTGTCCAACTGGACAAAAATAATGATAAGTAACGATTATTATTGTTTTAGATGATATGAAGTGCTTTTCTACATTCAGGAAAGCTCTGGGCACCCAAGGGAGAAACCAGCCACTTTTACCTCAAATCTATATAAGACAGACAAAAGATCTGCTCTAAAGAAGAAAGGTTTCAATTACATAGAAAATAATATCTTAATTTTACATGATAAAACATTTAACAAATTATGCAGGAAGACTGAAAAAAATTTTAGTTCTGGAGATCTAGAACTATATAGTATGGTTTTCCCCCCTGTTCAGTAAAGTATAACCCATAATTTGCTTAAAGGTACTAGAATAGCTTGAAGACTATGCATGTTTCAATATTCACTAATTGCTCTTATTTCTTTTACATAAAATAGAAAATACACTTTAACTTCTTATTCCTAAACACAATTGTATGTGCTTATGCTGTCAGGTATTTCTCCACCAAAGAGACTAGTTATCATAAAAATCCTACAGATATACAATACGTCTGTGCAGATATACATATGCATCTATACACTTAGACTTTCTAGCAAATTAGACCCATCAGTCAGTCCAAACTGGACAAAAAATGACTTTTAAAAATCTGAAATATACCCTGAAATGTATCTCCTCCCACCCCACCCCACCCCCATTTAAAAATGTATGGTCCATAGCAGGGTTAAGCTTTTCCCCACTGTGGGGGAAATGTATTTACTTTGCCTATGATTACGCATAATGATTCAGGAAACTCAGCTACTTCATCTTTTTTGTTTTTTAAATTCAAGTCCCAAAGTGAAAAGATAGCACTTTTTGACATTCATTGCAATACTTTCCACATGAGAAGAGACAGAGGAAATAAAGAAAACGTAAATGCAGGATTAAAATTTTTACTTTTATTGGCAGCACCTCAAAAGGTTATATTTTTAGTAGATTTGAGAGAATGCAATATTTGACTTAGAAGCAGGAAAATGAAGTAGATGTATTTTGAACTTTCAAGTATCTTGATATGATTGATAATTATAGCAGTGCACATAAACACATGTGTGTGTATTGTGTGCGTGTACACACATATCACATGATATATTCTTTTCAAAGAGAATTGGCTTATTTCAAATGAAATGTGTGGAAACAAAAGTTAAACAAACACGTTCATGGTTATGCACATTCATGTCTTGGTTTCTCATCAACAGTAACCTGTGGAGTATGTTTATTAACTCAGTAAAAAGTCACACAAATTTGGAGGACATAACCAAGATGAATGAGTAAAAGCAGGTACTTGGTTGATCTCCTGACCCAACACTAGGAAAAGATGACACTAAACAATTTTTTAGAGCTACAGAACCCACGAAATGATGAAGTGAAATACATTCCAGCTGAAGTCAGCCTGGCAAGCCAAAAGGAAGGATCTATTGCCCTGGGCTGTGAGAGGAGCACAGACTGGCCACACAGACTGGCCAGATCAAACCTCAGGGGACTCAGTCACTGACAGCTGTGGTGGTTTCCAGACTTCTCAACTCATAAACACTAAAGAGAGAGTAAAAAGTCAGTGGGGAATCTCTGTTGGACTTGGGTGAGAGAAATTCTCAGTTCTGACCCCTTCCCCTGGGGCAGCAGTGGGGTGGCTCCTTCTGGAGCTCCAATCCCACAGATGGTGGGGGGACCAAGTGGCTGATCAGAAGACAATTATAGGAATCTCTTTGCTGGCCCTGAGACAGGATTCTTTTGCTGTCCTTGGATCTGGGTTGGAGTCTTGAGTGGTGGTACTTGGGTGAGAAGGAGTGCTAGTGTGGCAGAGTTTGTGCTGGCTGTGGAGAGGGAATACTCCTATCAGTTCCGAGGCAGTGACCTAGAAGTAACTCTGATGAAAATTGCACAAAACCCCAGACATTTGGGACAGAGCACTCTCTACTCTGGAAGCAGAGTTCTAGCATGACAAAGAGCTCAAAAGTCAAGTAATTGGCAGGCAAAATGAGGAAGAGAAATCAACCTATAGAAGCATTCTTTGGTGACAAAGAACAAGACATACAACCAGAAGGAGGGAACAAAGTCAAAACTCCTGCACCAAAAGCCTCTAAGAAAAATGTGAATTGAATGTAGGTCATGGAGGAGCTCAAGAAGGATTTTGAAAATCAAGTAAGAGAAGTAGAGGGAAAAAATGAGAAGAGGAATGAGAGCAATGTAAGAAAATCATGAAAAAATGAGTAAATAACTTGCTAAAAGGAGACCCCAAGAAATACTGGAGAAAATAACACTTTAAAAAATAGACTAATTAAATGGCAAAAGAGGTCCAAAAAGCCAATCAGGAGAAGAATGTCTTAAAAAGCAGATTTGGTCAAATGGAAAAATAACTCCAATAGCTCACTGAAGAAAGTAAATCCTTCAGAATATGAATGGAGTAAATGGAAGCTAATGATTTTATGAGAAATCAAGATACTATAAAGTAGATCCAAAAGAACAAAAAAAAAAAAGAAGACAATGTAAAATATCTCTTTGGAAAATAATTGATCTGGAAAATAGATTCAGGAGAAATAATTTTAAAATTGTTGGACTACCTGAAAGTCATGATAAAAAAAAAAGAGTCTACGCATCATCTTTCAATAAATTATCAGGGAAAACTGCTATGATAGTCTAGAAACAGAGGGCAAAAGAGAAAGGGGAAGAATTCATTGATTGCCTCTTGAAAAAAATTCTTGCAAAGAAAACTCCTAGGAAAATTATAGCCAAATTCCCGAGTTCCCAGGTTAAGGAGAGAATATTACAAGTGGTCAGGAAGAAACAATTCAAGTATCATGGAAACATAATCAAGATAACACAAGATCTAGCAGCTTCTACATGAAAGAATTGAAGGGCTTGGAATATTATGTTCTGGAGGTCAAAGGATCTAGAATTAAAACCAAGAATCACCTACCCTGCAAAACTAAGCATAATACTTAGGGGAAAATATAGACGTTCAATGAAATAGAGGACTTTCAAGTATTCTTGATGCAAAGACTAAAATTGAACATAAAATGTGACTTTCAAATACAAGAATCAAGAGAAGCATGAAAAGGTAAACAGGAAAGAGGAATCAGAAGGAACTTTATTAAAGTTGATCTGTTTGCATTCCTACATGGAAAGACAATATTTGTAACTCATAAGACTTTTTAGTGTTAGGATAGTTGAAAGGAATATACACATGCATGCATGCCTGTATATGCATGTGTATATATGTCTATATGTTTATGTCTATGTATATATAGAGGGAACAGGGTGAATTGAATATGAAGGGATGATATCCACAAATGAATTTGAGAGGTGAGAGAGGAATATAGTGGGAGAAGGAGAAAGGGAGAGATAGAATAGGATAAATTATCTCCCATAAAAAAAGCAGAAGAAAGCTGTTACAATGGAGGGGAAGAGCAGGAAGGTTAAAGAGAAAGAGTCAACCTTACTTTCAGTGGATTTGACTTAAGGAGAGAATAAAATACACACTCAGTTGGGTATCTTACCCTACAGGAAAATAAAGGGGAATAGTATAAGAGGTAGAGAGGATAGAAGGAAAGGCAGATTGGAGGAGGGGGTAATCAGAAGCAAACACTTTTCAAAAGGGGCAAGGCCAAAGGAGAAAATGAAGCTAATTGGGCGGTGGCATAGGATGGAGGAAAATATAGTTTTTCACAATATGACTACTATAGACATGTATTCACATGTATAACCTATATTGAATTGCTTGTCTTCTCAGTAGTCGTGGGTGAGGGGGGAAGAATGAGAGAATCTGGAACTCAAAATCTTAAAGAGAAATGTTTCTATATGCTAGCAGGAAATAAGATATACAAGCAATGGGGTATAGAAATCCATATTGAGGGATAGAAGAGAGGACAGAGTGACAGAAGAGGTAATCAGTATGCTTGCCATCTTGTGGTGGGGGTGTAGGGGAGAGATGGGGAGAAAATTTGGAACTTAAAATCTTATGGAAATGAATGTTGCAAACTAAAATAAATGAAAATGAAATTTAAAAAATCTATCAATTCAACAATGATTTTATATAGCAGCTGTAGTGTGGTTTGTTTGTGTGTGTGTGTGTGTGTGTGTGTATGTGTGTGTGTAACTATATCTTTTAGTATATGTTTGGGTCAGGGATGGGGGAAGCAGGAAACAGTGCCCTTAGAGTAAAAAAGAACAAGTTCAAAGGTATTTACTTGTGGTTTTTTAAAGTAAGCTGATTGGTCTAAATTTTTCTTTTCCTTTTCTGTATAATGCACTTAACTGTATCACTATTAACTATTTTGAGAGTAAACATGGTATAGTGAATAGCGTTGACCTTGGAATCAGAAAGATTTATGTTTACACTTCTCTTCTGCCATTTTTTGGTTGTGTGACATTGGTCAAGTCTCTTAACTTCTTAGTATCTTGGCAACTCTGTAAGACTACTAGTTGCAGATAAAATACTCATCTTCTTTCGTAGAGGCAATTCAAAACTAGGAACTCTCTACATAAGAAAAATCACATTTCCAGAAAAAAAAAAAGCAATACTACCTCTCTCACAGACTCAGAGAAAAAAGTTCTTAACTGCAAAACACTGTATATTTGTGTATTACTATCATCGTCATTATAATCAACACAACTACCAACACCACCACCACCACCACCATCATCACCATCATCATCATCATCATCATCGTCACTGAACATCTCTCTTGTATTTCCATAATTGTTTGCATATTGTCTTCCCATTAGAATGTAAGTTCCTTAGAGGCAGAGGCTGTTTATTTATTTATTCATTCATTCATTCATTCATTCATTTGTTTGTTTGTTTGTTTGTTTTGCTTTTTTTGTGACCTTAGTTCTTAGCATAGTTCCTGGTGTATATTGAGTACTTTTAAAATGCTTATTGGTTCTTTGATTAATCACTATTATCAATAAAATCAATTGAATACAGGGAAAATGGATGCAGTTACTTCTTTTTCTTGTTTTAGTCTCTAAGAAGTTTAATATTTATTTGCTATGACCAAAAAGAAGTAAGGATGACTTTTGCCAACAGGGATGAACAGTAATAAAAGTCATTAGCTATCCCTTCCGTATTTAATTACAAAAATATTTAACTTTGTTTAAAAAATACTTTCTGCCTTGATGAGATAGGTTACTATTTGAGAAGGTTGAATACATGTCTCCCCACTGTTAAAAATGAAGTATATTTGTGAAATAAAGCTTTATTTTTGGTTTATTGCTGTTTTCTTCCAGCCTGTTATTAAGGTAGAACCACAATAGTATTTTGTTTAGGAGCAAGAAAAAATGATAAATCATGAACTTTTTAATTTATTCCAATTTCTTTGGCAGCTAGAAAGAACTATGTTGTATTTGGCTGAATTGAAATAGAATAAATGTTATTGTGGTCATTCCTATAGTGCCTGTTCCTGGAAGGCTGAGGGTCAGGTACAGCTTGATCTCAAGAATTCGGATCTTGTTTAGGGTTAAAGGTGATTGGGTGTTCAAATTAATGCTCTCACTAACACACTGAAGTCTCAGGCATGTGTCTGTGGGAGAGAGCATCAGGCTCCCGTAGGAGGGGCAAATTGGTCAGAAATGGGATAATTTGCACTTTGTTTTGGCCACGGCAATACAACCTAGGTGAAATAAGGAAGGCTTTATCTCAAAAAAGGGAGGACAAAGGGAGACAAAAAGAGTAGCTAATCCAAGTATAGAAGATATCTCTTGGTTTGGTTTCTGTCTCAATATGTGAAGAACTGAACTAGTGTAGTTCTAAAGACAAATTAAAGCAAGGATATAAGAATTATGACATTCTTGTATGCTAATTATGTCGAAAGGTT
The DNA here is from genome assembly GCA_028627135.1 of Pseudochirops cupreus. Taxonomy (NCBI): domain Eukaryota; kingdom Metazoa; phylum Chordata; class Mammalia; order Diprotodontia; family Pseudocheiridae; genus Pseudochirops; species Pseudochirops cupreus. Next base: position 139,926,564 of record CM053583.1, read on the forward strand.
CTCAAAACAAAAGACATTTACCAAAAACTTCTTCATCCCCTAAACAGCTTTGATTAAGTAGTGATTAGAAAAGTTAGCATATTGATTGTGATGGTCTTTCTATAAATCATAAAAAAATACTGTATTTTCTCTGTAATTTCATCAATGTAGACATGCCCTCTAATGGCATAGATTTCAAAACACCATTCCCTCACATTTCATGGTATTCTTGCTCACTTCCTTCCCTAGATCTTACACAGGCAAGTTCCCCCAACATATTGGGTTTCACGGTCTAGATCTCTTGGTACTTCTTCCATATCAGGGTATCATTCAAGCTGTACATTGTCTCATTTTTGGAACATAGCAGCCAATCTAATTTTACATTCAGAAATTTCTCTACTCATTTAATTACTCCTCTTCTCATATGAAATATGTACATTAAAATATTTCATAAATCCAAATTTCTATGTAGAGTAGAAATGTTGTCATACTTAACTCAAGCATATAAATCAGTGAAAGAAAACTGTATTAAGAACCTTAATCTATAATTTATACCTATATTTGTCTTGGGACAAATTACTTCACCAATATGGACTTTGGTTCCCTCATTTATAAAGCGATTAGGTTGGACTAGGTGGTCATTGGTGTCCGCTATAATGTTGATTAAACCAAGTACCCTCATTTTGTAGAGTCTAGTATAGTTTAGTCAGGAGGAAGAGGAAGTACGATCAGATGAAAGAATTGGGGAGATTTAACCTGGAGAAGAAAAATTTAGAGTAACACACTACCTTCAAGCATTTGAATATTATATACATGCAAATATAATATATGAATATAATATAATAAATAATATTTGGCTATCATATATAAATAGTATATATGTACATATTTATATACATTTGTGTGTATATACATATACTTACATATATACATTTGCATGCACATTTATATGTATGTATGTCTTTTTGCCTACAAATGATACAACCAGAAATAATGTGTAGAAGCTGTAAAGAGGAAAACATCAGGTTAATATAAGAATAATACCTCAATGTTTAGACTTAATGATGTATTGCCTTATAGAAGCAGCTGAATGGTCACTTGCCAGATAAGTTAGAAAGGAAATTCCTTTTGTGTATGGTTGGGCTAGAAAGTTAAGGTCTCTTCTATCAAGTTATATAATTCAATGAATATTTCCAGATACCTGCAATATAAAATAGTGCATAAATGCCAGAGGTAAGTGGGAAAAAAAAAGGTACATGAGAACCAGAGGGGAAGCAAGGAAAGAAATGAACATTTAATAATCACCTACCTATGTACCAGGTACTGTGCTAAGCACACTACAGCATCATTTCATTTGATCCTCACAACAGCCTTGGTATTTAGGAACTGTTTTTCTCCTAATTTTACCATTGAGGAAACAGAAGCAGATAAAAGTGACTTGCCTAGAATCATTTTGGATACCTGGAGTAGTATGTAATATTCAAGCACAATAAGGTTTGTACTAAAGAGATGCCATTATAATAACAGTATTTGGTAGCCCAACTTTATAAAGTATGCTCTTTCTTGCACAAATATCTAAGTTAGTAATTTATCACATTAGAATTTTAGATGTTTGCTTTGAATATTGGATTTTTCTAAATTTTATAAAGTAAAATAGAATTTTAAAAAATATTTGAACTTAGATATTGCTAACTCTAGCCCTACTGCTCTACCCACTATTCTCCCTAACTTCCTTTTAGTTCAATGTCAACTGAGAGGAACAGAAAGGTTCATTAGAAGAACTGAGTTTTAAATTGTATTAGAAATTCTGGATAGGAACTCAATAGGTGAAATAGAGAAGAGTATTTTGGAAGACATTGAAAGAATTGGGCAAAACATATGCTAAGAAATTGGTCTTTATATTCTTTTACTAATCAAGAATTTCTTTTTTATATATAATTATTAATACTTCTCTGGAGTTTTTAATAATAGAAAATCATTTGAAAGTTTTAAATTGCTAGATGGATTTACTTACCTTAAACGATTTTTTTTGGATGACTGAAATAAAATGTCTCTAACTCCCACTATAATCTGAGTATTTTTGGAAGGTATTTTTCATTTCTGTTTATTTTATTTTAAATATGAATAATTGAATTTAGGAAAAAGTGGCCTGAAAGTTCATGTATCCTTCAATTATTCAAATCCATTAGTTATATATTCCAGTGCTAGAAAACAACACTACTATTAAAGATGAATTCTACTATTTAGCTATGATTCCTTTTTATGAGGAGGGGAGATTTAGAAATCAGACAATATTTATTTTGTTCATCTCTAACATTAAAAAGCAAACTAAAGTTTAAATGAAAGAAATCTAGATAAAAGTTGAATAGCCAATACAGCTTAAAAAAATATCTTGTAAAATGGGCATGTGTTCATGCATGTACATATCTCTAGCTATCTATCCATCCTTTCTATTCAACATCCAAAGAGTTCATTTTTGCCTTACATTTTATACTTTGCAAAGTGCTTAGTTCAATCCTTTTTAGTTATGCATTTCCCCCTTCCACATGTGGAAAACAAACAAACAATCCTGAGGCTCCAAGAAATCAAATGCCTTCTTTATATTTTATGCTTCCTTATGGAGCTAAGACTCCAGATCAAGTCTGAATTTCTAAATCCAATTCTCTTTCTCCTCTCCCTTCTCTGGCTTTGGAAAACAATTGAATATAAAAAACAATATGTGAAATATGGGTTAGAAATCTAACAAATGTTATGGGAGCTTATCAAAGCCATTACTATTAACATGTCAATAATATCGCCTTGTAAAAAGTATGCACTTAATATTTGTCAAATATAATATAGAATTATATTGTCATTTTTGCTTCCCTTTTTCCCCCTTAGGTTTACTAATTGTTAGAGATTGCTAAGGTTGTATACATCCTGTCACAGGCACTGTATGAGTTTTAAACTAAGCCAACACTTTGTTGTGACTTTATAAAGAAAATTGTAAGTAACTAATCAGGCACAATGGCATATATATTAATCTGAATTCAACTCATTCATACTTGAATGGACAAGTCATTTTGGGAGCCTAGACACATCTGACATTCAATGATTTCTGAAAGCCTCTTTAGTCATTAAAGAGTTTATTCTTGCTAAATTTAATCTACCAAGGGCAATGCCCTTTCGACTGTCACAAGGCTTTAGACTCTCCTTCATCAACTCGAATAAGCTTTTTATATTAATGAACAAACATGTTCCTCTTTTCCTGAGTTTTCTGTGGACAAGAGGCTCAAAAAAAGTTTTCCTATTCCTTGAGGCTTCACAATTATCACCACTACCAAGTCATCTCTCTTCTCAACTCTGATTTTTCTTTTTAGAATTAGCTCATGGGATGGCCAGATGTCAGTGAGATTTACATGTGCATATGTGTGTGTGTAATTCTTCAGATAATTTTGTAATTCTAAGTAATAAGTTTATATTTCTCAAAGAGATTAATGCCTTTCAAAGTTTATTAATTTTGAGCTGGATTTCTATCTGACTATAATTCAACAAATATAGTTGGAATGTGATCCTTCATTGTCAAAAAGCTTGTTCAGGAATATTTTTATTCCATTTTAAATATTTGAGGTTCCCTCCCCCATCTCTTATAATGGGAGGTCATTTCAAACATGTTTTGTTTTTCTACTAGTATTTATTTATTTAGTTTGATTTGTTTCATAGGTTGAAATAAATAAAGGTACATGAAATGTATGTATCATTAGTAACCTTGTCAAGTAAAGATGAGAAGACCTCCAGTATGCTGGGTAACCCACTCACAGTGAAATTATGGAAACACATAGTTGAAAAGCCCAAAATTTGGGGGAGTCAAAGAGAGGGTACGATCTGTATTATTTGGTTCAGCCACTACATGGATAAGATCGTAAATCCAGTTAATTTTTAAAAATAAAGTTTAAGCTTTTAAAGAGCATTGTTTATTAGCAACTGAAATTAGAACCATTTTTTCTTAAGTAAATTTGCTTAAGGAAAGAAAAACTTTGTTTTTCACTAAAGAAGTTAAAACATTATTGCTTCTTTGTGATATCATTGTTTTCTCAAATTCTCATTTAGCAAAGCCCAACTATCTTTTATTCTTTTACCACTTATCCATACTGAATTTCCAAGCACACATACACTACAACTACCTCCTCCTTCAATTAAATTGACTTGCAGAAGGGAAAATGTAACTACACCTTGTGAAATGAAGGTTTTAAGAGAAAGTTTTTATATCTGTGTCTTGCAAAAGAATTAGGAGTTAACAGATATTATAACATTTTAAAAATCATTTAACTACTAAAAAATGCCTTATTTCCTTTAAGGGTAGAACCCACTTTAAGTTTGATCTTGAATAGGCACCAGTTTCCAAAAAAATATCCCAGCTGTAATACCTATTAGAAACAACATTAACCTGTATTGTAACCTTAGGTACCTGCCAGGCAACCATTTCATTTGTAGTTGCTTGCTTTCCTTGTCTTTGAGACAAAACAAAACAAATTTAGTCTCTCAGAAATTGGAGCAATAGCAAACACACTTTTCTTATTGACCCTATAAAATGTCTTTCTGTTATTGATCAAAATAGTTGCACACGGTGTAGGACAGTTATTCAGAGTTACCTTTCCAGGTTTTTTGAAAATTATTTCCCATCACTCACTCATTGTTCTGTCAAAATGGACTTGTTGCTCTTCCCTGAAAATAACTTTCTATCCCCTAACTGTCTCCCTCTAAGTAGGGCTCTTCCCACTTTTGACACTTATATCTATATCCCACCTTACATTCTCACTTAGAATCCCAAGTTTCTTCCAGGCTCACTGCATGTGCCATTCATCTCCCATAGGAAACATTTTCCATTGCCTTTCATCATTAGTGTTCCCTTTTCCTCCTCAGATTATACATACGCTGTTTTCTATTTAAATATTTAATAATATCCCCTTGTTTTCTTACAGAATGCAAGTTCCTTCAGGGCAGACACTCTGAGTGTGTGTGTACGTGTGTGAGTGTGTGTGTGTGTGTGTGTGTGTGTGTTCATATTTGTACCCCAAGTCCTCAAACCAGGTCTTTGGAGATAAGAGGACTTTAATAATAATTAAAAAAAACAATTAAATTCTAGGATCATAGTTTTAGCACAGAAAGGATCTTTTTAAGTTATTTGGCCCAATATCCTCCTTGCTCAAATGAGGTCCAAGAAGAGAAGCAATATTTTCAGGATTACACAGGCAGCAATCAACAAAGGTGGGATTTAAATTGAAGTGATTTTGTGTTTCTAGATCCAGAACTCCTTCCATTAGAGTACTGATTTGGATCGTATAAATTAATCCCAACTTCAGGTATTTGAATGTGTTAAATACATTCACAGAGTTCCTATTTTGTGTCTAATTTTTAAGGATTTTAACTGAAAAATTCAAGAAAAATCCATCTGTGAAAATCAAACCACTTCAATGGAAAACATGTTCTCCTAAATTTATTGGTACCTTGAAAATAAATATGTCATTTACACATTGACTCCTAAACTAAAGATAGGAAGAAAAGAGGTTTTTCCCCTTGAAAAGATAAAATTGTTATGTATCACAATACATGATTTTATTTCCCCCCAAAAATTAGCTACATATGTTTCAGGCAGGTCAATATTATGTATTCAAGTGTGATTGAGGTTACATAGTCAGCATCCCTTCTTGAATGCAGCCATGCCATCTGTAAAAAGGCCAAAATAGACTGTGCATAGTTATTATCAGAGGAGAACAATCTTATCCAAGATACGGAGGGATAGTCCCTATCTTTTTTCAAGTGCTTTCATGAAATATTTGCTGCACATCTATACTACAAGTGGATTTTAGTTTAATATCTCTTCTCCACTGGAGCTGTCTAAAAGTTCACATAACCCTTTCCACTCAAGATTGTGAGAATAGACATTCGGGTTTAGGATAAGAAATCCAGGCAGTCAGCTCTCAATCACTCATGTGAAATGGAAAGGGAATATATCAGACAGATAAAACAAATTCACAGATAATTCCCTAACCTCAGCTTAGCCATCACTTCCAAGGGTATAATGAAATTATGCATAACTTTTAACAAACATCACTAAGCCCCTCTCTGTAAATTGTTGTCCCCTGAGCAGTATTCAGATGAAGGGAAAGGAAAACAGTCCCTGCTCTGAGGAACTTAACAAAAAAGGCAGGAATGATGTGGACTGACAGCATCATATACCTAGAATTTCAGTAGAAACTAAATGCATAAGCAATTACGATTACATAAAAAAGAAGGTAAAACTGAGGCACAATACTTGAAGACCATATATGAATATTAACAAAAAGGCCTTCTTAGTCATGCCTATTTGACAAGGAGAAAATTACAATCAAAAGTGAAGTTCTTGCCTATCAAGGTCAGTTATATGTCTTCAGATTGCAAGACTGTTTACTCTTCTTGGAAAAGCTTGAATAGAGGTAAATATCTGCCAGAACTGTTGTGTTAAAAAATCCAGAGGTATCATTCTATTGCTTCAGTTATTCATTGTTATAGCTAGTTATACAGTAGCTAATTATGTTAGCATACATAGGTTAGGACTCTTGACATCAAGTTTAAGATGATGTGAATGTGTAACTTATATGGTGAGAAAAAATTTCCCAGAGTTTCTAAGTAAATTATGATGGATTTTATTAACTATGCCTAGCAAGTAGTCAACAAAATGGGCTCATGGGTTCCTTTCAGCAATCAAAGAGGAATCGTGACCATTTCTTGATGCTTATATGCCCTAGGAAGAGTGGGTGTTCCTGATAGATGACAATAAACTCAGATTGATTAACAATGAGAAGAATGAATATCATCACGAAAGGTAGATTTATTCTAATAAAGGGTTAAGGGATGTGACTTTGATTATGTCATTTATTTCCAAATGACCCCTCAACCTTGGGTAGTCTAGATAATGATACCCACATAATGTGAGTAGAGCAGTATGGGAAAGAATTCACCTTAGATTAAATTCTTTTTAAGGTTTTCTAGGTGGGAAGGGCAATGACTCCACATCAATAAGACTGTATAGGTGTGGTAAATCTTTGTGCAAGGAAAGAGATTTCCTTAAAAGGAAAATAATCCTGGATTTCCCCAAGAATTGATTATTTAATGATCATTTCTCTCAACTACTCACCTCCAGTCACCATTTGTGTTTTCCCAAAATACTTGGTAATTTTATCCTTTAAAAAGCAGAAATGTCATAAAAAAGATTTTGAGCAACTCTTAATTGGGGATTTGCACTTCACATTTCACTTTTCTTCTATTTCTCTGCCTAATTTCAACTCCACAGGGCGAAATGCTTCTGCCACAGGTAACTCTTAGTGTCTGTCCATCCTCCCTTTACAGTCTCCTTTTGTGTATTGTCTCCTCTGTATTGTAAACTCTCAACCCATCCTTTCAGTAATTGAATCCCCAACTCTTAATCCAGTACCTGAATTAGGTAATTAGTAAGTAATGAATAAGCTTTTTTTAGACTGAATTTTATTGGATTGGAATTCTTAACCTGGGGTGAATGGATAAATTGTTGAGGGTAGATGCATTGGGTTGAGTTAAAATTGCATCTTTATTTTCACTAAACTGTGAATGAAATTTAGTAGTTTCTTAAATTATGTAAAAACATTACTTCAAGAATGTCTCTATAGGTTTCATCAGACTGGCAAAGTAGTCCAAGACACTCAAAATATTTAAGAGCTCCTACTCTAAATTCTAATGAGAACGGTAATATAGAAAAAATCTTACTCCATACATTGGGGAACAAGCCCAAACAATCCACAAAGTTGGACATTGTAATATTCAGTTTCTAGATCTCTCAGGCAATATACAACTGTCAAACCTCTATGGAGACTTTGAATTCTATTATTTTTTTTAAATAATTATTTCTATTTTTTTTCTTTTTTATTTCATCTTTCTGTGACTTAATTTCCCACCTTGTACTGTAGGGACAACAATGCTCATACTACTGATCTCACTGGTCTGTTGTGAGAGATCAAAAAAAAATGAAAATATTGATTTTTTTTTGTCTTTTTGGAGGATGAAGACAGGGCAATTGGGGTGAAGTGACTTGCCCAAGGTCACACAGCTAGTAAGTGTCAAGTGTCTGAGGTCAAATTTGAACTCAAGTCCTCCTGACTTCAGGGCTGGCGCTCTATTCACTATGCCAAATGACTGTCCCAAATTTTTGAACCAAAGAATAAGATGTAAATGTAAAAAATATATATATATTATGGTAGCTTTATTTTTGGCTGCTTCTGAAAATGCAGGACTTTCTTCTGTTCCCACCTCAATATTTCATAAATGTATTTGGTGTTACAGGCAAGCGCACACATAGGCACACAGAGACACTCATTTATAGGCATATTAAAATTAAATTTCATTTTTTAAGAGATACGAAAATCATTCCTAAAAAAATTCAACTATTCAACAAAAATACTAGATTACTTTTGATGTTTTGTTAAATTTTAACCACACAGTATTTGGGCTTCCAGCCCTGTAGGTTACCTGTTTTCCCTGTTAGAAAGTTGTTTGTTTGTTTGTTTGTTTTCCCCCTTCTAAAATTCATATTAGGCAAAAAGATTCTGAGAAAGCACAATTTGATACATTTTTTTTCATTTTCTCTTTTTATGGAGTAGATTGAATAGAAGAGACTAATTTTTAGACGTAAATTTTTAATCTAAGAAATCCCTTATACTCCATGCTTCACAGTAATTATTTAGCAGATGTTTTCATGTTAGTAGTTACATATTCTCTAAAGTTATTTGAACAATATGATTACCTTAAAGAAATATTTTAATTAAATTATAATATGGGATAAATTTTCCTAAATAATTCTTGCTTCCAAAGGACAAATAAAAAAAGCGCAATGTTGCATAGCAAATGGGAAGAAAGCCTCCAACTTTTTTTTGTATCTTTATATGATAGCAATAATAAAAAAGACAGCTACTATTTGCATGACTCTTTAATATGATCAAATAACAATCTTAGAGATTTAGTGTTTTTATTACCCTCATTTGATTCATGATATCACTGAGGTTCAAAGAATAATTTACTCAGAGATAGATGACTTGAAAATATGTGAAGTCTAAACATTTTGCCTAATGTTGAATGGCTCGAACCATTTAATCATATTGCTTCACAAAATGACATGGTTATGAGGATTGCTGATGTGGCTTGTTTCCAGGTGTACAAATCAAAAAAAAAACAACAACAACAACAAAACACAACATTCACAATATCTGAGATTTTTTAAGGTTAGGGAAATGAGTCATTTTCTGAGGTTATAACTCAAAGTAGATGCCAGATTTGGATTATAATCTTCTAAAACTTTTTTAAAATAAACTAATTTATTTATTTTCTTGTTTACATCACTCATTTCCATGAGGTTTTGAGTTACAAATTATCTCCCCATCTTTCCCCTACCCAACAACTCAAAACAACCATCCCACTCTATAACCCCTCCCCCAATTTGCTCTCTCCTATATTCTCCCCTTCACCCCTCTGAATTCCTGGTAGGGCAGGATGGATCTCCCTACCACAGTGCCTGTATATCTTAATTCCCAATTGGATGTAAATAATAATAATAATAATAATAATAATAATAATAATATATTTAACATTTGATTATAGAGCTTTAAATTCTAGATTCTTTCCCTTCCTCTCTTGTCATCCACCCCCCACTGGAAGGAAAAGCAATTAAATACAGGATGTACATGTGTAATTATGCAGAACATCTCCATAGCGGGCATATTGTGAGAGACTGATTATATGTCTCTCCTTCCTATCCTGCCCCCTCCCTTGTTCTATTCTCTATCCTGTCCCTGTCCTTGTCCCTTTACAGAAGTGTGTGCTTCCAGCAACCCCCCCCCCGCCCTCCCCTCCATCATCCCACCACTTATCCCAATCCCTCCCACTCTCCTCTGTGATAAGATTGTCAGTTTAGAGTATACATCATTCCTCTCTAAGCCAAATTCAATGAGAGTAAGGTTGACCCTTTCCCTTTTGCCTTCCTGTTCTTCCCCTCCATTATAAAAATTATCCCTTGCCTCCTGTATATGAGATGATTAACCCCATTCTGTCTCTCCCTGTCTCCTCTCATTCTAATCCTCTCCAACCTCAGAATGTCACCTTTTGGAGTATCATCCCTTCCTATTCAATTGATCCTGTGCCTTCTATGCACTCATATATACAAATACTCAGATATGTGTTCATATGCATATATAAACCCTCATATATAGACATATGTATATGTATACATTTGTATTCCCTTCACCTATCCTCCTACTGAGAAAAGTTTCATAAGTTAAAATTATTATTTTTCCATGTTGGCATGTAAATAGTTCAACTTTGATAAGTTCCTTATGATTTCTTTTCCATGTTTACCTTCTCATGCTTCTTGTATTAGAGTGTCAAACTTTCTTTTCAGTTCCGTTTTTTTTCAGCAAGAATGTTTGAAAGACCATATTTTCTGAAGGACCATATTTTCTCCTGGAACATTATATGCAATTTTGCTGGGTAGGTGATTCTTGGTTTTAATTCTAGTTCCCTCGATCTCCGGAATATCATATTCCAGGCCCTTCTATCCCTTAATGTAGAAGCTGCTAGATCCTGGGTTATCTTAACTGTGTTTCCACAGTATTCAAATTGTTTCTTCTTGGCAGCTTGTAATATTTTCTCCTTGATCTGGGGAGTCTGGAACATGGCTATAACATTCCTGGGAGTTTTCTTTTGGGGACCTTTTTCAAGAGGTGATCGGTGAATTCTTTAAAGTTCTATTTTGCCCTCTGGTTCTAAAATATCTGGACAATTTTCCTTGTGAGTTTCTTGAAGGATACTTTCTAAGTTCTTTTTTGCATCATGGCTTTCAAATAGTCCAATAATTTTTAAATTGTCTCTCCTGGGTTTTTTTTTCCAGGTCAGTGGTTTTTTTAAGGAGATATTTCACATTGTCTTCTATTTTTTTATTTGTTTGGATCTGTCTAATAGTATCTTCATTTCTTATAAAGTCATTTGCTTCCACTTGCTCCACTCTAATTCTGAAGGAATTATTCTCTTCAGAAAGCTTTTGAGATTCTTTTTCCATCTGGCAAATTTGACTTTTTAAAGCATTCTTTTCCTCATTGGCTTTTTGGGCCTCTTTTGCCATTTGAGTTAATCTATTTTTTAAGGTGTTATTTTCTTCAGTCAGGTTCTTGACTCTCTTCTCATGATTTTCTTGCATCATTCTTATTTCTCTGCCTAGTTTTTCCTCCAATTCCCTTATTTGGTTTTCAAAATCCTTCTTAAGTTGTTCTATGGATTGTAAGTAGTTCTCATGTTTATTGGAAGCTTTTGGTGTGGGCATTCTGTCTGTGTTGTCTTCCTCACGTTCCATACTTTGATCCTTTTTGTCCCCAAAGAAGGAATCTAAAGTTTGGTTGCTGTTCTTATTTTTCTTCCTTTGCCTGCTCATGTTGTTGCTAGTGAATTACTTGACTTTTTAGCTCTGTGGAACTCTGCTTCCAGAGGGGAATACTCTGTCCCAAATCACTGGGGTTTGTGCAGTTGCCAGACCTAGTAGGAACCCCTTCACCCCCACCAGCTTTAGCTCACTGAAAATGCATCCACGACCACCACCCACAACCATGATCCAGATGCAGGCAGCATAACACAAGAGCAGTTAGACTCTGAGTGATAGATTGCCCCCCCTGCAGTCTGCAGGCATATGGAGGCAGCTGCAGGGCCACCACTTCCGCCACTTCCTTGCCCTGGAAGCAGTTTGGCCAGACTGCTTTTCTCCCCCAAATTTAGCTGAATTCTACTGACCTTTCAATTTGTCCTTTTTCCTTATGGCTTGATAATTCTGGAAACTGCCACAGCTCATGTTGATTCACTCTCCTGATGGCTCCAGCTGTGGCTCATCCTGGCTGCTCTGGGGCCAAGCTGCAGTTTCAGGCTGGGCTGGTTTAGGCTCCCAGCATGCTGCGATGAGCCCTTCCTGTTGAACTGCCTTCAGTGGGAGATGTGTTTTTCTGTATTTTTATTAGTTTGGGAGCTGTAAAATTTGTTTAGAATCATATTTTATGGGTATTTCAGGTGGCTTTGTGGGAGCTGCAGGACCTTGTTGCTTCAATGCTGCCATGTTGGCTCTGCTCCCCCTCTTCTAAGACATTCAACTCATGGACAATCTTCTCTCAAAAAGTCCAAATAGTATCTCATTTTTGCTTTGTACTTGTGGCAGCCATGTGAAGTTTTGCTATCTTTCTACCAAGAAACATTACATGTAGACCAGGAGATATTTGTTTATTTGCATGGTGTCAAAGAACTTAGAGTCACAGTCATACTTAAAATCTCTTTCATGGACTAAAAAGGTCAACATTTAAAAGCAATCTTGACAATGTAATTATAATATTCTACTTGGAGTAATAGGAATAACTCATTATCTATGCAGGTACTGTGTGTTTTGTCCCCTGAGCTCTTTTTACAGTTTGTACATATTTTGTGTCTATGTGGAAAACTTTGGAAACATTTGATAAATGGATCTTCATAAAATTGAGTCATAATATAGTGTGACATATATAACTAGGCTGTTTGTGTTCTTTTGTTTTCTGTAGTTAATTACACAGGGCATCTTAACAAGATTAACTATAAATTGAGATTATGAATAAAATAGAATTGTTGGTATAAGTGTAAAAGTGTTATTGAAAGCACATTTATATTATAATATTATAATTCATTCTAGCTTACAGATCATTGGAGTGTTTGTTACATTTTAAATTAAAAGATTTTTTTAAACCTAAAACATACAGAATCATCAAACTTAAGAGCTAGCAGAGTCTTTGGAAAATCATCCAACCCAATTCACTAATTTTTCATAGGAAGCAACTGAAGATTTAGTGATAGTAATGACTTGCCAAACGCAAACAATCAATAAGTAGCCAAGTCTTGATTATTGTAATAACCTTCAAGTTCATCTCCACACCATAAATCCCTCCTTCTCCAGCTCTTTGCATGTATGTATCGACCAGATCTAGATCTAGAACATCTTGGTTAAAAGAAGGACACTAATATGCTAGCCAGAATCCCTGTGGATAATTTAAGGGAAAGTAATGGCAAGATTTAAAAGAGGGTGAGACAATATAGTACATTGCAATTCTTACCAATGGAGAAAGAACCCACATCAATTAGACCACTGAAGTGTTATACTATGGGGGTAATTTTTAAAATTAATTCTGTGCCTTTTCTTGCCATTTTATTTTTAATTTATTGAAAAAATAGAAGCAATTTAATAACAAAGTATAATAAAAAAAGATGTTTGCACATGAAACTGCAAATCCATTATGTACAACTTGCCATTCCTTTTAAATATTTAATGAAGTTATCATGTAAATTTCTTTTTCCTCTTTTTTCTTCCCTCTACAACACCCTGGAGATGGCTACCACCAGACACAAATAGGTGTGTGTGTGTGTGTGTGTGTGTGTTTGTATATATATGTATATATTCATATATTTATCTATATATACATACATATGTATAGGCATATATATGTATGTATGTACATATGTAAACTTACTCAATTTATCATTTCTTTTTCTAGGTGCAGATAGTTCATTTGGTTATTTATAAGAGTCAAAATGCTTTATTTGCTCAAAGTCATTCTTAATATTACTGTTGCTTTATAAATATTCTCTTGGTTTTTCTCATTTCACTCTGCAGTATTTTGTGCAAGTCTTTCTTTGTTTTTCTAAGGTCATTGAACTCATCATTTCTTATAGCACAGTAGTATTCCATCACAATTACAAACTACTACTTGTTCAGGCATTCCCCAATTGATGGTCATCCTCATGATTCCCAGATTATTTTTTTTTTGGTCATCAAAATGACAGCTGCTATGTACATTTTAGAACAGATAGCTTCTTTCTCTTTTCCCCTAATCATCTTTGGAAATAAACAAATTGATATTGCTGAGTCAGAGGGTATAGGCAGGTTAATAACTGTTTGGGCACAATTGCAGATTGCTCTCCAAAATGTTTCGATCAATTCACAATTCCACCAACCATGAATTAGTGTCTTTATTTTTTTTCCACATCCCCTCCAACATTTATCTCTTACTCCCTCAATAATTTTAATTAATCTGATAGTTGTAAAATGATAGCTCAAGGCAGTTTTAATTTGCATTCATCTAGTTAATAATGATTTAGAGTATTGTTAGATGACTATAAATTATTTTTATTTCTTCACTGGAAAACTGCCTGTTCATATTCTTTAACCATTTATTAACTGAGGAAGAACTCACATTCTTACAGTTTCACAAAGTCCTTTGTATATTTTAGATTGAAGACCTTTATCTGAGAAACTGTCTATAATCTTCCACCCTCATTATCTGCTTTGCTTCTGATCTTAGCTGCCTTTGTTTGTACATTAAAAAAAAAACTAATGTAATTGAAATTATCCATTTTACAACTCTGTTATGACTTTCTTATTCATAAACCGCTTGCCTAATCATAAGTCAGATCAATAATATGTTTCATGTAATTCTAATTTTCTCGTAAAATCTCTCTTTATATCTAGGTCATGTGAATATTTAACAAATGGTGTAAAATATTGTTCTTTGCCCAGTTTCTACAACAGTTTTCCCAACATTTTTAATCAAATAAATTCAAAATATCTAATAATAAAATAATGCATTTTTATTCCCAAAACTTAAATCTTTACATCTATCATTACAAGATTGTTGTATTTGGTTACTACTAGAAGTTTTATGTCTGCTCTGTTCTGTTGATGTGCCTTTCTATTTCTTAGGCATTACCAGATAGTTTTTTATAATTGTTGCCTTATAATATAGTTTAAGATCTAGTGCTGCTCAACCTCTTTCCTTTACTTTTTTCTCATTATTTCCTTTGATATTCTTGACTTTTTGTGCTTCCAAATAAATTTTAATACTTTTTTGGGGGGGTAAAATTATTTGCTGGTTATTTAATTGGAATGGCATTGAGTATGTAAATTAGTTTAGGTAAAATTATATTTTTCATTATATTGGCTTTGCCAACCCATGATAAATTAATATTTTTCTAATTATTTATGTCTGATTTCATTGATATAATATTAGAAATAATGTTGTTTATATAGTTCCTGGGTTTGTTTTGGCAGGTGTAATTCCAGGTACTTTATACTTCCTAGAGTTATTTTAAATGGGCTTTCTTTTACTATTTCTGCTTGCAGGTTCTTGTTTGTTACATATAGGAATGCTGATTTACACAAATTCACTTTATGTCCTGATACTTTGCTAAAATTATTAATTGTTTCAATTAATTTTCTAGTTGAGTCTTTGAGATTTTCTAAACATATCATCAAATCATTTGCAAAAAGAGACAGTTTTATTACATCATTTCTCATTCTAATCTCTTCTGTTTATTTTCTTTCTCTTACTGCTATTGCTAGGACTTCCAAAACAGGGTTGAGTGAAATAATTTTCCATTCTAAGACAATTTAGAAGGTCAGTAAAAAAGATCTGTCCCACCCAAGTAATAGTAAATCCTAGGCCAAAATGAGTTTACATAGCAATGGCCTAGTCACAGTAAAATAGTGGCAAAATTTGGAGGTAATTGAATCAGCACTGGCAGCTGCAGCTTTCACAACTCTCAGCCCACTGGGACTAACAAGTCTGACAACAGATCAGAAGGAAATTATGGGGGTCCTTTTGCTGAACCTGGTATAAGTACTTTGTTGTACTAGCAATATGTAGATCCACGTTACAGTGCTGGGCCAATTGCAGTCCCAGGGTGAGAAGGAGCACTAGCACCCCAAAGCTTGCCATGCAGGTGAATAGGGATATTGTTCATAGTCCCAGAGCAAAAAAGAGTACTGTGATAACAACCAGAGCAGAGTAGAGCAGAGTAGTAAGCACATGTCTCCTTAGATCTGCCTTGGTAGATATGAAAACTAGCAGAACCCTAGAACTAGCTCTAAAAACAGTTGCAAAAAAAAAAAATGAAGCTTGAGAAAGTGCTCCATCAGCCCCATGAACAAAGCCCAAATTTAACATAAGTTCAAAGTCAAGAAATCAACTGGAAAAAATGAGTAAGCCACAAAAGAAGTATCTAAGCATAAAAAGTTACTAAAGTGGCAGGGAAGATCAAAACACAAAGTCAGAGCACAATAAAGTCAAAATTTCTATATATGAAAGTACAAAGAAATAAATGACTTGGTGTCAAGTCCAATTTGAATTCCTGGAAGAGCTCAAAAGGTGTTTTAAAAACAAAATAAGAGAGGTAGAATAGTAATATGGAAAATAAATGAGGGTGATACAAGACAATTATAGGAAAAAAAGAGAAAAGAGATAAGTAAGGTAAACACACACACACACACACACACACACACACACAAACTTAAGAAAATAGCACTTTATAAAACAAAATAGCCCAAATGATAAAAGAGGCATGGGAATTCACTGAAGAGCAATTCTCAAAAGCAAAATTAGTCATATTAAAAAATGTATAAAAATTCATTGAAGAAAAAAAAAGTTAAAAAAAAAAGTGAAATTAGGGGGAGCTAGATGGCACAGTGAATAGAGCACTGATCCTGGAGTCAGAAGTACTTGAATTCAAATCCGACCTCAGACACTCGACACACTTACTAGCTTTGTGACATTGTGTAAGTCACTTAACTCCAATTGCACTGCCTCCCCTCCCCCCAAAAAAAGACCAAAAAAAGTAGAATTGGCCAAATGGAAAAGGGAATACAAAATTGTGTTGAAGAAAATTCACTAAAAAATGGATCAGAGGAAGTTAAAGACTCCATGTGTCATCAAAAAAAAATACAATAAAACACAAACCATAGAATGAAAAGAAGTAGAAGGGAATACGAAATATCTCAGTGGAAAGCCAACTAACCCAGAAAATACATCAAGGAGAAATAATTTAAGAATTACTGGAATACCTGAAAGCCATGATCAAAAAAATAGGATAACATTATCTTTCAAGAAATTATCAATGAAAACTGCCTGATATTCTAGAACAAGAAGATAAACTAGAAATTGAAAGAATTCACTAATAACCCCCTGAAAGGGATCCTAAAATAACTAGTCTCAGGAATATTATGGCCAAATTTCAAAGCTCTCAGGTCAAGGCAAAGATATTGCAAGCAGCCAACAAAATAAAACAAAAAATACTGATCAAATATTATCGAGCCACAGCTAACACAACACAAGATTTAACAGCTTCTACAATAAATGATAAAAGGGCTTGGAATATGATATTCAGGAAGGCAAAGGAATTAACATTATAACCAGAAATCACCTTCCAGTGAAACTGAGTATAATCTTTCAGTAGAAAATGAGATACTCAATGAAATTGAGTACTTTCGAGCATTCCTGATGAAAAGCCCAGAGCTGAATAAAAATTTGACTTTCAGATACAAGAGTCAAGAGAAACACAAAAATATAAACAAGTAAAATAAATCATAAAGGGTACAATAAGGTTAAACTGTTTATATTCCTACATGGAAAAATAATACGGGTAACTCCTAAGTACTTTCTCATTATTAGTGCAGTTATAAAAAGTATATAAACAGAGGACATATTTGTGAGTTGATTGTGATAGGATGATATCTCAAAAAAATAAAATTGAGTGGTTATAAAGAGGGATGTACTGGAAGAAGGAGAGAGAGAAGTGTAATGGGCTAAATTATCTCATGCAAAAGAAGTGTGAAAGAGCTTTTACAGTGGAGGGGAAGTTTTGATTGGTGGTGGGGGGAGCTTTTAAATCTTATTCTCATCAGTTGAATTGGCTCAAAATGGGAATAACATACATGTTCATTTCACTGTGAAAATCTAGCTAATGCTACTGGAAAGTGGGAGAGGAAAGGGATAAGAGAAGGGGGGTGGCTATTGGAAGGAAGAGAGAATTGGGAGAGCTGGTAGTCAGAAGCAATGGAGAATGGAAAATGTGAAAGGAAAGAGATTAGGATACACAAGGGGAAATAGGATGAAGGTAAATACATAGTAATCATAACTGAAAAATATACAGAATCTTTGCTTTTTTTCTGATAGAGGTCTTAATCTTCAAATGTATAGAGAACTGAGTCAAATTTATAAAAAATTAAAGCCGTTAATGCACAGCTAGATGGCACAGTGAATAGAGCACCAGCCCTGGAGTTAGGATCACCTGAGTTCAAATCCAGTCTCAGATATTTGAAACTTACTAGCTGTGTGTTTTGGGGCAAGTCACTCAACCCCATTTGCCTTGCCTTCTACTCTACCAAAAAAAAAAATAAATAACTAAAGACATTCTCCAACTGATAGATGCTCAAAAATATGAACAGGCAATTTTCAGATAAAGTAATCAAAGTTATAGTCATATAAAAGGCCATATATTGCTATTGATTAGAGAAGTACCAATTAAAAAAAAACAAACAAACTATGCTACCATCCTCCATCTATCAGATTGACTAATATGACAGAAAAGGAAAATGACAAATGTTGGAGGTGATGTGGAACAATTGAGATAATAATGCATTGCTTGTGGTGCTGGGAACTGATTCAAGCATTCCTGAGAGCCATTTGGCACTATGCTCAAAGGGCTATTAAGCCATGCTTATTTATCCTTTGAAGAAATAATACCATTATACTTCCAAAGATGGGGGGGGGAGGGGAACAAAAGGAAAAAAGAAAGCCATATATACAAAGATATAGCAGGTCTTTTAATAGTGGCGAAGAATTGGAGATTTATGGGATCGTCAACAATTAGGGAATGGCTGAACAAGTTGTGATATATGATTGTGCCATAAGAAATTATGAAAAGGATACTTTCAGGAAAACCAGCAAAGACTTACACAAACTGATGCAATGTGAAATAAACAGAACAGGGAGAACAATGTACATAGTAACAGCAATATTGTATGATTAATAATTGTGATTGACTTAGCTATTCTCAGCAATTCACTGATTTGAGACAATTTCAAAGTACTCATGATGAAAAATACTATAAACCTTCAGAGAAAGAAACGTTAAAATCCAGACAAAGATAAAAACATGCTTTAACAAAAATTTTATTTTTTTTCTGTTTTTTGTTTGTGTTCTTTCACAACATGACTATTATGGAAATATAGTTTCATAACTACACATTTATAATCTATATCAAATTGTCATCTCAGAGAAGTGGGAAAAGGGAGAGAATTTGTTACTCAAAATTAAATAAAAACAAGGCAAAATTATTTTACATATAATTATGGGCATAATAATGTATTATTTTTAAAATAATTCTAGTATACACACTAATTTCATAGCTATGGGCAAGTCACTTAAGTTTCATCATCAGTAAATTTTATGTGATATCACATAATTTATGAGATTATTCTAAGGGGAAATTAATATGTATTAAGCAATTTGAGAATTTTAAGGAGTTTTTTTTTTTACCTATAAATGTTATATATTGTTATAGTGACATTTAGCTGACTTCTCCAATTTCAGCACTTCTATTTCTTCATTTGTAATTACAATTATTTGCTTTCTTTTCTGTTTTTTTAAGAGGGCAATTGGAGTTAAGTGACTTGCCCAAGGTCACATGACTAGTTTTTGTGTTAAGTGTCTGAGGCCAGATTTTAACTCAGGTCCTCCTGACTCCAGGGCCAGTGGTCTATTCACTGCACCACAAAGCCTCCTTTGTAATTACAATTATTGAGAAAAGAAAATATAGCACAGTCCAAAAATCAGTATTGTTTAAAAAATCCAGCAATTTCTTTTTATTATGTCCAACTTTCTCATGAAATAGAACAATTTCAATTCACTACTTAAGATCACATTTTCCATATATTTTTTCTTCCTCTTAAAAACACTATCTGGTACTTGCTTGAGCAACCTGATGGCTATTTATTCAAAAATCTAATAAAAAAAAATCAAGTAAATAAAGATTATGTACATGAAAGAAGATATGATATGAAACTGGGAAAAATATTCTAGAAATATGCAAACAAAAAAACCCTTTGACTCAGCAATATTATTACTGTATTCCAGAGATCAAAGAAATAAGGAAAGGACTCATATGTAGAAAAATATTTATACCATTTCCTTTTTGTAGTGTCCAAGTATTGGAAATTGAAAGGATTCCCATCATCTGGGATTGCCTGAACAACTTGTGGCATATAATTGATAATGTAACACTATGTTCTACAAGAAATAAACAGAAGAGGAAAAAAAACAAACAAACAAACAAGATGAGACATATCAACTGATGCAAAATGAAGTGATAAGGACCAGGAGAAGATTTTACAAAGTATTTAAGATGATTTCAAAGGACCCATGATAAAAATCCTACCTACCTTTTAAGAAAGAACTGATGAACACTGAGTACAAGGCGAAGAATGCTTTTTTCTTAATTTATGTTTCTCATTTTTCTTGTGCGTTGTTTCCCTTTTCTTTTTTGCAGGAGGCCAAATCAGGAAATATATTTTGGATGACTTCATATGTGTAATTGATATCATGTTCCTTGATTTGCAATGGGAGGGGGAGGAACCATAGGGAGGAAGAGAATTTGGACCTCAAAATTTTTAAAAGTGAATATTTATAAATAAATTAACACAGGTTATTGGAACACACACACACACACAGAAAGATGTCAAAACCTGGCAAAACGGCTCTTCCAAAAAGGGACTAGGTGACTGAAAAAACTGGTTTCATGTCTTAATTTCATATACATAAAAATTCCATTCAAGATTTACTTAATTAAAAGGTTGATAGTTTAAGACTGGAAAAAGTAATCATTGATAATGATGGTTAACATTTATAAAACATACACAAATTTTAATTTTTGTGTACACTTATAAATATACACATGTATCTCTGTGTATATATACATGTACATATTTTCGACATTGTGAGATAGGTGATATTCTTATCCTCATCAGCATTTTATTTTACTTTTTTTGGCGGGAGCAAGGCAAGGTAATTGTGATTAAGTTACTTGCCGAGGATCACACAGCTAGTAATTGTGTCAAATGTCTGAGGCTGAATTTGAACTCAGGTCCTCCTGACTCCAGGGCCAATGCCCTATTCACTGTGCTGCCTAGCTGCCCCAGTTTCATATTTTTTTTTAATGTTATATTCTTAGCAACTATCAGTACATTAAGCTGTGCTGAACATTTGGAGTAAATGTTAAAACAGAAGGTTCCCTAGAGCCCATCTCATCTCCTGCATAAAACAGAAGAAACTGTGTTAGCCGACAATAAGAACGGACTTAAAAGAATAAAAAATGACAGATAGCATTCATACATAAATAAAAAATATACCATAACTATTATGTACCATAAACCTTGTTGGCCTACAATAAGAATGGACTTAAAATAATAAAAAAGGACAGACAACATTTATACATAAATAAAAAAAATACCATAACTGTTATACTTTTTTCTGTCAGAAACAAGCAAGTTCCTGCTTTTATTCCACCATCTTGGTTCTGCCTTTTTGTAATAGGAAAGTTGGAAAGAGGGGAGGGACTGAGGAGAAAGATAATGACTTCACTTTCTGTTGTGAGTTTCAGATGTCAATGGAACAAGCAACTGAAATGTGATTAGCATTCTAATCTGTAGATTTTCATTCCTATACTAGATCCTAAGAACCCATAGTTTGTATCTCCCCTTTTTTCCTTATCTGAATACTCATGACTGTGTACATGCATATCTCCTCCTTAATCTCTGTCCCATGTATACAGTTAGCTCTGTTTTCCAAAAAGCATCCTCTCTATTTGACCAAGTGATCTCATTCAACCCCATCTCCTTGAGCAAATTCCATCTACTCTTATCGCTGTTCTCAATAAACTTTAAACTTTTTCTGTCTACAGGCTTCTTTCTTGTTGCCTACAAAGGCACCCATGAGTCCTATATCCTCAAAAGATCCTCATTTGATGCTCCCTTGCCATTGTTCTTGGTGTTCAGGGAAAACTAAGACCTCTGGTTTAAGAGTTTGCTGAGCTCGTCAAGGCTACTCATCCACATTTGATGTTCAATTCTCCCTCAACTCTCACCTGTGGATCCAAAAAACTACAGCAAGCATTGCAGCCTCAACAAGGTTAAACCATCTCAGCAGTAGAACTAAACCAGGTTAAGGGTAAATCATAGGCCTCCAACCTATCACTGAGTTAGGGGGATATCTACATCATATGTGTGAAAATTCCCTTAGCAGAATGGGATGAAGAGAACAATTTGTTCCAGTGAAGCAGGTGGTATAGAGAACTTAGAGCTTGGCCAGAAATCAGAGATGCCAAGGGCTTCTCCTGTATCCTAGGCCCTTGCCAATTATCTTGATTTTTGTCATGCCACTGTATTTTGATGACTTTGAAAGAAAGTATTTGTTTTTATTTTTTATTTTTATTTTT
>CM053583.1:139949404-139966557 GCA_028627135.1 Pseudochirops cupreus
AAGGTACCATTTCCTACAGAAACCTTTAGAAATAAGTAATAGAAAAACATATTTTAACAAATTTTACAGATGAAGAAATTGAGATCTCTAGAGATTAAGTGACTTGCTCTAGCTAACACAAGTAGGTAAGTAGCATAACTGAGATTTCAATGCATATTCTCTGACTCAGGATCGACTTCTCTTTGTATCATTCTGCACTATCTCTCTAATGCTAGATCACTTACTTGTCCTTAAATGAAAGAAGAGGTTCTTTCAAGTATACTTCCAAAATATGCTTCCAAAAAGCACTTGATCTAAATGTACTAATTTGGGGCATATGATAATATCTTGGTAAAATATCAAGTATAAAAACTAATAAAACTTCATGCTTTCTTTTTTGTTGAACTATCAAATTATAACATTTAATGGCAAATTTAAACATAATGTGACATATATAAGGATAAGAGACTAAAAAACCTGAGTGACCATGGATAGAGTGCTTACCCTAAGGTCAGTAAGACTTATTTAAATCCAGCCTTACACAATAGCTTTGTGGTCCTGGGAAAATTATTTCACAGTGAGGCAAAAATGACTAATCACTCCAGTATCTTTGCCAAGAAAATCTTAAATAAGGTCACAAAGAGTTGGACAAGAGTGAACAACATTTTATGTATACAACAAGACCAGTGTGAAGATATTCTTGTTATTCCCATTTTGCAGATGAGAAAACTGAGGTAAATCAAAATTAAATGTCTTTCTTAGAGTCACAGAAGTCCTAAGAATCTGAGTCTATATATTTCTACTGATTTTTCAAAATTAACTTGTATGATTTCTGTGAAGAAATATACTTATCTTCCTTTCCCCAAAGGAAGTCTTCAGTTCAAATTATATCCAGAATACTCAAACAGGATGTACAATTATAAAGAGTAACGCGATGATAAAATGTAACAGTCAATGTTGTCTCAAAAATGTCTTTCTTGCTCTCTCCATCTCTCTGTCTCTGTCTCTGTCTCTCTCCACACACACACACACACACACACACGCACACACACACACACAGACACATACACACACAAATAGACACACACACACACACACACACACACACACACACACACACACCTGTCTGTCTTTCCAGCCTCCTGAAATTATATCTGACCAAAAAGAGAACAATTTGAATAAGAATTAGACTTATTCGATGTTTCCCCAGTGGACTGGGCTTAAGGGGTAAAAATTGAAAAGGAGCAAATTTAAGTTTGCTATTAAAATAAGCTTCCTAAGAAATAGAGCTATTTAAAAGAGAAATGGACTTTCTAGGGAGGTAGGAAGCAGTGGCCTAGTCCCTAGAAACATTGTCAAGTTTTTTGTAAAGATATTGTTCTGATATATACGGTAGTGGAAAGAAAATGGAATCTAGAGGGAGATAGTATGTATTCAATTCTCTGTTCCTGCTCTTATTCTCTATACAACCTTGAATATGTCACATAATCTCTGTGGCCCTCACATTCCTCATGTGCATAATAGGAAGGAGATACCATCAATGTGTTTTAAGAAGAGCTACAAAGTGGGCTTTTTTGTATCTAGAAGAAACAACATAAAACGTAGCATCAGTTGAGCAAAAGGAAGAGAGGAGAGGGCACAAAAATGCCACCTTACAAAAGAGAGAGACTCCAGGGCACAATGTGAGAGTAATGTTAATGAGAAGAAGGGAGAATCATACCCCAAACTTAAAGGAAAATCAAGTCCTGTTGATGCTTTCTGAATTTAGAGCCCCCATGAAAAAATTCCCCCATCACTCTATCCTAATTTTCCCTTTGTTTCTAACATTTCTTCTAATTCTAGCTACATAATTCCATTAGAAAGATGGCCTCTAAAGGTCTCTCCAACTGTAATCTTGAAGAATATTTTTTGGAAATGAAAAAGTATACGTTTTCCAATGCACAAAAGAAAAAAGACTAAATGTATTTTTTGCATAATAATTGTGAACCTAAAGATTCTTTACATATGTTTTACCATTGCTATTCATGGGCTCTATTGTCACCATAAAGGGGTATCAAGGAGTCAACTAAAAGTGATATATGAATTAGAAATCAGAGCATATGTTAATTAGAAAATAGAATACACTCTAAGAACTGATGGCCTAGCACAAAGCATAATTTTAAAGGTGAGAAAAATCACTTTAATAAACATTCCCGGTCTCTTTCTGTGTGTTATTTTGGCTTTGCATCCACAAGCAAGAACTTGCCTCTGCTGAAAAAACAAGGTGAATTTTTTCAGAACCAAGTAAATGAAGAGGAGATGACAGAGCATATTAAATGAAATATGCTTTGACATGTGAAAATTGCATTTTAAATATTAGATTTGTATGGGGAAAGAATTCATTTGGATGGGGAAATAGAGGGCTATGGACACTAGTGCTGTCAATTTTTAAAGCTGATACTAAATTTGGAAATTCATTTGGCCTTTTCATTTGTCTGACTAAATTCCGCAGGTTTGCAAAAATGTTACGATATCTTCAATGCTATGAGAATTAAATGTTGCATTGATTAAGTCATAGAATTCCTAAAGATCAGAATGTTGCATAGAAAACTGAAATTATTTGGCAGTAAAGTTCATTCAAATGCAAATAAACCTCTTTTCTGTTGTGTTATTTTGATTGTTGACAGATAAAGAATCCACATACATGTACACTTTATTATTTGCATCTTGAATAAAGTGAAGTGAAAATTTTAAATGTTTAAATCAACTTTGGTTTGTGGAGACCCTATAGACACCAAAATTGTTTTCAGTTGAATTTCAAATTTATCTGATTAAATTTAATTCATTTTCATGATAGAAATAAAAATACTCAGTCTCTTGGCATGGCTGATTATTAGCTGCTAATTTCTGTCACCTAGTTAACCTTATATGACACTCTGTGCTATATCATTTGCAAATCCAGGAAATCCTGCTTTGTAGTTCCTCTGCTTATGTCCTTTTATACCCTTCTTCCCAAGGATCTGGTAGTGAGAGGATCAATTCCTATTTGCACTTGTCTACTGGAGCCTACCAATATTAGAGCTCCTAGAAAAAAAAATGGCAAGTGGGAGCATGGAGCATTGGGTTAATTTTTTTTGTTTGTTTTGTAAAGGTTTTACTGAGACTGACAAAATTAGCCAACTGGCATCATGCTGCTAATAAAGATATTTACTGTTTGAAAAAGTATATTTGTAGCTTTGGGGAACATCCTGTTGACTTTTCTTTGTTTTGAAAGAAAATAGAATCTCTTTTTTTTCTTTCCCCTCCTTTCACACATAGGGGTTGGCTTTTTTGGTTTTGTTTTAAGTAAGGGGGTGGGGATGTAAGGAATAGTTGTGAAAAATGTTTTTCCATGTGTTGGGTAACTGTTCCTGCGCTCTGGAACCCATATTTATGAACTGGAGAGCAAGGCAGGTTGGAGAATTTCAGTCTAAACTCATCTGTGAGCTCTTGATTTCTCTCAATCCAGAACTCTGAAGTTCTGGGAATAGCAAGCTGTGAACTCATCCTGAGCCTTTGTTTCCTCTTCCGTAATACAAAGAGGAAAATATTGGGTTAATTTTTAAGAGTAGAATTATAGAATATTAGAACTAAAAGGGACCTAAGAGGCCAACACCTCTCCTTTGCAAATAAAGCAACAGGAGCAAAACAACAACAACAAAAAAGTAAGTTTCACAATATTCCACAGAAACACTGGGAGTTGAAGTTCTTTTTATTTCTGGAAAGGCCTTATCTGCTAATGGTTCAGCCACCAAGTAGTACTCTGGTTTTAGTTCATGACGGGTTCCATAGACATTTAGGAAACAGGTCCAGTAAGCCTAAACTATATGGCCAAAGCTAGAGAGTAAATAGCCAAACTGGGAACAGATTTGTTAAAAAAAAAAATAGTGTTGTAGAAAATGTTGTACTATATGCAGCACAAATGCTTCACTCACTATTTAAACACCATTGCAAATGGCAGGTAAGATACTCAGAGCTTAGCTAGCTTCTTGTCCTCACAATGTTCTCGTGGAAGCCATAAGAGATTGTGGGTATGTTTCTAATTGCATTACTCTTGATTCTCTACTGCAGTACTTTGACAATTTTAACTCTCTGTTTATATCAGATACATAGTTAGGTTTAATAGCTTTAGAAGGTTATATTTATTAAAGTGATATATTAAGAATAATCAAAACAATACATCCCCATTCACCCCAAAATAACTCAGTGACATAATCTCCCACCAATGCATAGTCTTCAGGGAATATGAGCACAAATTTAGGTAGTACGTGTGAAGAAGGAGTAACTTACAGCTCCTGATTTGTGGAATATCTTTTTCACTCTTTTGTGAAGTCTTCATAAAATTCTTTTTTGGTATGCTGTAGCTTTCTTCCGAGCTTCTTTTCACTTTTGGAAGATAGTTTTTTCCCCTTAAGGTGACTAGTTTTTACTCAACTTCCAATAAAGTTGCTACCAATATATTGTTCTTGGGCATGGAAGAGGGTAAAAGCTGACATGCCCATTGGAATTCCAAAATCTTTAAAAGCTCCCAAATTCATCCTCTGGTGAACAGGTATGGACAAACTCCTACCAAATGATTTCTTCTCAAGGACTTGGCTAAAGATGTTTGCACCATTAGTTTGTCCTAACACTTGGATGTAGGGTTCCAAAATTTCTTGTTCTTTTATTCACACTCTGAGTCATTAGTCATTAAAAAATTCCAATATGCTTCCTACTTCATTTCATCCAATGGGTTGAAACATAAACTTTCACATCTTGATTAAATAGACTCTTCACACTTAATTCAGTAACTTTGAATGATTCAATAGAAGCGTTCATTCTAAATTGAAAAAAAATGTAGCATTTTGTTCAGTTACTTTAAGAGGGGCGAGGATGATTCGTTGATTCAATAAAACTCCTGCTTTATCTATTTAAAGATGATAATAATTTTGAAACAGGAGGAGGAAAGTGGAACTATAGTAGAGGCTGCTTAAAATGAATTTTCAGGCTGTTGGGGTGGAGTGGGCAGGAGCTATAACGAACTTGTTGAGTAAACCCCAGGGACTAGAATAAAGCTAGAAGCAAGAATCAAGGCTTTCAGGCAAGAATATAATGAATTGGGTGGTAGCAGCAGTTAATAAGATGACAGATTTAAAAGATTACATTTGATTTCAATATTAAAAGCTAAAGACAGGTTGAGGGACATGTATTGAGACTGAACATATCCAAGGTCAGATTGAATCAGGATATGTAGACATGACTGAGGACAGGAATAAGGGTGAGAATGTAAAGTAAAAGTTAGAAGGATTTTGGAGAGGCTAGGCTTTCGGTAGAGAGCAGTTATAGTAACTAGGTGAATGGTTACCTAGACAAGTAAGTCACACAAAAGGAACTCTCTTGTAAAGCTATGAACTTTAAAGGATCACAAGAGAGGTGTATTTGCCCCAATCAATAAAGTTCAACTTAGCCTTAGAGAAGCTTTTGCCAAATCATAGCTGGAGGATGATAGCATATCTTAAAGGCAAATAAAGAATGCTTTTCAAGGTCTGCCTTAGAATCAGGGATTGAGACTCCATGGAAAGGCTGCTCTAGGAGTTTCTTCTAGAACCCAAGACTGGGGATCTTTGTGTTGGGTCAACAGTATTTAGGAACAGATTTCCAGAGGTCCATGAACTTGGAGTGGTATTTATATAAATATTTCCAATTCTATGTGTATATGTGTTAATCTATATCTGTATTTTTTTTCTTTGAAATACTATTATTTTCATTAAAAAACATTTTTCTGTGTAACTATTCATAGGCTTCACAAGAGTGCCAAAGAGATTCAAGACACAACGACATCCGTAAAAATTGTTAAGAGCCCCCCACTTTAAAATGCTCTGGATTTTTATTCTTGCTATTGATTAGGCAAAAATAGAATGAAAAAAGGAATAGATAAGCTTCTCCAAGAAAAAGCATATACATATGAATACCAAATGGAATAAAAAAATGAAATTATAAAATTTTAATGGACAAGGATCAATTCCTTCCTGAAATGAGAATTAATGTAATGCCATATATCTGTGTGTAGTAAGATCATTATATCTTCAGAGCAAGAGATTAAAATTAGTACAAAGGTAGGAGAAAAAATTAAAATGGGAAAGTTATTGAATCAAATTAAAATAACTAGTTATTTCTTAAACAAATTAAACAAATGAGATATTTATGCATGCATATTTTGTTGGAGCTGAGCACTAACCTTTACTATTTTCCTTGTCCGAGTTTTACTTTTATGAAAACTTAGACATCTGTGTGTGTTTTGTGTTTTTCCTAGGGGACTGTTTTTCCATTTAGCGGAAACATTTTTCTCTCTCCCAGTTTCATTAATGGTGGAATGTCAAGATGGCCACATTTCAGTGCTCTACAGCATGTCCATCCTTTGATTACTATAAAATTATCTCACATTTGTAAATGAATATTTAAGATAAAGTTTATAGACGGTCTAAAATCTGTTTCAATCAGTACCATGTACTTTGTTTTCCCTACTCTGCCTCTGTACTGCACAGGAGTGAAAACTACTTTGTATTTTTCTTTGTTTTATGAGTAGCCATGGTTTACGCATTCACTTAGAAGTTACCAGTCTAATGATAATTAAATTAAATTTCAATTAAATTAAATAAGCATCTATTATGCTCCTACTATGTGCCAGGTGCTATGTTAAGTGATGAGCATACAAATAAGAAAATGCAAGATAATATCTGCCTTCAAAGAGTTTACAATATAACATAGGAAAACAAAACACATAAAAAAGATTAAGAGGACTGAGTAGTACCCAGCATATTCCACTGATTTGAAACAAAGCAGAGTTGCTAATGGAAAGCGTAAAGTTAACTGGAAAGTTCAGATCCTAGTCCTTTATAAAGGAAGACTATGGGGGGAGTATTTAGTGTTTTACCTTCCAGCCCTCTAATTGGAAGAGAAAGGAGGAAGCTGCAAAGTTGTTGAGATGTAAAAACAAAAATAATATTGAACCCTATTAATTTTGATAATGTACTCTCCCATTGTTAGGTAGGCTGTAATGCAGTATCACCAATCAGTTAAGGATGTTGTATTTGCTACAGGAGAATCTTGGATTGAGTTTCTCTATTCTCCCCCCTCATTATAGTAGGAGACATGAGTCCATAACTGCTAGGACTTGCTGGTTCTGGGGGAAAGGAGGGTAGTGTGCATAGATAATTTTAAAAGCTAAATCTCCCTACTTTAATAAAAGAGAATATATAGAGAAATTCCAGGAAGTGGACTGTACTCTATATTACCACTGGTCAAAGGAAAATATAGCAATTACCCTGTAGTGGAAATTGTTGTTTGTTTTTTTTTTTTTAATTGGTTATATTTGTTTGTAGCTATGGAGAATGTTTATAAATCCCCTTTCCGTCTGTCCAGTCGCACATCCTCTTTTCTAAGTCAAATAGAACTTGCTCAGTTTATGAGAATAGTATTAAGAATTTTAAAGTATCATGTTTAGAGTCAGTAAGTTCCTGGAGATGTGCTTGAAGTCTTTCCTGACTGCTTCAAACTTCCACAGCTCGTGTTGTGCTGGCAAAATTTCAGAGGTTCAGGATTACATACACTTGATGAGGACTCATCAGAGTTTGAAACTATATTGGAACTTAAACAAAAAGGGGACAATCCATAAGTTATTGAAAAAGAATTGGCAATGTTTATTGATCAGCTAATAACTTAGTTGAAAGAACTTGGCAATACATGTGTGATGAAGGTTTTAATCACGTGAGTCCCTGGTCAATTTAATGAGTTCCTCCTCCCCCTAAAATAATTGATGATATTGTAGGATATGGACCTAGGTCCAGTATCTGAAGGGCCTAATTCTGGTAATCATAACCATTTTACTAATTGGACATTAAGATGTTTAAGTTACCTGTGGCTCAGGAAGATCGACTTTTCATAAAGGAACTATCCCCTCTATAATATACAAATCCAGCTGTGCCATGGTTTGGGCCAATTTAAAAAAAAAAAATTCTACAACATTTTTTCTTCCTTGAGCTTTCAGAATAAGGAGTTATAAGACAAAGGGAGAGGATTTATTTCTTTGCCTCCCGTACCAAAAATAATAGAAAAGGTGACTTGCAGAAAAGCGTATGTTGAATAGCTTTCTGTGATCATCCAGGTAAGCCTTGAATTGAATTGGATGTCTAGTTACTGTCTGCTTCCTTCTTTTCTGTTTATAGAGCACTGGCCTTAGAGTAAAGGATACTTGAATTGGAATATATCCTCAGACACTTACAACTTCTGGACAAATCACAAAACCTCTGTCTGCCTCATTTCCCTTAACCACTAAAGGAGAATATAACAGAATTTAGCTCTGAAGGTATTAAATATAAGGATAAAATTAGATAATATTTTAAAAGTACTTAGCAGAGTGCCTGACACACAGGTGTACTTAATAAATGTTTTCTTTCTTCTTTTTCCTAAGTCTAGGACATACGAATAGATGTTTTCAACCTTGTCAGTCAGCACATGTGCAATCTTGAGTTTGAGAGTTGTTTTAGGTTACCAATATGGAGACTCCCTGAGTCAGACAGCAGCCTTTTAGAGAGAATAATTTTTCTTTGAGAGGTAAAAATTTTTGCTGAAGCTTGAAAAATAAAACTACATTCATTAGGATAGGTTAAGGGATATGGATCTTGCCAACCTTTTACATTGTGGTGCTGAGTTACTCAGGCACTAGAGGCAAAAAGTAAAACAGGAGTGTGTGAAAAGCAGCCCAGAAATATCTTTTTAATCCATAAAAGTGATTATAATATCAAATAGAAAATTCAAGTGTTTTATATTTTTGTGTTTAATGAGTTCTCTGTAAATCCTTTGAATCTTCTTTTTGCCTCTGTGTTTGATGAAATAAAGGTTTCCTGTTTTGTATACCCATATTTCATATAGCGTACACAGTTGGGGTTTGGAGGATCTGCTCTCTATATTTGAGGAAATCTGGTTGCAAGTCCTATTTATGCTCTAATTAGAAAATGTTCTGTAACTAACTCCAGATGTTGATGGAACACATATCCATCTCGAGTGAGAAATTGACCATTCTTGAGATTCGGCTTTTTTATTTTGAATAAAGTCTAGGCTGGATGGGTGGACATTCAGTCAACCATGGCTAAAGAATAGTGATTATATGCTAACTAAACTCCCTTCCACTTTTTATACTTGGTAAGGACGGAGTAGCAGATCAGGTAGAAAATTAAAAAAAAAAATCAATCACTCAAAATTTGTACTGCTTGCTTTCTCCACATTTCCTTTCTACCTATTTTCTTTTCAAGAAAATTTCAAGCTGTGGAGTTCACTTTTCTCATTTAAAGGTGTGAACATAATCACTCTAGATGTCCCAGCCATCTCTAAAAGTATGACATAACTGTCTGAATTCTACCTAAGTGGTAAGTAGCTGTCTTCCTGAATCAACCCTAATTACTGACTGGCTATGACCTTCACTTCAGCTAGATTTGGCCACCATTCACTGAAGAAAACTTTTATCATCTAGCTTCTCACCCATTTATAAGAGACTTCAAAATATTTCCTACAATATTTCTGAAAAAATAACTTTATTCCCTAAAGGAGTGTGAAGTTACTTAATTTGACAGAAAGAATTTCAGAGCTCAATATACAGAGAGGTGTAAGAGGTTGTAGCCTGGTTTGAAACTAAAATAAACTAGAGAATATGCCTTGACTTGAGCAGCTGTTCATTTACCGAGGTACAATTGTACTATTAAAGACATATTTTGGGGATTTCCCCCCAAAATGAACTTTTACATTCTTTAGATGTTTAAATAGAGAAAATGTTTTGTTTTTTTTTTAATATTTCTCAAAATAGTTTTATCTTGATAGCAGTTTTCTGGATTTTTGAAATTTTTATTTACCTACAAAATATTTCTTAAGTAATTGAAAAATGTAAAACCTTTGCCTATAGTAGGCATCTAAAACTGATTCATGTCCTGAATGCATGTTGATTTTTTTTTTCTGGTTCCAAACAGAGGTAAATATTCCTTGATCTTCTGTAACAAAATACTTCCCTTGTTTTCTTTATTTAAAGTAATCCTGATGATACATCTCTGATCTTGTCATTGTGAATATTCCTATTGCCCATCCTGTATGATATTTATTTATGTCCCCTAAATATGGTCAAATAGGAGGCACAGTCCACCTGCTGAGGTAGGAAGGAGCTTCCCCACATTTTCCTGATTTTATTGGGATGCCAATAGAGCACATAGGCTGCCCATCGATGCCTTCTAATCTTATTGTATAATTAGCCCTTTTAAAACAAATGCAGTTGTACATTTTTCTTGCTACCTAATACCTAGTTTTAAAAAAGTATTTCTCCTTTCTTGGACCCATTTGGACTCTTCATTTCCTTAGAATCAACTCCAATTTCAAATTTTGGGAGACGTTATCATTTAGTGAATCAATACCAAACAATGTCACTGGAATAACATTGTTGTGCAAAGCATTGGCCTCTTTTTTCAGAAGGAGTTCAGGATTATTATAAGGACTATCTAATATCCCCAAGTTAAGTCAATGTACTCTAACACTCCCATTCAATTCCAGCTCCAGCTGATTTTTCGTATTCACTCTTATGCAAAACTTTGGACAACGGTTTGCTGGAGCTTCTTGAAATGGCTTGAGATAGCTGATAGTTAAATTTTCAGTATGACCATTTAGATCTTGACAATCGGCATTGTCTAGAAGTCAGGGGATGCTTGGTTGTTTATAGATTGTATAGATTTAAGAAAGTAATGGAAAAAATGTTAATAGCTGATATTAGTGCTAAAATTTTATTATTCATATTTTCTCTCAAAAACTTGGTTGTTGATACATTTTTAAGCATACCCCTGTATCTGCAGATGGAAAGATTCTAGGTAACAACATCACAAATAAAAATGATATCAGAAAGTCAAAGAGAAAGTAACATATTGATTAATATTACTAGCACATAGCCATCTATAATAGAGATAGTAATGTAATTCTCTATAAACCTATTGTATTCAGTAATGAAGATGGTGATCTTTGCCACAGAATAACAAAAATAGACATGTCATTATTCACATCTCTTAATCCTATCTACATTTTCTCAGGATGAAACAAACAAGATATGTAGAATGGAAGATATTACTAATTAGGTGGTTACATTTGCATATGACTGTGGTATGTAATAAAGGTGTACTCCTGGAAGCTATTTATGAAATAACTATAACCCCTAAAAATTATAGCAATTTTTTCTTTCAATCAATTTAAGTAGAAGCAACAGAAAGTAAGTCTTCAGAGAAATTACTGACATGGGTGGCAGGGGGGAAGGAGGGAGAAAAAATAAAAGGAGTGGGTGAGAAGTTTGTCACATAATAAGAACATAGGATAAAGAATAGAGGACTGATATATTCTATTAATTTTCAGGCAAAAGAAAAATGGAAGGCCTTCAATTTGGTGGGTACATCTCCTATGGACACTTTGTGGAACAATATAGACAAAAGCAATTGAGGCTAGACTAGCATGGATGGGTTATAGGTTTTATTGTTGGAGTTAAGAGTGCCATTGATAAGATTCTAAATCTATTGGAACATTTATTGAATAAATTATATATTCACATTTTAGTCAACAGGAAGTTTGTCAAACTATCCTGTCCCTTTACAACTCACTATTCCCATCTGGAGCCACTAAATTTTGTAGGCTATACCTGTGGTGTTCCCTTTTTGATGAGCTATTTTATATTCATCTATATTTTCTTTCAAGAATAGTTACAAATACAGATATCTGAATTTACTATTAAGTCTGTTTGAGTTTTAGATGTATAATTCATTGTGGTTTTTGGTCACCTAAAATGATTCTCTACATTATTTTTAACCTTTAAGTAAATATAATTATGTGTTAAAAAAAAAAAATCTCACTAACCTAGCAGGAGGCTTACATTTCTACTTAATTCCCCCTCCAAAAAGAAAAGAAAATGAACAGGCTTCTAATTCTCAGTTTGGCAACTTGACATCTTGTTCAGTATGTGATTTTGAGCCAATCAGGGGCTGAGTCTTTGTTATATATTCTGGGGGGCTGGAATTTTGATTTGGGGGTACACTTATGAGAAGGAACTTTTGATTTCCTGGTTGAGACTCTGAGTAGCCATTTTTCAGCGATCCCTGACTGCTTAGATCTCTGTGCTCCCTTAATCCAGTGTTGTATGTAAAGTGTAAAGCAATTTTGCTATGTTCAGACAACTGGTGTCCTGTCCATTGGTCTTTGTGCTAATTTCTCTGCTTGGATTTTCTGTACTCACTTCTTTGTCTGTAATTAAAGCAGGGTTGTTAACTCCTTTAAAACTGTCTTTCCTTTATAAAGCAGATCAAAAGAACCTGTGCTAGCAGGCCATCCTGGGTGTGCTGGGGTGCTTGCTGTTACAGGAAGCTGCTGAAGTAGTTTAAGCATGAGGTAGTCATTGAATAATTTCCTGGAATAAGGAACTAGTAGTGGGAATGGAAAAGGAGATTAAAGTGAAGAGACATTTTCTAGGAATACTGAGGAATTATAGGAGATAAGGGGAAGAATGTATTTAAAAATCTGGATAAAAGATTATGAATTATAAAATTTTCCTCAAAATCTTAATCCATTATTAGTCCTTCCATAAAATGCTTTGTTTTTATTTTTTCAATTCAATAAAATGTTTAATAAACATAAAAAGGGGAATGAAACTGCTACCTATCCAGCTGGGTCACTTACTGCCTCAACATGATTCAGCACAATTGTGGAAAAAAGAAATTCCATGAACTCAAAGTCTTATTCTAGGGGCATCACAAGACATTTCATACCTTACTTACTTATAAGACATACAATCCCATCCAGTTCTTGTCAATTGCTCATTCAGAGGTGCCCCATGTTGCTGTTCTTGAAATTCCATGTTAGTAACAGTCTTTCTCCAGTTGTATTCTCTCCAGTCAATTGGTCAGTGTCTCCCTTTCTTATTCTTGAGATAATATCTTTGTAACATTATATTTTTAAAAAGTCCTGGTAAATCGGTGAAATGATAGTTCATGAAAGAGCTCATTTCATCAGTCCCTGCTGCATAAATAGACTAAAATGCTCCCAAATAAAAAATAAGCACAAGAGAGAAAAGAAGACAAGCAAAAGAATCTCAAAAGATAATAGTTTCATAGATAAAAGAAAAGACAAGGAAATGAGAAAGCAACAGGAAACAAAACGAAACAAAACTGACACAGTGAGGAAGTGTTTCGATTAAAAATTACATAAAACAAATTAAGGGCCTATGAAATTAGGTTGAACTAACATGGCAAAGCAGACTGGATTATGCACTTTGAAGGAAATGAAGTAGTATACTGTTACAGGCACATCTGATGTTAATAAGAAAATATTATGTATAATAAGAACTATTATGAATGAGAGTGGAAGAAGACAAATTCATATGAAAACTCAAAAAATGGAGAAAGTCTTTGAAAATAGACTATAGGAATAGAATTAATGTGAACTAAAATTATTAGGCCAGAAGGCAAGATGGCACAACATGAACTAGAACAAGATAAAAAATCAAATCAAATGGACAAAATATTAGCTAAGAACACAAGATGGTTTCAAAATGAGATGCTCTTTCTGCGCTTCAAAATATTGATTTATAAAATAACTTTGATTTTTTAGTTAACTCATGAAATGATAAGCTAGAGTTCTTACTTAATTGCATACATAAAACAGTTTTTTGGTCCCCATAACCACTATTTTTTTATAATTTTTGGGAACTTTCTATAGTTCTTCATTGCCATTTTTTCCCAGATTTCTTTGCTTAAAAAGAATCAATATATTAGTTCTAAAACAGGTTTTTATTACTTCCCAGTAGCCCATAGCTACACTATTATTTGAAGCCTTGCTTCACTGGTCATATTTCTGGTCTATTGACTGTGATTTTCATTTCAGCACATCATTTGCTTAGCTATTCTGGTTTTATTCTTTGCCATGGCTAGCCCAGTGCATTAGCAGTGCTGTAAGCAACACTTCAGAACTGATGAGGAGATTGAGCATGCCTAGTAATATGGCTCGAGGGAGCATTGAACAAATGGTTTGCTTCTTATCTGAATCATTGTTTTATTTTTTTTTTCTATGTGTACATTAATTAAAATATAACAGAAGAAAAATTGCAATGACCTCTATATTTCTTCTTGCCTACTACCACTAATATTTATTTAATGTTCTTTTTCCCCCTTCCTGTCCACTGTCTATCCTCAACATTGCTTGTCTCTTCTCCCTTTTTTGTTGAATGTATAGGTGACAAAGAAGCAGAGAAAAATTCCATTTCTTCCATTCCACTCTATATATCGGGTATTCTTATTTGTAAATATAGAACCTGAGAGTATGAAAGGAAAAAATAAAATAAAAAATTTGGAGTTAATTTAGCTATCTAGCCCTTGTTTCAAAACCCCCAGTGAGGGGATCCAAATAAATCTGATGAAGCAATCCATTCAACTTTCAGACTGCTCTCATCAATTAGATGATTTTCCTCATATAATAAAGTAAAATCTGCATCTGTGAAAACTACATCAATTCAGTATAACATAAACTCTCCAAGGACATATAATGTTTCATTTACGTCTTAGTATTCTCAATGTCTACCACAACTTCTCTAGCAATATAATTGTATGTACAAAAGTATATGCATGCTTACATATGTATGTGGATACATAGGTATATATACACATATGCATATATGTGATTATATGGTACACACATGTATAAACATGCATAAATAGGGTGTGTGTGTGTGTGTGTGTGTGTGTGTGTGTGTGTGTGTATTAAGGCAAGTTGAAAAGACCTGAATTGAATTGTTCCTGGTTCTACGCACAAGGAGCACACAGATAAGTTGCATCCATCTTTTTTTCTCTTTTAATGGCTTTTTCCAGGCTTGAAAATATTTATCAAGTTCATCTCTAATCTTTTGTTACCTAATATAAACCTTCTCTATTGATCTATTTATCATGACAATGAATCCTTTGGCTATCATGTTTTCAAGTTTTCTCAACAGCTAGTTTGTCAAAGTCATTCTTAAAAAGTAACACCTATATTTCTTCACAAAATAAAAAGTAGGTTCTAATCAGGGCAAACATAAAACATACTTTCTAGAATATGTCAATGGTTTGTCTAGATCTCAATAAAAGCAAAATAATAAATACCCACTATTCTTTTGTTCTGCAACTTGAACTGGAATATTCTTTACTATCTGTATTAGAATTAAAGGAAATATAACAATGTAGGTGCACCAAACTCAATAAATTTTAACATTATCTATATTCTATGATATTTTTTGTTCATTTTGTTAAATACTTCCCAATTTCATTTTAAACTATTTCAGGCTTGGAAGGTTAGTGTTTCAGGCAGGCTCTGTGACACCTCTGAAGTCAGGAAGACATGATTTTGAATACAGCCTCAGATATTTACTGACTGTATGAACGTAGACAAGTCCCTAAACCTTTTTCAATCTATTTTTCCATCCTTGAAATGTGTAAATCATAGTACCAACATCACAGGATTGCTTAGAATATCAAATAATATGAAAAATTCTTTGTAAGTCTTACAAACAAACTATACAAATATTAACTTTTATTATTGTAGGTTTTATCATCATTATTATTTTTTCAGTATTAGCCTCCTAAGGATGAGGTGATTCCCCATCATTCTTTGTCATTCATTATATTATATACAATGGTTTGAGTTTTTTTTTTCTGACTTAAAGATTTTAACAGAATTCATAACCTCTTAAGAGCTTCCCAATTGATTGGAATAAAATATTAATAACAGTAATGCTAGGTAACATTTATATAGCTCTTTCAATGTCTTCAAACCATTTTAGAGTTCATATTTCATTTGATATTTTAACATTACTGGGCATCTGTTGAGGTTTGGAATTCAAAATAAGTAAATAGGTAAATACTAAAATGAGATATTAGAGCCTTATATATCACTCTTCTTATTTTATCCATGAGGAAACCAGAGACTACTAATATTAAATGGATATTTCAACATTATACAAGTAGTAAGTAACAAGTAGAGTCCTATTATGAAGTCTGATGCACGGTTTTGTTAGAATTGACTATGGCATATATATTATAAGAATATTTGGTGATATTCACCATATTTTAATACTTTTATAAATCTGTGATATCACCAAATCTGGAGACAGCCTTCATCAATACAGATGATGAGTAATTCAAACTTACTCCTTCTATAAATTCCTTTTCCATGTCTCCAGTAAATCAACCATCCAATATCTCTTGAAACAATTGGATTATATGCATACATGAAAATTAATGTCATAATTAAAATGATATAGAGTTGAAATTTAGAACCCATGATATTGAACCAACTGGCTCCACTAAAACCCAAATGATTTATTGGATCATAGTGATGAATCTAGTTCTGAAGAAATGTACAGGTAAAGGAAGAGTAAGGAAGGATGATATGGCAGATATTGCCAAACAGTAATGGAGAAAAGAAAAGAAATCCCCCTATTTGACAATCAAATACTTTAAAATCTTGATTATAGCCTGTTTCTATATATCATTCAGTTATCTACCCTACCTCACAAAATTCTCTATTGTAGTCAAACTGGACAACTTGCCTTCCCCTAAATTTCTACCACAAATCTTTGGGTTTATGTACAGGTTGTTATTGAGACCTAGAATGCTTTCCTTCATAAACTTTGCCTCTTATATTTCCTAGCTCCCTTGAAGATTCAGCTCAGGCACCTCCTCCACTGTGAAGACTTTCCTGATACCTCTAAGCATTATATCTGAAAAAGATAAAGGAAGGAAGGTTTAAGGAAGGAAGGAAGGAAGAAATGAAGCAAGGAAAAAAGAAAAGAGAGATAAGAAAACAACAAAAGATAAGATCAGGTTTTAACTAAGGTTTCCATATCTATCATCTAGGTAATAAATGTGAAGATTTTTTTTTCACAGAGAGAAATAGCTAATGGATGACAAAATTTATGAGAGTACAATAATTCTGTATTTTATCTATTAAAGCACAAATGTTTTGTAATCTATATCATTAGAAAGAATGCCTCAATCAACAGACTTAGGAAGTGTTGAAATCTGAGAGTACTATTAGGAAAACAGCTGAGTGGTAGAGCGAGGGTACCCATGTCTTCTTTTTTT
>CM053583.1:139967057-139986224 GCA_028627135.1 Pseudochirops cupreus
ATGACATACACTCTAACATGGCTACCTTGTCCTGCAGGAGAATAGGGGAGAACGGGGCGGGGGGGGGGTGATAAAGTGGAGGGCAGGTTTGGGGAGAGGGTTGTTAGAAGTACACACTTCTGTAAAGGGACAGGGACAAAGTAGAGAATAGAACAAGGGGAGGGTGTGATGTAAAGGAGGGAAATATTGTCAGTGTTATACAATATGTTCATTGTGGAGATGTTCTGTGTAATTACACATGTATGGCTTGTATTAAATTACCTGTCTTTCCAGTGGTTGTGGGTGACAGAGAGCACTTAGTAAGTTGAATATGAAGGGATAAAATCTAAAAAATGAAATTAGGTGGTGAGAGAGGTGTATACTGGGAGAAGGAGAAGGGGAAAAGAAGAATGAAGTAAATTTCTTGACATGAAAGAGGTAAGAAAAATATTTTACAATTGAGGGGATGAGGGGGGAGGTGAGAGGGAATGAGTGAATCTTACTATTGGCTTAAAGAGGGAACAACGTACACACTCAATTGGCTATGAAAATCTATCTTAACCTACAGGAAATTAAGGGGAAGGGGAGAAGGGGGGGGAGGGTGATAGAAGGAAATGTAGAAAATGGGGAGAAGGGATAATTAGAAGGTGTCATTTTTGAGAAGGGAAAGTGTGATAAGAGAGAATAAAATTGATGGTGAGCAGGATAGGATGCAGTGAAATATAGTTAATCTTTCATGCATGACTGTTATAGAAATGGTTTGCATGACTACACATGTATAATTTATATAGAATCACTCATATTTTCAGTGAGGGTGGGTGGAGAGCAAAAGTTGGGTGCAGAGAACATGGAGTTCAAAGTTTTAAAAATGAATGTTAAAAATTATTTTTGCATAGAACTGGGAAATAAGATATACAGGCAATAAGGTATAGAACTTTATCTTGCCATATAGGAAAATAGAAGGGAATTGGATAGAGAAGGGGAGGATGATAGAAGGAAGGACATTTTGGGGGAATGGGTAATTAGATTGCATGTTGTCTTGGAGTTGGAGGAGGGGAGAGGTGAGGAGAAAATATGAATATCAAAATCTTTTGGAAGTGAATGTTGAAAACTAAAATAAATAAATTAATAAAACAAACAAAAAACAAACAAAAAAGGAGTGTTAGACTTAGCAATAAGATGGGAAAAAGAAATTGAAGGAATTAGAAAAGGCACTGAGGAAACAACACTATCACGCTTTGCAGATGATATTATGGTACAATCAACTAAAAAGCTGTTTGAAATAATTAACAACTTTAGAAATTTCAAAGGATATAGAATAAACATATGTAAATCTTCAGCATATATATATACATACATACATATACATATATACATATATACATAACTACATATGTGTATATATATACATATGTGTGTGTGTATATATATATAAAACAAAACCCAGCAGCAAGATATAGAAAAAGAAAGCTCTACACAATATAAAATATTTCAGAATCTTCTTGTCAAGACAAACCCAGGAACTACATGAATACAATTATAAAAACTACTGAAAAAATCCAAAGTTTCTCACACAAATAAATTCAGATGTAAACAAGTGAGAAAATATCAATTACTCATAAGTATGTCAAGTTAATGTAATAAAATGGTAATTCTACCTAAATTAATTTGCTTATTCAGTGTTATGCCAACTTATTTTTCATAGGATGTTGAGTTCTAAATTTTGTAGATAGAAAAACAAAATAACAAAATTAATCTGGAAGAAAAAAAGGTCAAGAATATCAATGGAGTTAATCTTAAAAATGCAAAAGGAGGGTAGCTTAGCCATACCAGACCTAAAACTATGTTATTAAGAAACAATCTTCAAAAATATTTAGTACTGACTAAGAAATAGAGTGGTGGGTCAGTGGAATAAATTAGGTACACAAGACAAACCAGCAAATGACTATAGTCATCTTTTGTTTTATAAACCCAAAGATTCCAACTTCTGGGTAAAGAGCTATTTAAGAAAAACTTTTGGGAACAGTGGTAACTAGTATGGCAGAAACTATGTGTAGATCAACATCTTACACCTTATACCAAGATAAGGTCAAAATGGGTAAATGATTTAGGCATACAGTGTGATACCATAAGCAAATTTGCAGAGCAAGGAATAATTTACCTGTCAGATCTATGAAAGAGCAAAGCATTTATGACCAAACAAAAAATAGGGAACATTATGAAATGCAAAATGGATGATTTTGATTACATCAAATTGAAAAGGTTTTACACAAAGCCAATGGAAAAGTTTTTATACAAAACCAAAGAAAATAATAAATGCTGAAGATGTGGGGAAATTGGAACACTAATGTGTTGTTGGTGGAGTTGTGAATTGATCCAATCATTCTGCAGAACACTTCAGATCTAGGCCCAAAGGTCAATCAAACTGTGCATGCCCTTTGATCCAGCACTATGTAATGGCAAGCACAGAAGTAGTTCACACCTTTTTTCAGCTATTGAATTAACACCTTGTTTCAGTTCCAGTTTCTTTTGAGCCTTATATCAAGTCTGTGAAGAAACAGAATGTATGAACCCCATGACTTGTGAACCCTAGAACTCATGAAATCCAGCAACAGGAAAGGTAAGAGCTAATGATCATAGGTAAGGAGAGGCTCAAGCTAGGGATAGCAGAACTCTGAAGAGGACTGTTGTGGTAGCAGAGTCAAGAAGGAGAAAATTTGTGGTATGCCAGCATTCTGTCTGCTCTGTCTCTGTTGATGTTTGTTTGTGATACTTTGTACAGAAGCCCTGGAACCTTACTGGAAACTCGGAAAGTAGACTTTCTGGTTGTATGTATACAGAAGTCCTGGAGGAGGATTTTGGAGGTCCTGGGACTTTACTGATGTTTTGTGCTGACCTCTTGGACCTTGTTTGCGGGTCTGTGTTGATTTCTGTGTTGATGCTTTCTGTTGAGTTCTCAGTCCTTGTTGGTGGGTCTAAGTTGATTTCACAGGCAGATAGAGAATTGATGATGGTGCCAGCAATGTACATGAATATTATTGTGGCTCTCTCAAGCTTTGTATTCCCAGAAACAGGAACTGTGGAGGACTTGAGGTGAACTGGACACTGTGAACTTCAAAATGGAATGGGAACTGGATGGAAAACTAGACAAGGAACTGAATGAGGAACTGGGAGCTGCCTGCCTTTGAACTAAGGTGACAGTTGGAGCTGGGAACATGGAAGAGGAATGATGGAAGCTGAGAGTCAGGGTCGAGTCAAGCTGAAAGAAGACTTTACTTGGATACTGTGTACTGAGAAGATCATGATTTACTGTGACCTAGAGGTGGAGAATTTTGACTTTTGTACTTTGTGGTTGAATCAAAGATTTTGTGATTGACTAAATTAATGTACTTTGTTGAAAACTATTGTGACCACTTTGGTGAAAACTATGTGGCCATATTAGTGATAAGTTGTTGAGTTGTGACATGCAAATGCTGTGTTTTGATTTTCTTTGATAAGTTGTAACATTGTGAATGCTGTGCCCTTATTTTCTGTGAATGTTTTGTTTTGATTTGTTATTGAATAAATGGAGAGTTTGCCATACGATGTAATCAGAATCTTCAAAGCTTTTCACAGTAGTAGTCCTCTGGAAAGGTGCTTATAAATGGCTTTACACACTACTATGAGGTCAACACAAATTTAAAAAAAATCAGTAATCATGTATTAATTCTCTCCTAATTGGCAGCTACTGTGATAAGTGCTGGGAATACAAAAAGAGTCAAAAGACAGTGCCTGCCCTCAAAGAGATTACAGTTTAATTTGCCAGACAAAAAGCAAACAAATATATACAAATCAAACTATTAAAACTCAATAATTAACCAAGTAAAGGCAGCAGAAGAGGAAGTCATTGTTGAAGAATTCTTGTGGAAGGTAGGACTTCAGTTAGGACAGAAAGTAAGCTAGGCAAGTCAGGGAGTGGAGCTAAGGAACAAGAGAATTCAGAGAAAATGGAAGCAAAAGAGAGTATCTTGTATTTGGAACAGTGAGGAGGTCAATACTGGATCAAGGAGTAAGAGGCAGAAAGTAAGGTATAAAAAGATTGGAAATTTGGGAGGCAGCTAAATGTTAAAGGTCTTTGAATGCTAAACAGAACATACTCTCCAATCTTTTCTGAATCTTTCAGAAATATTTGCAATCATGTTGAAGAGCTTCCTATTCCTTCTATGAAGAAAATATGCACACACACCCCAGATCTCCTTAGACTGACATTTAAAACCTGCTATCTGGCTTTTCCACCCCAGTCCTACTCTTTCGGACATTTTTCTTTTAATTATTCCAATTACTTCATTATTCCCCAAACATAACATTCATCTCTTCTTTCTTGGAACCAGCAATTACCCTTTGAAGGTTGTACTCTTTTTTCACCTATGACTCAAAATTCTTATTTTCCTTATTAGCTTATGTTAGTACAGTTAATGTTTGCAAAATGCTTAAATCCTCACTCAAATGTTTCCTTCAAGATCAGCTCAGGTGTCATCTCCTACAAAAATACTTTCTTGAACTTCTTGTTGCTAATGTTGTCTCTCCTCAAATGGCCCTTTATTTAGAGCCAGAAGGTGACTAGAAGGTGCCCTAGAGATAAAATGAGACTTTTCTCAGTATTAGGGTAATTGGAGGAAATATATACTACATGCTACATACATACATACATATATACATACATACATACATACATACAGGTGTGTATGTGTGTATACATACCTCTGTGTGTGTGTGTGTGTGTGTGTGTGTGTGCATGAGAGAAAGAGAGAGCCCACATGATAAGTTGAATAGGAAGGGATGATATCTGCAAAATAAATTAAGAGGTGAGAGAGGAATATATTGTGAGAAGGAGAAAGCGAGAGATAGAATTGGTTAAATTATCTTACACAAAGCAGGCAAGAAATAGCTTTTATATAGG
Organism: Pseudochirops cupreus; assembly: GCA_028627135.1. Lineage (NCBI taxonomy): Eukaryota > Metazoa > Chordata > Mammalia > Diprotodontia > Pseudocheiridae > Pseudochirops > Pseudochirops cupreus. Next base: position 139,971,976 of record CM053583.1, read on the forward strand.
AGGGCATGAGAAGGGAGGTGAGAAGGAATGAGTAAACTTTACTCTCCTTGGATTTGACTTGGGTGTGTAAAGGCATTCACATTTAATTTGATACCTTACCCTACAGGAAAGAAGGATAGAGGGGGATTGGAAGCGGGGGATGATAGAAGGAATGGAGATTGGGGGAGGTAGTCAGAAGGAAACACATCTACTGTTTGATAAACCCAAATATTCAAGCTTCTGAAATAACAACTCACTATTTGACAAAACCTGCTGAGAAAATGGAAAATATGCAGAGGCCATCATTTTACACTGTATACCAAAACAAAGTCAAAATGGATGCATGATTCAGATATAAAGACTGATACTATAAGGAAATGAGGAGAACAAGGAATAGTTTAACTGGCAGATTTATGGATAAGGGAAGAATTTATGTCCAAATAAGAGATAGAAAACATTATAAAATACCAAATGGATAATTTTGATCACATTAAATTGAAAATTTTTGGCACAAAAAAAGCCAGTGCAACCAAGATTACAAGTAAAACAGAAAACTGGGAAAGAATTTTCATAACCGGTGTCTTTGATAAAGGCCTCTTTTCTAAAATATATAGAGAACTGAGTCAAATTTATGAGAAATACAAGTCATTCCTCAATGGATGAATGTTCAAGGGATATGAACAGGCAGTTTTCAGAGGAAGAAGTTAAAGCCCTCTCTTGGCATATGAAAAAATGCTCTCAGTCACCATGGATTAGAGCAGCAGTTCTCAACCTGTGGGTTGCAACCCCTTTGGGGTCAAATGACCCTTTCGCAGGGGTCACGCGGTTGCCTAAGACCATCAGAAAACACATATTTCTGATGGTCTTAGGAACCTCCTTTATCTGTCTCCAGGAAGCTCCTCCCACATGCAGACTCACCTACGTGCCACTATTAAAGGGTCGTAGCATTAGGAAGGTTGAGAATGACTGGATTAGATAAATGCAAATCAAAATGACTCTGAGGTACTGAAGAAGTGTGGAAGTGGGTGGATTTCTATGAAATCCTTTCAGGGTTCTTTGTCTGAAATGAATTACTGGACTTCAGCTATCTTTTGGCAGAGTTACAAAAGTTTATTATTAAGCTGACTTCCCAGTGGGCAGGAGAGGGTGGTAAGAGGACCTGCAAGCTTACAGGAGTCTAAAGCAGAATTATAAAGTGTAATGTTACACTTTGCAGTGGGCAGGAAAAGGGTAAGGATAGCCTGCAAAGTGCAGGGGATAGAGATGCAGTTTTTAAAGCTATAGAAGTGTCAGTCAAAGGCTGATTATGCTAACTAGGTGGGCAAGGGTAGAGTTAGGGAGCGGTTAGGAAGGAGTTTAGGAGTGGTCAGTGCTAAAAGGGACATGGACTTTTTATATCAACTGTGCAGGTATATTGGCCATAATTCACTGGGACATCTCCCTGGAGTGGCTATGAGGAGGTGTGGTTTTTGCCTTGACATGTCACTAGGTTACTCTTGGTCAAGGCTGAATGAGATAGGTCCTCATCTTGGACAATACGGCTGTTGGGAGGGTAGGTTTGATTGTTTCAGAAGTTGTCAAGTCTGGAAGCTAGTCTGATTAGGGATTCAGGAGGTACCATATTGAGAGGAGTTTTCTCTTCTGATAATGTTGTTCAAGGTTTTTGGGTGCAGCTGGCCACTTAGAACAAAGGAGGTCTCTAAACTAGGGGTTTAACGATTTAATGCTTAGGTGATATACTCATAGGTAACTGTATTTAGGCAGACTGCTAGCTCAGGGAAAAGACTTTTAGGCTGGGGGTAGGGAAGAGGCAGTGTTAATGCCTTTATGGCCGGGGGAAATTGTGACTTTAACAACTTAATTGAACAAGCTTGTTACAAACTGATGTTACATACATAGGTACTAGAACACAAGTAAGATTTTACAAACTGAGGTTACAGACAAAGCATTCCAGACCCCATCAGTACCACTTCACACCTATCAGATCAACTAATGTGACAAAAGAGTAAAATGATAAATGCAGAAGATGTGGGAAAATTGGAACATTAATGCATTGTTGGTGGAATTAAGAACTAAGTCAACCATTCTGGGGAGCAAATTGAAAATATGTCCAAAAGGCTATAAAAATGTGAATACCTTTTTACCAAGCAAACTACTTCTAGCTCTGTGTCCCAAATAGATAATACAGATGGGAAAATCTTCACAGCAGCTCTTTTTGCCTTGGCAAATAATTGGAAATTGAGGTGATTCCCATCAGTTGAGGAATGGCTGAGTGGTAAGTGAATGTAATGGAACACTATTGTGCTATAAGAAATGATGAACAGATTTCAGAAAAACTGGAAAGACTTGAATGAACTGATGCTGAATTAAGTGAGCAGAACCAGGAGCACATTGTGCACAGTGACACTCATAATGCATAATGACTAACTTTGATAGACTTATCTCTTCTTAGCAATGTAAGAATCCAGTATAACTCCAAAGGACCTGTGATGGAAAATGCTGTCAACATCAAGAAAAAAGAATTATGGAGTCTGAAAGCCGATGGAAGTATATTATTTGCTGTCTCTTTTTTCCTCTTTTTTTGTTTATTTCTTCTTTCTCATAGTTTATCCCACAGCTTCTAATTCTTTGCAATGTGACTAATGTGATCACAGGGTCAATGTGAATATATATATATATATATATATATATATATATATATATACATATATATATATATATGTATATATATATATATTATATATATAATTATACACCATCTTGGGTCAGGGAAAACAAGAAATGGGGAGAAAATTGGAACTCAGAATCTTATGGAAGTGAATGTTGAAAAATAAATATAAATAAATTTCACAATGTGCACATCAACTAAATGCTCACCTCTTGAAAGATTTAATAAAGAATCTTAATTATCCCATGGGAACTACCAAATTTTATGTCATATTAGAAGCATACTATTGTGGATGTATGGTTCCTTGGGAGACCCAACCAAACAAAAACAGATACTATACTTTTTACGTGACCTGGCTTAGGTAGTCAATAATATGACATGTAATATAATATTTTACACCAATTCGAAAATACATATTTTGGTCATAAACTATGAATTTATCTTTATGAACTGCAGTATAGACTAACCCCATATTAATGTTAATTGAAGATTAACACTATGTCTATAACATATATCACACACATATAATGACACTATGCTCTTGATATTGTAACACCATGCACCAGCAGATTCCCAAAAGAATGCTAATGTAAACAGCTTTTAAGGTTCAGATTACATAGTTTAGTGAACACTCTTGTGTTCCATTACAAGTCAAGGCAAACATTCACAATACATCACAATATAATATTCACAACATTACATCTTATCACAGAAAATCACAATATATTGTTCATAACAGCTTAACATTAGAATCGCCACACAGTTTTCACTAGAGTGGGCGCAATATTTAGAACAAAGCATTGAGCTGATTCACAAAACAGCAATCAATACTCAATCATTCAATCTATTCACAATAAAATAATCAGTCTTCCACTCATGGGGCAAAAAATACTTAATCATTCAATCAATTCACAAAATGATAATCAAACGCACTCATGGGGCAACTATTAACTTAATCAGTCACTAATCTAGATTTCTGGTTACTATCATTAATCACTAGCACAGTCATTAGAAAACCACACAAACTCATCCAAGGGGAAGCCTTTTTCTTTGTCTTGACTCTGAGTGGTCTCTCTGATTCCCTGGATGCCCTTCCATGGTCCCAGCGCTCTCCTGAATCCACCAAACAGTCACCTGGATTCAGAAGCAGGCAGCTCTCAGGTCCTTGTCCAGTCCTCAGAGGTAGACAGCTCCCAGGTCCTTGTCCAGTTCTCAGGGCAGTTCCTGGCACACACTGAAGTTCACAGGGTCCAGCATATCTCAAACCCTTCACCACTTCTCTTGCTTGGAACTCAAAGATCAGCCAGGCCATGGAACAAACAAAATCATATCCTGGTTATGCTTCTTTAGTCCTCTAGCAATTCAGCTGGCCTTAGGACCCAGAAGGAATATCAGCCTTCCAGGCAAGTGCTCTCAGCCTTCCAGGTGGCCTTCTCCAGATTCTGGTCTCAGGAAAACTCCATCTCAGTTCTCGTTCAGCTTCCAAATGCTCAAAGAGAAACTCCCTCCCACCCTCAGCTGGCTTCAGTCTCCATGATTCTCCCTTCACCATGTGCAACATTCCAATTCTCTCTCTCTCTGTCTCTGAAATTCTTGCTTGTATACACACACTGGCCTCCTGTCTAGCTAATCCCCTTCTTCCACGTCAACAGAGGAGTTCAAACTTTCTCAACAGTGGGACAGAATTCACACCTTCCATACTTAGCCCCAAGTTACTAAGTTCTAAGCATCTGCTAAACTGATTGCTGTAACAGATATCTGCATATATATTCCACTTGGTTCTGTGAGAGATGTTAAGTGTTTTGTCCACCATCACATAACTAGTATGTGCCAAAAGCAGTTCTTGAACACAGGCCATTTTTACTCTAAGACTAGTCTTCTATTTGTTATATCCTAGTTTCTCTCCACGAACCTGCATTTGTGAGTATTTAGGTATATACCTAATTTTCAAATAAATCTCATCTTCTGACTAGGGATGAAAAATGATACATTTCAGTTTAGTGGATGCTGACCACAGAATAAAGGTGTGATTTTTGGCTGTATCCCTGAAGTGTGACTATGCAATAATAAAGTTGATTCCACAAACCACGTGAAAATGATTTGCATTACCTTATAGTCACACCTTACATCCTTCTGAATTATCAGGGAGAATTTTCATCAGCACTGAATATGGTGTGACACTTTTTTTCTGTATAGCATAAATTGGCAGAAGCTTCACTGTCATTTCCAAAAAATAAAAACAAAACAAAGTTCAGCTTTCAAACATGAATTCACTGGATAGCTTCTACTTCTAAAGGAAATGACAGATTACTTTTGAAGAACATTCAACCAAAATATAAAAAAATAAAAAACTTGTACAGTGTTTGTGAAAGACAATTGCTTCATTACATCATACTAAACAACCTTATCCTACCACTACCACTGAAGACATATTGACATACTAGATAGAGAACTGACATTAAGATCAGGAAGGAAAAAATTAAAATATCATTTCTAACACTTACTGGCTGGGTAATTTGAGGGAAGATCATTAATCTGTCAATGACCCCAAGCAAAAAAAAATTAAAAAAGAAAGACAAAGAAAAAGAAAAGAAAAGAAAAGAATAGATTTGAGGGTAGCTGTCAGTAAACATTAGTTGAGGGAGGTTCCTTCCTTAGAGTTTCCTATGCTGGAAGATAATAGAGTAAAAGCAGTGAATTGCTTGAGTTCTCCCCCAAATCCCTCCAAATACCTGTAAAAATGTCTCTAAACAAATTCTAAAGTTAACAGGAGCCACAAAATGACAGAGTGAAACCAATTACCAGCCCAAGGAAGCCAGGAAGGATGACTGGAAGGGTCTATTGCCCCAGATTGGAAGCAGAGTGCAATTCAGAATGGGCTGCACCAGCACAGACACAGCCACACTAGGTCTCATGGGACTATCACTGGCAACTATGGTGGTTTCCAGACTTTTCAACCCACAAATACCAAAGACAGCATATAAGGTCAATGGGAAAACTCTATGGGACCAGGTTGAAAGAGGAGCACAGTATGGCTGGGGTTCAGTCAGAGCCCTGAGATGGCAAATGTACTGGTGGCAGCAGCAATAGCAGCAGCAGCAATGGCTGCCTGCAGAGCTCTGAGCTCACAGAATGTGGGACATTGAGAGGCTGATAAAAAAATAAAAACCCTGAAACTTGGGATAGTACACCCACATCCACTCCACCACCACCATTGGAAGAAAAGCCCTTCCTTGAAAAACAGTTAGAAAGTCAAGAATATGATGGAGAATATGAGCAAACAACATTAAAAAAAAGCCTCAGACTATAGAATCTTACTTGGGTGAAAAAGAAGATCAAAACATACAACCAGAAGAAGACAACAAAGTCCAGGTTTCTATGTCAAAAACTTCTAAGAAAAATATGAATTGGTCAAACGCCATGGAAAAGATCAAAAAAGATTTTAAAAATCAAGTACAAAAAGTAGAGTAAAAATTGGGAAGAGAAATGAGAATGATGCAAGAAAATCATGAAGAATGCATAAACAGCTGGCTAAATGAGACCCCAAAAGATGGTGAAGAAAATAACACCTTAAAAAAATAAACTAACCCAAATACAAAAAGAGGTCCAAAAAACCAATGAGGAGAAGAATTCCTTAAAAGGTAAATTGACCAAATGGAAAAGGATTTCCACAAGCTCACTGAAGAAAATAATTCCTTAAAAATTTGAATGGAGCAAATAAAAGCTGATGACTTTAAGAGAAATCAAGAAACTATAAAATAGAATCAAATGAATGGGAAAAAAAAATAGAAGACAATGTGAAATTTCTCATTGGAAAAACCACCGACCTGGAAAACAGATCCAGGAGAGATAATTTAAATATTATTGGACTATCTAAAAGCACTGATTAAAAAAAATAGCCTAGTCATCATCTTTCAAGAAATTATCAAAGAAAACTGCCTTGATATTCTAGAATCAGAGGGTAAAACTGAAATTGAAAGAATCCACCTATTGCCTCCTGAAAGAAATCCCCAAAAGAAAATTCCTTGAAATATTGTAGCCAAATTCTATAGTCCTGAGGTGAAGGAGAAAATACTGCAACCAGTCAGAAAGAAACAATTCAAGTATTGTGTAAATACAATCAGGAGAACACAAGATCTAACAGCTTCTACATTAAGGGATTGAATGGCTTGCAATATGATATTCTGGAGGTCATAGGAGCTAAGATTAAAACCAAGAATCACCTACCTAGAAAAGCTAAGCATAATACTTCAGGGGGAAAATATGTATTCAATGAAATACAGGGTTTTTGAGCATTCTTGATGAAAAGAAAATTTGATTTTCACATATAATATTCAAGAGAAACATGAAAAGGTAAATAGGAAAGACAGTAAGGTAAATTAAAGCAGAGGTGTGAAATTCACCCATCTTAATCAGATTGTAATGCAATTGGTAAATGTTTAACAAAATAAATTAAACAACTAAAACACAGATGATATTAATTTGTGGTTTTCTAAGACAATGTGTAGCCTGCAGATATCTACATTGGACAGAATGGTTCCAAGCAATCCTTCTACCCAAAGGGGAGGAAGCAGTAAATATGAGGAAGGGAAGATGGCCAATATTAAGCAGAAATGGAAATTATTCTTGTTGTTTAGCTTTCATTTTTGAAGAGTAATGATCACATGACCAATGATGTCTCCACTTGATAGTGAATTGGAATTAATAACGCAGAATTGTAGTACCATATATGAAGAATAGAGAGAAAGCAAGTTTGACTGACTCAAAGTATGCAGGAAGGTTAATGTTGGGGTTCAGAGTCAGGAGAGCTGGTTCAGATTTTTAAAAAGAATTCAATCAGACCTCCTCTTTAACCAAACGGAGGTTTATTAAGGCAAAAGCATGCGGGCCTGAGAATTAGCAAGGAGCTAAACAAAGACAATGATATAGGACAAGGACCAGACTTAACATAGCCCGAAAGCTATACAAACTATAGGATGGTGATGTAAGTTTTAGAATTTCTGAAGGGGGTTAGATATTTAGGGATAAGATAAGTCTTGCAAAATAAAGAAACAGGATGAGGACAATTAATGACACAAGAAAAAGGAGACAAGGGAATTTTTATGACGCAAGATGAAAGTATACAAAGAATTTTAGGATAAGGGGAAATTTGGTGGTATTTCAAGATAAGGAGAGACTTTGGGATATTAGAGAATGAACAATTGAATCCTTAGGGCCCCTCTGTATTTTAGGGTGGTATTTTAGCTATTTTAGAGGATAAACTGGTAAAAGAGCAACTCAACCTTTAGGGAACCTTTGTATCCATATCAGTTAAGAAAATACATTGAGGCTGGAAACATAGGTTTAAGGTAGATTGCATAGAGATTTTAAAACCTAATGGGAGAATATACATTTTGTGAAAAATTTCATTGGAATGAAATTGTCTCATATGTGCTTAAGTAAAATCACTCTACAAGTCAATAGATGGTCGTTTGGAGGGGAAAGAAATGAAATAGGGAGACCAATTAAAGGCCACTTCTTGAACTTCCAAGCAGGCTTGAACAAAGGAGGTAGTTGTTTAAAGAGAGGAAAATGGTCAAATTTGAATGATTATGTCCCTAGAAACAACAAACTTATGCAACTGATTGACTAAATGTGATAAGAGCACAAGTAACCAAAGATAATGAAGGTACTTTCAGAGAACTTTGTAAGAATGTTAATACCATGAAAAATGTAGAGGAAGCTTAGTAGAAGAGTGGGATTAGAAGGGAAAAAGTTGCATTTTAGACACTTTAAGTGGGAAAATCTAACAGAAATATTTACAAATTATATGCAAAATGCTCGAAATCTTATTACCAGAATGGTAATATTAATATTTCCCTAGCAGTAAGTTTGTGACCCTATCCTCCTTTGGCTACCCTAACTCAAAACTACAAGAGAAATGGATTTTGACATGAATAAAAAAAATAATAATAAAAGCTTTCTTTTCTATAGTCCTTAAAATTAGCAAAGCCCTTTTCAGGTGTTATCTCATTTGATTATGACAACAATGTCAAGATAGACTACATATGTTTCATTACCCCTATTTTACAGATGTGAAAAATGAGAGTCAAATCAATTACCAGTGACGTAGTCAGTTAGTAACAGTGAAAGAATTGAAAGACAGATTTCTCCTTATTCCAAGAAAAGAATTCCTACTATTATATAAAATTTCCTCCTGAATTCCATTTTATGAAACATTAGTCTGAATCATAATGTTTTTTTAAAGTCAGCTTTTTAAATGTTGTTGTGTGTGTTCTTTAATTAAGTTACTATTTGCCAAAATATTTAGGTGGAAGTAAATGCGATAGCTCATTAACAGATGATTTACTATCTTTACACATGAAGCCCAGTATGAATTTGTACTTGGCACCTGTGACTAACTGCCATTTGGAACAGCTTTCCAGTAAGGAGACATTTGAGGAAAGTGATTCTATGTACTCTAAGTGTTCATTCTAGCAAGGCAGATTACACACAACCCTGGAGGAATGACAGGATGCAATAAGTGTTTTTAATGCATGGAAAAAAATAAAAATTTTGCTGAAGCCAGAGCATTTGACTTAAAGGAAGATAGAAAACACAACATAACTTGTGTTTTTCGCTTTATCTCCCTGTGTCATAAGGAAAAAAAAAAGTATTGAGGAAGGTAGGATTCAGTTGGGAAGGATGAATTACTCTGGACATCATTTACTTATTTTTTTTTAATCAACAATATAGAGGAACTAGGATTTGCAATTAGAAATTCACACTTAAGGATAAAATCTCAGGTGTCTTCTGGGTGCTTTCACTTGTATGAAGATTTCCCTGATGATCACATTGTTAATTACAGTGATATAAATTTAAAAGAGGGTATTGTGGTGCAGAGTGTGCTGGGCTGAGAGTCAGAGATACTTTTAATTCTTGATTACAATGTCACCCTGGGCAAATAATCACCCTGAGTTTTTTTGTTTCCTTATTCATAAAGCGCAATTACCTTCATGATGTGTCATGAAGAGTAAATGAAAAGATGGATAGGTGCAACATGGTAAGTTAAAAGGGAGCTTACTTTGGAAATATAGGACTGGGTTGAATCATGTCTCTGCCAGTTACCATAGTTGATACATTGGCAAAGTGCTATAAGCACTCTATATTTAAGTTTCCTCATGTGTAAAATGAGACTGGACTACATGATACCTTAGTTCCCTTCTAGGTCAAAAACTATGATCCTAAGTAAAGTTCTTTGCAAATTTTAAATTGCTAAAAAAAATGTGAGACATTTGTGAACACAACAAATATTTATATAGCATTTTATAGTTTGCAAAAATATACATACATTACCATAGGATGTCTCTCAGCAAGCCTGACAAAGAAGTGATAGAGGTATTATTTTTTTCAATTTTACAAATGAGAAAGGGCAACGAGGTGACACAGTGGATAGAGTGACAGGTCTGTAGTCAGGAAGACATATTTCAGAGTTCAAATCTGGCCTCAGACATTTATTAGCTGTGTGACCCTGGGCAAATCACTTCACCATTTTTACCTCAGGTCCTCATTAGCAAAATGAGCCGGAAGAGAAATGGCAAAGCACCCTGTTATCTTTGCCAAGAAAATCGCAAATGGGGGTCATGAAGAGTTGGACACAACTGACATGACAGAAAGACAACATATGAGGAAACTGAGGCTAATAGTCTAAATGATTTGTATAGGATCACACAGATTTTTACTTAGCCAAAATTGGAAAGATGATCTTGCTGTTCTAAATACAAAAATCTTTCCCTTTGCACATTCCTTAAGGGCTAAAAGCAGCATGTGATAGCTGAATGTGGATAGTAAGTAGAAAGCTGACTCATAAACAGTTACCTAGATACTAGAGGCAATACAAAATGCATTGTACTAAACTAAAGAGCATAGTCTACAATTCAATGAGTATTGGTCTCTCAGTTACCAGGACCCTTGCTTTTAGAACAAGGAGCCCCAATCAGTCAAGCTACTTCATTCCAATCTATAATATTAAGCTAAAACCATGTCAGAGTTTTGCTATTTTTGTTTCTTTGCTTTACAAAGCAAAAAATAAAAAAAAAATAAAAATAAACAGCGCTTCCCCTGAAGGAGTTTACATCCTATGATAAGAGAAAACATGGACGCATGTAAATGTGTCATTGAGATATCAGATGAACATGAAGGGGGACAGTATATTTTGGGTATACACCTATCTATGATTCATGGGTGCATACGAAAAAGAGTTATGCAGACTGAGGAGATATGGACACACTACAATTTCATCAGTGGAATAAATACATCAAGTCATGAATTGACTATTGAATATTGAGATGCTAATTCATAAGTAAATGTTGTCATAAAAAACATTATGACATAGGACAAAAGTTCTTCAGTTAGATAAAGGAAGACTTTGGTAAAAATTCTGTCTTTGACATTTTCTGTCCATGTAGCCTTTCCCAAATCATTTAGAACTCAGGGTTTTGGGGATGTCCTTGTATTGTTTTTTTTTCCCCTTGTTTGTTGGCATGTGGAATTCTCAGAGCCTAAATTCCCCATAACTGGTGAAAGCTGCTATCTGCATTTAGAAATGTGTAAGAACTTCATTATATTTTACACAGAATTGTTATTTTAAGGAGGAGCTCCAGAATAGCCTGGTTCTTCATTCATTTCCAAGCTGCACTCCTGACTCTCATGGAATTTCTCCACAAGGCCCCAGAAACTTCACCATACTGTAAGTTCTCACTCAGCTCCTGAGACTTCACATGGTGGAAATATCCTTGGTTATGTATCATTTCCTTCTGATTGATAAGAGTTTTTTTGGTTGTTGTCTTTTTCTCCCCAGAAAGTCCATTTTAAGGAAAAGGCCCAGGCCACACATTGTTTTAATCTGCTTCAAGTTATTCTCTTGACACAACTGGACTTTCTCTAAAATATGTCCCAGCTGGATATCTCCATCTCATTTAGCTCTCTACAAAGCTTTTCTGCTTCTTTTGATGTGTTGTATTCTACTAATAGAAGAGAAGTTCCCCGTATACAGTCAGGCTTTCTGCTGGTATTCCTGATGCTTAGCGCTGTGATTGTTACACAACAAGTGTTTAATAATTACTTAGAAATGGGCCTAATAGTTTCTATATGGTAATATACCTGAATTTAAGCTAAGACCATATAACTAGAAGCGTGTTATTAGAAAATATAGTTAGCATTAAATTTTACAAACAATCATTAAAAGAACAATGATGATTTAAAGAATGATGATTATGTTCTGCATAAGAAAATTATTTTATACTCAGTATGTTATTATATTCCTTCTGCATAGAAGAATGCTTCTTAAAGTACTTTTCCAATCTTCTGCTATAGTAAAAAGCTCACAGCTTACAAATTGTCTCAAGTCAAATGCTTCAAAGAAAAGTCTATTGTGGTGATTATCAAAAAAAGTCTTCTAGAAATATCAATATGTAATTATAAAAGCATGATTATTCTTTTAAAAGAGCAATTGAGATATAAAGTTTCAACTCCATGATTCCTTTTAATGTATGTTAAAAATAAATTTAAACAAATGTAAACCTAAAATGAGGAGTTTAATATAGCTCCAAAGGACAGAAGTGGAATCAATGTGACTGAAGAGGTAGTATAACTTGGGGGAAGCATTGAATTTGGGGTGACAGGAACTAGGTTCAAACTCTGCCTCTCTTTCTAACTACCTTAGTAGTATTATGCCATAGCACAAGTAGTATGTCAATTGCTCAGTGACTTGAGGAAGTCAGCCTATGTAGACTTCAGTTAATTTATATGTCAAATTATGTAGTTTGTCTAAATCGTTTCTAAGGGTTCTTCCAGCCTTAATCTTATGAACTCATTTTGTAAATAGAAACACCGAAATGATGTAAAGGAAATGAAAATGAAACAGAAAAAAAAAGCCTTAGAAATGATTAGTGCTGTCTAGAAGTTCCTTGGGCTGCTTCAGAAAGTAATTGAATGCTTTCAAACAGTCTGGATGATTGCTTGTGCAGAGAGCTGTAGATGACATTCTTTTTCTTTTTTTCTTCCAAATTCACATTGAACTAGAATGAGATCTGAGATCTCTTCCACCTTTGAGTTTCTATAATTCAAGGAAGATACATACAAATAAAATTTTGATTTTTGATATCAGATTCTGGTGTTTGTCCTATGAAATTTCAAACTACTTGTTAAAATGTGATTTCTCAATTCTTTTAGCCATATCTTAAAGATTTGTTCCAAACTGTCAAGTGCCATTAATAATGACATATAAACTTTAATTTTTTCTCTTATTCATTATTATGGCATGATATTATAGTTAGCATTTACATAGTGCTTTAATATTTGCAAAGACCTTACAAATATTATCTCATTTGTCCTCAAAACAATTCTATGATGTAGGTGATATCATTATTCCCATTTTACAAATGAAAAAAAAAAACTGAGATAGATGGAGATTAAATTATTTGCACCTAAAATCATAAAACAAGGAAATGGTAGGCTGACCTTTCTGACTCTGAATTCAGTCCTCTATCCATTGTTACCTAAATATAGATAGGATTCTTCATTAGGAAAGAAAACATGACATAGTAGATAGAGAACCAAGGTTTGAGTTGGAAAGAAATGGGTCTAATTCTCCTCTCTGACATATACTCCTGGCTTGAACCTGGGCATTGCACATTATCTTTTCCACCAAATTCTTTAAGACTTACAGTTACAAAACAGGTATATTTCTGTATTGGTAGAGGGAGTTTCCTCACAATAAATTCCCTATATACATAAAATCACAAGTCCAGAAAAAAACAAACAACAAAACTCCATCATTAAGCTTACTCTCCTTTTCCTGGGATCGCAGACGAAAATATAATTTTATGATGTTTAATACTGACAGATTACTTTCTGCTCAACATCAAGGACTTAAACAACATATGAAATTATGTTCTTGACTGAGGATTATGTGTGAAGGAGGAGTTGGCATATGGGATAGATGGCCTTGGCATTCCCAAACCTTTTCATGTTAGCTGGAAGGCAGCAAATAATAACTCTCTCTCTCTCCCTCTCTCTCTTTCTCTCTCTCTCTCTTTCTCTCTCTCTTTCTCTCTGTCTCTCTCTCTGTCTCTCTCTTTCTCAATCACATGTAGCATACCAACAAAGATGTAGTGCTAATACTTACACATGTCCTTTGCTTTCAAATGCATGTGTAGCCACATGGAAGTAGTAAATATGCTTCTTCCCCAGCATCTAAACTCTTTGGAAAATGTTGAGGAGATAAAGAAGCTTAGAGTATCAGCAAGCATTGTAGCATACCCAAGGTGGCTGCTAGCACAGGTTCTTATATCTACTTTTGTAAAGGAAAGCAACTCAAAACGGGCTAACAATTTTACTTTAATCAGTCAAACATATATCATTTACCTAGTTCAGGGGAAAAAGTCAGCACCCTGAACTTCAGAGAATGCAAACAGAAGTTACAAACACAAGTTACAAGCAAACAAAGAAACAGATCAGCAGATGGGCTTCCAATCATCTGACCATTACATCTATACCTATTCAGTTACCAGAGAGGGAAGCATCAACATCTGGGCTTTTCAAAGCTGGGGGCTCAATGGCT
>CM053583.1:139986724-140001521 GCA_028627135.1 Pseudochirops cupreus
AGCTGGCTGCCCCAGTCATCTCTGTACTTATCCTTATTCTGCATTTCATACTACCTGACTAAGATGATTGATTGTGATCTTAAAGTCGATAGCCTGGTGATTTTCCCCTCTCTAATCTTTTTCCTCCACCCAGTAGACAGAAAAGACTGGGAAATTTGAAATAGCTGAGTTCCTCAAGGTAAGAATATCTAGGATACTTTTATTTTTCAACAAAAGGAGAAAAAGAGAGCAAGAGAAGGTTACAATAGAAGATGGTGAACAAAGAAAAAAATCCCATATGCGTGTATATGTTAAAGTTTTCTTTTCCCTCTTAGTCAAGATTTTTCCTAGAATTATATGATTGAACTACTAAAGGAATCAGAGACATACCTGAAAAAAAAATATTATCTCCTTCCATAAGAATAAAATAATCCAATTTAAAAATAGTAAATACATCACTTTTATAACTTTTGGTTCAACTTTTCATTTTCTACTTTAATAAAGAAGTTATTTCAAAATATTAAAAATATTTACCCAGAGGGTTAAGATGTACTGTGAATGTCTGCTGACATATTTTGCTTTTCCATCACTGTGTGTGGTGGCTGCTGTCAGTGTCATAGTCTCCAAATAGGAGAAAAAAATGCCATTGATGTTCCTGTTATGACAGATCTTATGAACACTAAATAAACAAATATTTAAAATACTGAGGGTAAAGGAAAGTTTATTCCTCTAAAGTAAATTGATGATGAAATATCAATATGAACACATTATGACACTATAGTGTATGACTGTATATGCATGTGCATATGGATTATATTACATTGCATTATATTAAATCATATAATAATATATTGTGTTGTATTGTTGTATGTGCTGGGTTAGGCTATACAAGAATAGGCTAAGCTATAGTTTTATATCAAAATATAAATATGCCATTGACAAAGGGAGAGAAATAAAGTAAGAATATCTAGTTTACCTTGATAAGTTCATATCATCAATCAAATCAAGTTGAACTTCATTTCAAGGTAATTAAAAAACTAATATATAGCACTGTTGAAATTGTGTTAGTGACATTTAAAAGACTGGAAAAAGGGACAGGTGGTAAAGGGAAAGGTCAACAAAAATAAATCAAATAAATTAAAAAAAAACATTTAAAAATACAAGGTGATATTCTTGAAAATAGAGACCAGTAAATTTTATTTTAATTCCTTGTAGAATTCTGAAATGTATTATGAAAAGAATGATTGGTGGTCTCCTGAATCTTTAGCTTTATCTGCCTTCGTACTTCTAGTATCAAGAATTTTGAAATGTATATGAACATGAATTACTATCATTACATCTGTTTATAACCTTACTCAAAGGTCAATTATTATTCATCCTCACCTTAACCTCCAGTCTTTCTACCCTTCAGTATTCTCTCCTCTTTTTGCTGTGGCTTCATCTTCCTCCCTTGCTCAGTTCCTGGCTCGTAGAAAACAGTAATAAATGTTTATTTGATTGATTCTGTAACTTAGACTTATTTACATTTAACCAGAACAACTTTATAAGGTTTTTGCTCCAGCGTAGCTTATCTTTTCTTATCACTGCTCATTAACATTGGAACAAACCACACCCCTTATTAAACTCACTATTAATTTCAGCTGCTTCTCATAAACTACTGAATGGAGATGGAGGAAGTCAAGCAACCTTTCTAAACAAATTCCCTGTAAATTAATGCTATCTAATCTCTACTGGTCCTCATTATTTCTTAATTGATTCTACTATCCCATTCTCCACAATAGCAGTTTTAAACTCCTACACTCTACTCATATTTTATTGAAGACAGAAAGTTAACTTTCAACTCCTTGTTTTCCCTTCTCTAAGTCTCCAAACCCCTTGACGTCATTCCTCATTATCTCCCTTTCCTCCATTCTCTGATAACAAGGTAAGTGACCTTTTCTTCAGAAAAGAAAAACAAACATGAAACTCTCCAAATGCAACAGACTCAAAGGAGAAGGAGTCAGAAGAGGGGCTGTTCTCTGAGGATACAGGTTAGCAGACTGAAATTGTATCTTTTCCCTCCTAAATATTGCCTAATTAGGGGGAAATAAGTACTTTCTTGATTTATATCTCGTAAAGAGGGTGTAGCTAATTTCTGAAGAATTGTTTCCATCCTACCAAATAATTGTCATTTAAAAGACTATCACAGATAGTTAATAATGGATGAATTCATTTATCCAAGAAAAGCACGTAGAAATCAGAGACTTCATAGAGATTAAAATGCATGTGTGTATGTGTATATATGTGTGTGTGTGTGTGTGTGTGTGTGTGTGTGTGTGTGTGTGTGTGTGTATAATATACTTATATACGTACATAGGATCTTTGTACTTTGTGATTATTCTTGTGTTTGTCTCTAGAGGGCCTGGCACAAGCTAATTGGTTAACTGCTTAGAATGTTGGAATTAAAGAAAAAAGAAAGATACAAATTCTAAATTTGCTTCAATCATTGACCTTGGTTAAATTATTTAACTTCTTTGCCTCAGTTTCCTTATCTGTGAAATGGGAATAAATATTAGCCCCTGCTTCCCTGGGTTGTTTTGAGAACCAAATGACATAACATGGGTAAAGCATTTTGAAAAGTTTAAATTGCTGCATAAATACTTCTTGTTCTCCTCCTCCTCCTCCTGCTTCTCTTCCTTCTACTCCTCCTTCTCTTCCCCCTCCTTCTGCTTCATTCTGCATATAGATATCACAGTAAACTCAACAATCCCAAATCAACCATTATACTGCCCAACATACTCGTACCCCCTCATGACTTTCCTATTTTATTGTGACCATGACTCATCTGATCTTCTATATGAATATCTTAATGTTAACTTTTTACCTTCTTCACTTCTCCTCACATTTCCTATCAGTAAGAGCTTTGCATTACTCTTTTAGGTCCACTTTTCTATTCTAATTGCAGGCACCTTAGTAATGACCCACATTACACTAGCCTGGACTATTTGCAAGAGAGTTTACTATTTAAAACAGTTCTTTAAAGCTTCACTTCACTCCCCTTCATTGGTTTTTTTTAACAAAATATTGAATTTTTGGCTGATTTCATTCTGTACATATTATATCAATTTTCTCATATATCTTTGAATTCTTCTCAGACATAATTTTGTATGACTCCTTAATATGCTTTGAAATTTATGTAACATTTTATTTAGCCACACCCCCATCTCAGTATTGTGTCACAAAAAAAAAACAAAAATTACTGTTGTGATTATCTTTACTGTATATTCCATACCCCATTTTTGTAAATTGATCTTCCTTTATATTTTGTTTTATTATGTAAATCATTATTTGAAATTCTTCCAGTTCCAAACCAATAATCCTTTGATACCATGAGGAGGTAGAGAGAAGAATAGAGTACATTCTAGGAATATCAGTTCACCTATTTATTTATATAGATGTGGAAAGTACAATGTATGACATAGCAACATCTAATAATCCAATTTTATTGGAATATAGAGTTATTTCTAGCATGCTTCTACCATGAATGCAGTCTATGTACTAGTCAAACCAAAGCATAAACCATCTTCCATTAAAAAAAAAAGTTGACATTTTCTTATCACTATGATTTTGCTGATGATCTTAAGAATATAAATTCTGGTTGTTTGTTTTTTTTTTCTTTGTCTCTCCTAGGTCTAGCATATGGTAGGTAATTAAAAAAGCATTTTAATTGATTTTCTACACATGGAATTGTTCCTTTTGACTACTGGCCTGCACTTATCTCAATTCTATCCATCTGTCATATTAAAGTCGAATAAAATACTATCTAACATATATTCATTATGCCATGATATTGGAGTTTATACAATAATTCACTTATCATCAATTACAACTTATGTGTCTTTTAGAGCCCTTTACTAAAGTAGAAGTTCCATGATGGTACGCAACATCTTATTCAATGTTTTCTTATCTCCTCTAGCAGTAAGCTCATAGCTTAGCAAACAGTATGGTCTTAAATTAAAGTGCTGTTGAATTGAAGTGAATTGCTACTGTGTCGATATAATACATTTCAACTTAAGTTTGCTATTATGATGGACAAAATATTTAAACAGTGCCTTGATGAATGTGATGATTTGTTCTATTCTAGTGACTTAATTAGGTTAACAGTATGGTCATTCATTTGCACAGTGGACAAACTAAATGAATCAATTTTTGAATGATCAATTTGCTCTTGTCTTTGAGACATTTCTGTTTCTAATATAATACAATGAAAGTCTTTGGGGAAACTTGTTTCACCTTTATCCCCCTCATATTATCTTACTTACTACTTAGTACTATTAATTTCACTCTGTTGCATTCTATTTTCTAACTTCTTAAATATATGTCTATATAAAAACATGTTAATCATGAAAGTATCAACTAACACCTTGAAAGTGAAATAATTTTTATTCCATAGAAATCCATTTTGACAGGTTTAGGGTCATTTAAAAAAATCTATGACCTATGAAATCCTTTCATGTCTTTTGTTTTTGATTATCTGTGCCTTCAAAAAAGTTTAGATCTAAATTTGATGATATATTTCATGTAATTTCCTCATTAAGAAATGATGCAAAGGAAGGTTATTGTTTTGGGAACAGTTTTGAAAATATTTTGTGGCAGTATCTCTTATGAAATGAAGTGTCTCCATAGGCTATATATAATTATTTAATGGACAACCATATAATGGAACCTCTGGGACAATAGAGTCCTTGGGTGAGATGTAAAGCATAGGACAACATACTCTGGGTTGGGTAGTTGACACTACTAAATTACCAAATTGACAGTTATTAATGTCCTTTGTTTTCCACCTTTAGTATCAGTATCTCATAACTATATAATTAATTAGAATGTCATTCAAGTTATCAAACATCCCAATCTTTTAAATACTTACATGCTGAAAGGTGACTTTAAAATGATCAAAAGATACTATACTAAAGTAATCCACACAGACAAAACACACACACACACACACACACACCACACACACACACACATACATACACACACACATACACACATATACACACATATATAGATACATACACATAGATCTTAGAAAAATGCAAATCTATTGATATCTTTAAAATCTAATGCACAAAACATATTCATGCATATATATCCATGTGATTCTCTCTATATGGTGCTTATATTTGGTTGCTATTGTGTTACTGAAATGATTTAAAAAAAAAATTTATAATGCTCATTTGCAATTTATAAGTAAACAAAACCTGAATTCTGTTCTGGAACATGAGTGGTAAATGGACCTTCTGATATACACAATTAGATATGGAAAAATAATTCAGTTGGAATTCTCCTGATTTCATCATCCATCAGTATTATCACATTCTTATCTCATATTTTAATGTTGACTTTCTTCTCTTGCTACATTTATCTCCCGAGGTAATATCTTTATTTACTTGCTTAGAAATTTTAATGTCTTTCCCCCACATTTTTATGAATCATTTATTGGTACAGACACTGCCAGATAATATTAATCTCCCATCCATTTTATCTTAAAATGATTCATCTCTACACTGACTTGTTATTTCCTCAATTTCAGTGATTGCACTTTCCTTTCCAGATCATTTGCAAATATAATTCATGCATCAGTGGGATAGAAATGAATCCATTCTTCATTCTCTCTACTGATTCTTACTTTGTAGTTCAATTTCTTGAAAGATGATACCAATATGATTATATTAGACTTTAGTGGAATTGTCTCTGGGCTTTGTTCATTTTAACTATTTATGCAGAATATGGGATTCAACATATAATTTTAATTAGAAATTTGCAGCACATCTCTTTTAGAATATTTCTATAAATTAGATTCAAATATGTTGAGTGAAGCCAAGAATATATAATTCCAAGCTGCTTTACATTTATTCATTCAGGGATATCAACTCTGTAGAATATCACACTACTTTTCATATACATTGATAAATTGTGGTAACTTTTCTACAACTTGATTAATATAAAAACAAACAAACAAACAAACAAACAAAACCTGACCTTTTCCTTCTGTGTGGAGGGAAAAAAAAATCAAAGTAATGCAATGGAGCTTTGTTCAAAGATCACTTATTTCCTGCTTTGATATTTGTACAACAATTGATATGACTATGTTCCTCCTACAATTCATTTTAGTCTTTGAATAGATATATGATAACATAGGTTAATTTGTACTCACCATTTTCTAATCCAGGCACTTAAAACTCTATTCTTTATTATTGCATTACTAAAATGTTGAATTAGTATTTCAGTCATGCCCTCTTGGCTTCAGATTCTAGTCAATCAATTCAGCCTAAAAATCTATCATGCTACATAGTAAAATATGACTTTCTCCTATCTTTACATCCACCCAATATCAAGTGTGAACTTGTATCTATGAATTAGTTCTAGAGGGTAACTCAAGATCCAAGTAGTCCAACCCACATGTCTTATAGATAATGAAACTGATGCCCAGGGTGATGAATTTACTTTCTCAAGTTCTCACAAAAAAGGAAACAGAAAAGAAGAGATTTTAACCTAGGTCTCCTGTGTTCAGAATCAGTCCTTTTTTTTCTCCACCACAGCACCCCAGGAGAAGAATCAGGCAGAATCTGTTTTGAATTTTGTCACTCTATATGACATAATCTTATTACTTACAAATGACACAGAAGGTTTTTGGGTAAAAACAATAAGAAGGTAGAAATTTCCAAGAAAGAGAACCTGTTACATTTTGTGATTAATAATCATATCAGCATACTTATAGTTGTTGTAGGCATTATGAGTATTGCATTGCTGAGAGAGAGAGAGAGAGAGAGAGAGAGAGAGAGAGAGAAAGAATAAGAGAATAGAAGAATGAAATAGAGATACTAAGAAGGAAGGAAAAAGAAAGAAAAAAGAAAGGAAGGAAGGAAGGAAGGAAGAAAAGAAAAGATAAATTCAAATATAGACTTTTTTGATTTCAGGATATTGTTGTAGAGAAGTCCATGAGCTGCTCACTAAAAACAAAAAATTAACAATACAAAAAAAGAAAGCAAGGAAAAATATATGTATGAATACAAACCCAGCACTCAAATTATAGATAATTAAACTAGTTGTTGGGTAACCAGATTATTTTGTTTTGATCAGCTCAGCA
The DNA here is from genome assembly GCA_028627135.1 of Pseudochirops cupreus. Lineage (NCBI taxonomy): Eukaryota > Metazoa > Chordata > Mammalia > Diprotodontia > Pseudocheiridae > Pseudochirops > Pseudochirops cupreus. Next base: position 139,993,836 of record CM053583.1, read on the forward strand.
TCAATTTTTCCACGTCAGTCTCATTACAATAATTTTTACGATCATTATCGTCTTTTAATGCAACCATATCAAAATCATTAGCAATGATTAGCAATTCCATATAATTCACATGTCACTGTATGGATCTTTACTATATGAATTTCAAATTCAACCATATCTTTCAGCAATTGAAATTCTATAAGCCATCAAGTCCAATTCATGTTATATGTTGCCAGGAGAACTTTGTTCTGGGCTATATTGACTTTATCATTCCTTGAATTCCTCAAGCACTATTTTTCTGTAGTATTTGTATGATACATACACATGTATTGTTTTGCATTTCACATATGCTTTGATTTCTCTACCTAAAATTAATTGCTTCTATGGAATGGAGGCTATTTAGGTTTTTAAAATAAAATTTTGATTTAATTTTTTTTTCTATTTTCTTCATTTCCCATTGTGTCACTCTCACTTTCCCCATCTACACACCTTTACTTTTTAATTAAAAATGAACAAAAATGAGGCAAAAAAAAACAGCTCAGCAAAACTAAACAATATATAAAGAGAAAAAAATCTGCCATTAAATGCATTTCTATCATCTCCCACCTTTGATAAAGAGCAGAAGAAAGCATTGTTTCCTTTCCATCTCTTCATTATTTCCAAGATTTTGTATAATTTTGTAACAGGTATTTCAATTATTTTCTTGTTGTTTATACAATTTTTTATTGCGGTACTTATTGTGGATATTGCATTCTTGGCTCTAACTTATTTCTCTTTGTCCAGTATTTATTAGATGCTTAGTATTTGTGAAGCACTGTGGTAGTCTCTGGGAATACTAAATGGAATGGAAATAAGAAGAAAGAAATATACTTACCCTCAAAATGCATACATTTCAATGGATGAAGATAACTTGTGAAAGGAATCTGAAGAGTTGTGGGTGTGTCCTGTTTAAAATGCCTTCATGAAGGCATGGTACAGAAAAGTCAGAGAGTCAGGAGGGCATCCTAGAGATGAATGAAGCCTTAGATTGCCTTGAGATTTTCCTTAAAATGAAGATCTGGGAGTAACTAAATAAGGAGCCGTCGTGACAGAGGGTACTTCCACTATAACAAGAACAGGGGTCAAATGAACTTCCAGGGTAAGGAGGCTTCTGTGGCATGATAGAAAATTCCAGGAAGTCTGGTGTAATGACAGTGCTGATGAAGAGAGAGCTTAAACGAAAAGACCAATGGTTTTAAATATTAAACTATTAAGCACAAACTTCCTAAAACTTTGGTTTGATTCCCTTACTGGTACTTAGTAAAAAATATATTGACATAGATCACAAATACTTGCTGTGGCTCCCACCAACTCTAAATTGTAAATATGGTAAGGTGCAATGATTACAAATGAGACAAATTTTCAGTAAGGAAAAATCATTCCTTAAATGAGATGTACAATTAAGGTAATTGTCAAAGACAGAAAAAAAATTATATTGCCATCAAGTGGAAAATAAAAATTACTATAACCACACTCATTCTCTCTGAAATTATTTTTTTAATGTAACCATTTTAGAAGTGCAACTCCGGTCAAAATATTCATGATGCTTTCTAAAATGTATTAAATATTTCAAAAAGAGCAATTTATTTCCATGATTCATACTTATGTTAAATGTAAGCACTAAATATTGCATAATAGAAAAAAAATTAATTCATCACTATAATCCATAGACATGACTATGAATTTTATTAATCATGTTATGTTACAGAAAATCAATATGACATTTTTGATGTAATTTTTAAGGCCAGCAAGTTTTATTAGAAATATTCATATTACTGATGGAACAAAATGCTAACCTTGAGTTACATAAATTATGTTATCAGTTCTACAGTTATTGCATATGCAAATCCCCTTTTTAAGAACAAAAAGGAAACAGGGAGAAACATCATTTTCTGTCACCATTTATATAATCAAATGGATTTGTGATATCCTACATATAACTTCTAGCAATTCAAGTAACAAGCTCTCCATCTGTGCAATTCTCTATGACTCTTGTTCATGACTACTCATAATTTTGCAGCCCATCTTCTTACTAATATACTATGAGTTCTTCTTGAGTTACATGATATGAAAAGAATAAAATGTATATGCTATCCATCAATTATGTTTGTGTTTGCCAAGGCTCAACCTGCCTTCTCGTTTGGTCACAAATTGTAACCCAACTATTTACGTAGACATATGTATGTTTGTTTCATACTTACATATATTTCTGTGTGTTCTATTGATTTATCCAAGTTGATAAAAGAAAAGTCCATTAAATTTTTCCAAACAAATGTTATATGTATAACTAATTTAAAACTACCTCACATTGAAAATAGATGTTTTTTTGAATTTTTTAATGACATTTCACAAATTCATGATAAATGGAAAGCTGTGAGTCCATGGACTAATAATATGGGAGAAAAGACGCATAAAATATGAGAGGAGGTCCCAAAAATATGAAGTTCTATACTATACAATGCACAAATGTGATACTTTCATATGCTTATTAAACAAAATCAAATGGAACCAAAATGTTTCATGAATTATTGCAATTAGCAAACTACATACATACACACTAAACAAAACCACAGCTGTATGGGAGGTAAAGTACTCTGAATTTGAAATTATAAAAAAAAAAAACAAAACCACAGGTTCACATGCCACTGCAGAAAATACCCATGTTAGATTGCACATGACCTCTTCATCCATAGATTGGGAACTACACCCTTTTGGGTCTTGCCACACAGAGTTTTTGTGAGAAAACAAAATATTTTATATCAGGGGGCAGAGCCAAGCTGAAGGAGTAGAGGAATAAACTTGGTATGAGTTACCACTCCAATCACTTCCAATACGTGTAAAAAAATGACTCTAAACAAATTTTAGAGCTACAGAACCAACAAAGTAAAAGAGAGAAACCTACTGCTGAAGGTAGCCTGGCAGGGTGACAGTTATGGTCTATCACACCAGACTGGAAGCCAAGTGCAGCACCACAGAGCAGTTTCAGTCCTGGGGCCCTGACCAGCTGTAGCAGCTGTGGCGGTTTCCAGATTTCTCAACCCATATACACCATAGAAAAACTAAAAGGTCAGTGGGAAACTGTTGGATATAGGAGCACAATTCAGCTCCTACTTCCAGAGTGAGAAGAGGCAGAGCCCTGGGTGCTGCAGCTGCTGCCATGTGGTGCCTCTAGAGCTAATGGCCTGCAGATTATAGAGGGACCAAGTGACCATTCAGAGGGTATTTGCTTTTGCTTTAACCTCTTTCCTTCTGGGTCACAATCTTGGATATGGTCCTTGGGTATGTGGCCAGTGTGCCAGAGCTTGTGGGGATTCTAGAGGGCACCTTCCTCACACCTCCTTCAGCTGTGAAAATGCCATTGATTTGGGACACAGCTTTCTCCACATTGGAAGCAGAGTTCTACCATGTCAAAGAACTCAAAAGTCAAGTAATTGACTGCCAAGATAAGCAAGCAGAGGAAACACAAATAGACCATAGATTCCTTTTTTGGGGAAAAAAAAGGATCAAAGCATGGAACAGGAGGAAGAAAATGAAGTCAAAACTCCTACATCAAAAGTGTCCAAGAAAATTATGAATTGGTTAGTGGCCATGGAGGAGCTCAAGAAGCATTTTGAAAATCAAGTAAGAGAAAGGGAGGGCAAATTGGGAAAGGAATTGAGAATGATGCAAGAAAATCACAAAAAGCAAGACAAAAGGCTGCTAAAGGAGACCCAAAAAATGCTGAAGAAAATATCACCTTAAAAAACAGACTAACTCAAATGGCAAAAGAGGCACAAAAGGCAAATAAGGAAAAGAATACCTTAAAAAGCCAAATTTTCCAGATGGAAAAAGAATTTCAAAAACTCACTGAAGAGAATAATTCCTTCAAAATTAGATTGGACCAAATGGAACCTAACGACTTTATGAAAAATTGAGACACTATTAAACAGACCCAAATAAATGAAACAAACAGAAGGCAATGTGAAATATCTCATTGGAAAAACCACTAACCTGGAAAATAGATCAAAAAAAGAGCTTAGACACCATCTTTCAAGAAATCATCAAGCAAAATTACCCTAATATTCTAGAACCAGAGAGCAAAATAGAAAATGAAAAAATTTACCGACCACCTCTTGAAAAAGATCCCTTAATGAAAACACTTAGGAAAAATTATAGCAAAATTCCAGAGTTCCCAGGTCAAAGAGAAAATATTGCAAGCAATCAGGAAGAAACAATTTGAGTATTGTGGAAACACAATCAAGGTAACACAAGATCTAGCAGCTTCTACACTAAGAGATCAAAAGGCTTGGAATATTATATTATGGAGGTTGAAAGAGCTAGGATTGAAAACAAGAAATACCAACCCAGCAATACTGAATATAATGATTCAGTGGAAAATATGGTCATCCAATGAAACAGACAATTTTCAAGCATTCTTAATGAAAAAACATGAGCTGAACAGAAAATTTGGCTCTCAAATACAAGAAGCAAGAGAAGCATGAGATGGTAAACAGGAAAAAAAATTCATAAGGAACTTATCAAAGTTGAACTAATTACATTCCTACATGGAAAAATGATAATTGTAACTCATAACACTTTTCTCAGTATGAGGATAGTTGAAGGGAACATATATGTGAGTGTATGTGCGTATATATATAATACGTGTGTATGTATATATGTGTGTGTGTGTATGAGGGTGTATATGTTTAAAATTATTTATGTGTGTATGCATATGTATGTGCATGTATATGTAGCCAGAGGGCACAAGTTGGGTAGAATATGAAGGGATGATATCTAAAAAATATAGAGGTGAAAGAGGAATTTTTTGGGAGAAGAAGAAAGGGAGAGATAGATAAGGGTAAATTGTCCTAAAAGAGGCAAGAGAAAACTGTTACAATGGAGGGGAAGACCAGGAAGGGGAAAGGGAATGGGACAACCTTATTGCCATTGAATGTGGCTTAAGGAGGGAATAACATATACACTCAGTTGGTTATTTTACCCTACATGAAAATAGGGGGGAAGGGGAAAGAGGGAGAATGATAGAAGGGAAGGCAGATTGGGGTAGAGGGTAGTTATTAGAAGCAAACACTTTTGAAAAGGGACAGGGTCAAAGGAGAAAATAGAATAAGTGAGTGGTGTGATGGGATGAAGGGAATTATAGTTAGTCTTTCACAATATACCTACTATGGAAATATTTGAGTAACTACACATGTACAACCTATATTGAATTGCTTATCTTCCGAGTGGGGGTGGGTGAGGAGGGAAGAAGGTAAAAATCTGGAACTCAGAGTTTTAAAACAAATGTTTAAAAAAAATTGTTATTTACATGCAATAGGGAAATACGATATACAGGCACTGGGGTATAGAAATCTATCTTGCCCTACTAGAAATTTGTGGGGGGGACTGAGGTGGATATAAGAGAAAACAGAATGAGGGAAGGGGTATTCAGTAGGCTTGCTATTTTAGGGTGGAGGTAGGGGAAAGATGGGGAGAATAATTTGTAACTCAAAATCCTGTGGTAATGAATGTTGAAAACTAAATATAAATAAATGAATTGGGGAAAAAAAAAAGCAAAAACATTTTTCGACAATCAACAAATAAGTCCATGACTAAAAGTCATAAAAAATTCAACTAAAAAAGACCAAAAAAAAAATGCCTAGACCTCTGTATCAGTGGGAGGGAGGCTAAAGCTCAGAACTGGCAAAAGCCTCAAAAATATACAAATGACAAAAAAACAAAACCAAAAACGACTGTCCTTCCTCCCACAACTATAGATATTTACAGGAGAGATGGCATATTCTTGATTTGAGGGAAGTTGTGTAGTGTTAGCAGACAAAAGTAGGGTGGAAAGATGAACACATGCTTATTAAAGAGAATTGTATCACGCACTGTATTGCAGTGCAGAGCCATCAAACATACGGCCAGAGTTTTTTGAAACAGGTTGAAGTTTAATTGGAAAATATTTTTCAGAATTAATGAAAAAAATAGCTTACATTAATGTTTGATTTTCTAAGTGAATATTTCTAAGTCAATATGGTTTCCTTACATAATGTTTTGGGGCCCCCAATTACTACTTGAATTTGACATTGTTGTTACAGAGCATAGAATTCTGGATTTGGAATTTTGAAGACCCAGATTAAAATCCTACCTTTTCCACTTAACAGCTGTGAAAGCCAGGGCAAGTCATTTAAACTCTCTTAAGTCACTTCTTCATCTCTAAATGTACCTTATAAATGCACTGATTTATGTAAAACTCAAATGAGGTAGTAAAATGTATAAAGCACACATTAACCCTTGAAATTCTAATGAAAGAATTTTCAGCAAAAGCAGCAACAGAAACAGCAACAGTAGTAAAAGTGGCATCTAGGAGGAATGGAGAGTAGTAGAATGGAGAGAGAAATGTTTACCTTGTCATTCTCAATAAAGCTTTCACTTCTGTTCTGAACCACACACACACACAGAAAACCCCCCACAAATATATACAAATCTCTGTTTGGGTGCATCCTTTCCTTTAGCATATTGATATAGTCATAATAAAGTAATATCAAAAGTGTGATATACAACTTTGAAAGAACAGTAATACCTCAGTTATCTGAAAAGCTGTTGTTGGTGTTGGTCTTTGTGCACCATGGCATACACAGCAAACTGTGTTTTCTAATTTGCTAAAGGTTTCCTCTTTCTTATAAACCACAAGGATTTTTGTCTTTCTTTTGATGGGCATTCTTCCAAAATATATGGTACACTTTCTTCCCTTTATAATCACAGGACTCTGAAAATCATTGTATCTTTTATGATAGCTCACGGATACAAAAAAAATTACATTAACAATCTTTGCAGTGTTTTTCTGATACAAATGTAGAGAGTGGCGTATGTTGTGCTGAATTAGTACTCATTCTTGAATGGGGTCTGCCACTTCAACACACTACTGTCTCATTTTCATCTAGTTTGTTAATTGAATGTGAAGAAGAGAAGTCCCTTAACATTTCAAACATTTCATGCCTCTGCCTTTTCATGTGATCTAACTTCAGCACCTTCAAATTCCTCATCAGAAAGAAGATACTTCTGTAAACATAAAATCTGACCACAATTGTCTGTATCCTACTGGATGGCTCACTTTTCACAGAATTTCAAGCACAATCAACATTAAGAACCTCATCTTTCATGTTTAAAGTCCTTTTAGTGCCTGCATGATGTATCAATTTTCTCATGAAATCTATGCTGTAATAACATTCCTTATTCTGAATAATGCTCTGGTCCATAAGTTGAATCAATGAGGTAATACTGGCAGGCACAGAAATGGCAAAAATGTTGTGAGAAAGTAAGGTTTCTTCCTGGGAATGAGCTGTGCAATTCTGTAGTATAAGAATAGCTGTGCTCTCATAGGCATGCCAATATTTCTGAATTGATCTTTTACTTTTACTGGAATTACACATATATGATAAAACCAATGCCAAAAATGTAGGCTTTTGTTATCTATATCTATATCTCTCTATCTCTCTATCTATCTATATGAGGATTGGAAATATACTTTGCTTCTTTGGTGTCTGATGGAAAAGGTCCAGCATGATGCTATCATCATTATGAAAAATGTTTTTGTACTAATTCAGTAATAGTTTCTTTTGGAATTGTTAAGATACTAGTGTGATTTGTGGGTGAAGAATCTCTTTAGCTGACGTGATGCAAATAATC
>CM053583.1:140001621-140022097 GCA_028627135.1 Pseudochirops cupreus
ATATATATACACACACAAATACACACATATGCATATACCTATATATGTATGAAGTGGTATCTATGAAGTCATGAAAAATATATAAAAATATTTCTTTAATTGTATTTATTAGCAAAATAACACCCACCCCTAATATATAATGAATTTTATAATCTTTAATATCTTGATTTTTCCAATTAATTGAGAGAAATGCAAAGGCCTTATAGGCCTTGTCCAATCTTATATTATGGTTTTCTAACCTGTGATCAATTGTGTTTTAATGATTATGGCCTTTAAAGCTCCATGATGGTACTCCTACAATTCTTGAATTTACACATCTTGTTTTATGTATATACATATATATATATATATATATGTATATATATATGTATATCTATCTATCTATATATACATACATATATATGTATATCTATCTATCTATCTATCTATCTATCTATCTATCTATCTATATATATATATATATATATACACACACACACATTTAGACAACTCATATTTTGATTTAATTATTTGGTATATTCCCAAGTGTCAGAGCTTCTCTTAGACTTTCTATGTTAGGGAAGTAACTTAGCATGGTACCTCAAGCTATGCCCCAGGAAACCAATGTAGAAGACAGGGACAGCAGGGAAGCTGTAGAATAATGGAATTTATACCAAAACAGAATTACAAATACACTGTAGAGATTTTCCAAAGAAGAAATTTCCACACTTTGCTCCTAAGAATGCAATTTACAGTGTTACTGTTTCTAAATTTTCCCATATGTTTCAGCAGGCCAGATCACTGGAGCCTCCACCCAAGATAGCTGGTCCATTCGAGTCCATCTAGATCACCTAATTAGCTTAATTGACATTCCTTTCACTGCTGCTCTGGGTTGCTCAGACTTCTTGAATATACCCATCACTCCTAAATCCCACCTAGATAGCCTAATTAGGCTTCTTGATAATCCTTTCACAGTTTGCACCTGGCCTACCCCAGGCTATTTACCAATCCTTAATCCCCTCCATTTCTTTCACTGTCTTTTTTTTTTTTTTTTTGGATCTAAACATCATTCTCAATTCCATTAAGTTGCAGGTTCACTAGGAACCCAGCCTGCTCCCTCTGGCATTACAATAGACTTTGCCACTGAATGAAAGATGGTTTGAGCACATGAATTCCTTCCAGGGAGACACTGTCTGTACCCTGACATTTCAGGGTTCCCAGCAATCCCAAACCAAATCAATAACAATCAAAATCAATTAAATTCTTACTATACTTGACTGCTATTCCAATATGTGAGGATAACTATCTTGTTCCCACTAATTCTACTATTATTCAGACTCTTAATACACATTTCATTCAAATGATATTTTCATTGCATTTTCACCAATTTCCTCATTATATTGCAATCTATTTCTGAACATGGTCCCAGGTTGTCAATTTCTTCTCTATATGATGTACCTCAGACTGAGCACAACAAACTAAATTGGATGAATGTGGTTCAATGGCAATTGTTAAATTAAGAAAAAATAAAATATTATTTTTAAATGGTAATTGATGAAAAGAACTTAAGGAATAATGAGTGAAAATTGAGAGACAAATTTAGGTTCAATTTCAAAGACACAAATAAACTTCTTAATGATAAGAGCAGTCAAAAAGATTTGGTAGATTCTCTAACCTTGGAATTCTTCAATTAGAGGCTGGACAACTCTTTGTCATGTATGATTTATTGCAGATTTAGTTAATATATCAATTGGATTTGATGAACCACTGAATTTCCTTTCAATTTTCAAATTGTATAACTTGGTAAATACAATATGACCAGAACAATAAAATTACACTCAACTGATAGTGGAACTATCAATACAGTATTCTAATGTCAACAGCATACTTTATCACTCATTGGGCTCAAACTCTCATTATATTGGGAATCCTTTCTACAGCACAGACACAACCTTTTCAATACCATATCTGAGCCTTCTCATTGTCTTATAAATTCTCATAGCAGATATGAATTAAAATAGTCATGGTGTGAGCTGAAAAGATGGGATCTAAGTGTGAGGTACCTTGTGGAGATATAATCTATAAAATTTAGAAATTGACTTAATATGATAGTATGAAGTTAAATAAAACTCTACAATTCCAATCTAAATTGCAAGGAAAGATAATGTCACTGAGGAAAGAGGGAAGGAAGGAAGGCTTCAATGAGTATAATGCTAAAGATTTGGGTTTTTTTTTTGTTTTTTTACTTCATGATTTTAGGGAATTCGTGGTAGATTCTGCTGGAATTGTTTAGCAGGCAATTGGAGATAAAGGGATGTGGATCAAGGATGAGATTTAGACTGGATTTATAGATATATTAGTCAGAAGGAGGTCTAATTGATTTCTGGAGAATACAGAGTGAGAAAAGAATAATTAAGAAAAGAGAATTTTTTTTAGATTTGGAAGATGAATATAAGGGAAATCACAATCAATGGTCAGTGGTAAAGAAAATGAGGTCATTTACTAAGAGAGAATAAGAGGGAAGTACAGTTGGGTACATTAATAAAGCAGACAAGTTTAGAATAGATTCTGGGTGAAATATTAGTGGGAATCAACCAGCAATTTATATAATGTTGTCAGAAGCCTGCTTGTTAGATTGCAAGAATTTGTAGTAGACCTATTAAGCATAATTTCATGATTCCTTTAATAACCCTCGGCCGTACAGGTTCAGGAATGAAGAAGACAGATAACAGGACTAACCAGAGACTATTGGTAATTAGTAATAAGATAACAGTGACAAAGAGTTAAGGGATTCAAGGGTAAAGGCTTTTTTCCATCTCATATGCGCACAGAGAGACAAACATGCATAGACCAAGTCATGTTAAAACAATTCACCTTTTTTAAAGGGAGTAGAAGGTGGTGAAATATGCACTCATATTTTCCCCCTAGAATGTATTCAGTAGGTTATGATTTTAGGCAATATCGGAATTTTTGACTACCCAATAACTTTGCTAAGTAAAGCAGTTAGTTTCCATTCAGGAAATGAAGCTGTAATATTCATGACAGAATGTTAAAATAAAATTATATTAAAAGATAATATTTTAATGGGTGTCTCTTTATGATTAACATATATACAATATTTGGGGTTAAAAAACCTTTTTCTTTCATTTAACAATCTCCTTTTGATGTTGGCTCAAAGTAACAGGTTTTTTAGGTACTCAATATGAATTGAATCATGTTATTAAAGTAGTCATTATTAATTATTTCCATATACTCTGAGACTGCAGAAGACATTGTCTCACTCTACATAAATATTCAGGGATATTCCTTTTAAGATTTAAGCAGCCTGACTTTTGACCCATGGGTTAGGAAACTAGTGAGGATGAAATCATTTATTAGACCTCCTATAAATAATTGATTTTATAAGAGTATAGGGTCTGTTAACCAACCTTAATAAATGTATACAGTCCTGAATTTATATTTATTTGTGAATAATTTTGCATTAATACAAAAATATAAAGTATATTAACCAGTGAGAATTCCCAAATATGATAATATTCAAACTTATTTTAAAGAATAAAAAACGTGCTAGTTTCCTAAAATATTATTGCCTTTAAAAAAGGAAGATTTTTACATAAAAGGATAAAATAATGGAAATTTCTACTTTGGGGTTATAAAATTATAAGCAATTTCATATTCAAGACCTTATAAGCTCCATTATGAATTGCTCAAGCACTTTTCTAGTCTTTCCAGTATAATTTCCTTACTCTAAAAGGATTAATATTCCAATTCACCAACTGGGATGCAGTAAATAGTCTAATTTAAAGGGTGACTTTTTTATACTTAATTGTATTCACTTTGAATAATAGCTCTTTATATTTCATTCTTGCGTGACTTTTGAGCTAAGCATCCTTCTGGATGTCAGTTTATCCTTTTGTGTACATATGAAATTGAACTTAATGGCAGCTTAAATCATTTCAGGTTCTAAATGTGTGATCTTATAACCTCTACAATTTCCTTTCCATTATACCTTGTGTATGATTTCTTTACTTATGGAAAAAAAAATCAGTTAGCTATGGTCTCCTCCGTATCATGGCCAGAGAGAAAGGGAGAAAGTGAGATTCTGGAAAGGTTTTCCTTAATTAGTAAGTAAAATCATTCACCATTTAGGTCACTATAGCCAAGTGATCAAAAGGCATCTATGACTAGGCTATAATTTTATAATGAAGTTCTTGATAGTTCAAGAAACCTTAGGGAATATTCACCCTTTTTAATAGCTTCTTCTTCCTTTTGTTTTTCTTTCTTTGCTGTTTTGGTCTATTATTGTGATTTCATGGCTATAGATAATTTCTGGGTGGTAAACCTCATTTACCAATGAGGAAAACTATGTAGCCACTTACATTGTTATAGAATCATTTATGGTTATTGAGAGGCTAAGTTATTTACTCAGAGTCATACTGCAGGTATGTTTAAGAGGCAGGATATGAACCCAGTGCTACCTCTAAATCAATAGTTCTTAATCTTTTGTTGTGATTTATTCTCTATTGGTAAGAAAGTGAAGCTTGTGGATTTATTTTCAGAATGTTTTAAAATGCATAAAATAAGGATACAAAGGAATCCAGTTAATTTGAAATAAAGTTATTTCAGATATATTTTTAAGTTTAGGAATGCAAGGTTAGTCTAAATCTGAAAGTATATGTTCCTTCCTCTTTTACCAACAAGCATGTCAAGTGTTATCTCTTCCTAGTGTTATGTTGTCTTTTATGCTTCCCTTATAGACTATTCTAGGCTCAAAGAAATGGCAGTACATTCACAGTATTCTATCAAGTAATAAATTCCCACAGCTTTTCTTGCTGCTAGATACATTATCAAGTTTTATATAGACTGAAATATTTACATATGCAATGGACCTCTGGAGTGACCTATTCTAATCTTCTTGTTTTCCAGATGAGGAAATGGAGACTTACTGTGGTTAAGTAACTGAAGTCATAGAGCTAGCATATGTAGGCCAGAGGTTTGAATCCACATCCTCTTGCTATAAATCTTTCAAATGCACCTGTGTTTTTTCCTAGGCTTCACTCGTTCAAGTTCTTTACCTAGTTTAAACCATTGGTCACTCAAGCAAAATCAAACATTGTAGGATGTAATAGTTTGCTTTTTCTTTAATTATTACTTGACTAGCAAGTAAAGTGTGTTTGGAGGAGTGTTGGGAGATGTAAGAATTACCTATGGTAAGGATTTTATGAGTATCACAAAACTGTCGAAGTTTCGGCAACAGTCTAGAATTCCATTTTCCTTTGGAGGATCTCTTATTACCTTGAAAAAAATATGCAGAAAGCAGAAGAAAATACGGAAATAAGTGAGAAAGAAAGAAAAAAATTAATCTTTCCAAATGTCTTCTCTTTTCCACTTATTCTTTTTATTTCTATTTCTTATCTCCCTTCCAGGCATCTGCTTCTCTTTGCATAGTTTCTTGAAAAAAGTGCAAAGTTGTCATTTCCTTTTTAATAATTTAAGGCAGTACAAGGTGGGATTCACTTGTCTGTAAAATATAAGTGCCCCATGTTCTGATAGGGAGTCCACCCTGCTGTCATTAACCCTGACCTCCATAAGTGAAACTGGGAGAGAAGGAAAGCAGCTCACAACATGCATTGCTCTGCATGGAGTAGAGGAGGAATGGCAGGAAAATAGAAATAATTAGTAAAGAGAAGGGCAAAAAAAATATTATCAGGGAAGTACTAAGGGAGAATTCTACATACTTGGGAAATAAGGGAAAAAAAACAGGATGAAATTATAGGCCATCTTTGGGGTTTCCAAGTCAGTTTGGCATGGGAGATGTGGACTAGGAACAAATTATAGAAGCAGGGCAAGGCAACACAGCGAATGTGTATATTATGTGTATAATGCCTTTGCAAAGGAATCTTATTTAATGACAAGGAAAAACCTAGAGGAAAGGAATTGGTGGGTAGAGATTTGGGCCTGGACCTTGGTCATTTGCATGCTAATTCATAATGCTACAAAACTCGATTGGCACAGAAAAGAATTTTGTCTCCCAATTAAACTTCAAGGTAGATTTAGTTTCTGAGTAACTTTTCATTCACTTAGGTACTCCATTAAGATAAAGTCTTTTTTACTCCTTTATTTTTCTTTCTTTCCTTCTTTCGTTTTCTTGCTCTCTTCCTTTCTTTCCACCCCCACAGTCTTTAATATAGAGCCATCTTAGAAAAGTGCTTATTTAATTTATTTCCCAATATGGAAAACTCATATAAAGAAAGTTTTTGGAAAAGAAAAAAATGATAATTTGACAGAGAACTTTTTTTATGTTTAAACTGGTTTTAAAAAAAAGTCGATCTTTTAATAAAACCCGGTATAACTAAAAAGGCTTTATGATTATAAAAGCAAAAAATATGAATGTCAGGCTTAATTCTCCCACCCCCTCTCCTTCACCCCCATTGGAAAAGAAATAGAGTCTTCTATTTATTAATATATTGTTAATATATGACCTTGAAGTGTCATCTACCCAGTGATTCTAATGATACATTTCAGACTTCTTCCTTATTTCTGAAGTTAAGATACTTTTCAGTCCTTTGTAATCTTTCCTTGACAAAATTATGATATTTTCTACCATGGACACTGTTAACAATAAAGTCTACTTGAAACTATACTACTTTGGAAGAGATTTGAATTATAACCATGTCAACTTGATAGCTTTTCAAATTTCTTCTACCTTTTCATTTATTTTTCACCATGGATTGAACCAAAACATACTTACAGAATTCTAGAAATAAAAGAAAACTTATTAGAAAATCTCAATTGTACTTTAATTTTAAGATTAGAAAACAGAGTCTCATAAAAAATCACTTGTCTAAGATAAAAAAAAAAGATAAGTATTGGATCCTGGACTGTAACTGATTCCAGTACTTTTTTTCTTATTTTAATATGTAATTCAGTATTGTAATGGATCTCAAAACTCCTTCCAAAGGTGTAAAGGGCAACCCATTAATGCCTGCTCATCCTATGACTTTTGACCATGGCCTTTTGTAAATCCTACACATGGATATTATGCAGTTTTATTAAAATCCCTCTCTATATCTCTGGTATTTGCATGAGGGGGTGGTGTAGGGAGCTATAGAATTGTTCAGAGAAGAGTAGCGCTTCTAGGGTGAGGGTCGCTAAGTCCTTTTTAGAAATGTTTTCTACCTTTGCTGCTCACTTGGTTCACCTAACTCTCACCTGAGGTTTGAAGAAATTATAGTTATGGCTACAATATAATAATAATATGGTTATTCCCTAGTAAACCATCTCAGCAGATAGGCTTAACCAGGTTGAGAACAACTGAGGGATCTCAGACCCTTTGGTGAGTTAGTGCGGTGTCTAGACAAGCATGTGAATTTTTTCTCAAGTGGGAAATGAGAAGATAAGAACAATTTGTTTCAAAGGTCATGGCAGTAGCTGAAGCAGGACCTGTGGAGTGTTTAGAGTGTGGTAAAACATTGAAGATGCCATGGTCAATGATTTCACAACTCTGCCTCACTTAAATCCAATATATGTGTGAATCAAAATTTATCACCTATACCATTTCATCATTTTTACCTACTTCAACATCCTGTGGTGACAGGCAAATGACAAGGAAGCAGATGATAATACTATGCGAGCTATAGGCACAACCATGTATGCAGAGAGCCCAGGGCATATGGTAATCTTCTCACTGGACTAAAGCACCAGTGGGATTCAGTAGCCCTTTGGGCATCTGAGCAGACATTCTTAAGGACTACATTGCTCATCTCCTGACATAAGGAAGGAGCTAGAAAAAAGTGCCCTAAAAATCGACTGCTTCACCCAACCCTGGCCTTGCCAAAACAGTCGGAGATACCACTCTTGGGTCAAAACTTGAAAAAAATATACAAAAAAGTTTTGTGAAAATAATTCCCCTCCCTATCAGTATATGAAATGTGCATGAGTTTATGGACAACATGGAATACAGTAGACTTGCAAGATGAACATATTTTGTTACAAGAGAAATCAGCAGGTATTGCATCCAAATAGCAGCTGTAAGTGGAACAAGGCTGGCAAATGAAGGTAAATTTTAACAAAGTTGGAGCTGGATACATGATTTTCTTAAGTGACCACAGTGAAGGGGAGAACCATGTATTGGTGTAGGTTTTGCAATCAAAACCAATCTAGTCAGCAAGGTTGTATGCCTCCCCAAAGGAGTGAAAGATAGGCTCAAGACAATGTGAGGGCCACATGCAGCAAAGTGGTACTATCAACAGTGTTTACACTGCCACCATGAAGATCCCTGTGAGATCAAAGAAAAAAAATGAAGATCTGGAGACCTTCATCATCAATGTATGGAAAAAGGGCAAACATATAATTCTGAATTATTTTAATACAATGTATAGAATACCAGACATGGTAGGGAATCCTTGAAAGGAATGGAGTCAGAAACAGCAACAGCAGTGGTCACTTACCCTTGAAGACTTCTGCATCTCATGACCTTCTCATCACTAAGACTGTCTTCCGTTTATCTAAATATGATAAAACTTTGTGGATGTACCTTTGCAGAAAGATTGGAATTTATGAGAATTATGTGAGAGGTGAAGAACCTATGGCTTTGAGGCTACATGTGGTCTTCTTAATCCTTGGGTACAGTCTTTTGACTAAGTCCAAGTTTTACAGAACAAATTCTTTTATTAAGGGTATTTATTCAGTGAAATTTGTATTCAAACAAAGGGCCATGCTTGAGAACCTATCAAGTCACATGTGACTTTGAGGACATAGATCCCCCACCCCTGAACTATGCCATTGTAAAGAGAAGAAAATAACAGGATGTGAGAGTGACAAAGGCAATGTGTGGTACAGAGTGCTGGACTGATCATAGAGTTTCCCCTCTAAACTAAATAGTTGCATTCTAAAAAAGCAGTGGCCCCAAGGCAAAAAGAATACTAAAAGATTTAAAAACAACAGATTAGAGCACTTAGCAGGAACTATTTATTTAAAATGTGGGGGAAAAGCTAAACCAAAACACGATTAACAGCAATGAAGAAGAAAATGAATGGGTAGCTTCCAGAGTTTGGTTTACAGCATTTCATTTACACATCTGGGCCAGAACACTCACAAACATCAAGATCAGTTTGACAAAAATGATGGCGAAATTCAGAAGTTGCTAAATGAAAAATGAGAACTCCACAGGGTTTACTAGCAGAATCCATCTCTAAAAAGGTAGTCTTTAACTCCATCAGAAGTGAAGTGCAAATGAAGCTTAGAGAGATACACTATTCTTGTCTCAGTAAGAAGGGAGATGAAATTCAGTTAAAGGTTATCCCTCTTTTTTAGTTGTAAGTTCAGTTAGAGAGAGATTGACTTTAACCTGATATATATACTCAATGACTTCAACATTGATCAATGACAATATGTTGAGAATGCTATAGAAATATTTAGTCCATCTCTCCAGGACCATATCATTATCACTAATCCATGCGGCTCCATCAGCCCTGATTAGTTCAAATGCAACATTATTCTCTGGCCCCAAAATAACCTGAGCATCATAAATGTGCTTTGGACTGTTACTATCAGCACAAAACTGAATTTTATCAGCAAAAATTAGTTGTTGGGAGAAGTTTATCAGTATTGAACATCAGTTTCATAATACCATGCTTACATGGGTTCTAGATAATGGGTGATGCTTTCTCACTTTCCCAGTCATTAATGGAATGAACCAAGGTTGTGTGCTTGCTCCCACACTTTTTATCATGGCGTTTTAAAAAATGTTGTCACACACTTTCAATGGGGATGAACATGACGTCAAGGTCCACCACCACACTAATATAAAATTATTTGACATGAAAAGGCTACAAGCCAAAATTAAGTGCAGGGAAATTTGGTGCATGATTTTTTTTGTTTGCTTGTTTGCCAATAATTATGTCCTCATTGAAGCCTCTGAGGCTGCTATGCAAAAAAAAAAAAAAGAAAAAGAAAAAGAAAAGAAAGAAAGAAAGGAAAAGTTTGAATTGATTCTTTGCTACTTCTGCTCATTTTGGCTTAACAATTAACACCAAGAAAACACTCACCAGCACAATCATCATAAAATGGAAACATTGGTCTCAGCAAATGGCAAAATGTTGAATGCTATGTTTAATTATATTTTCCAGGGAGGTCCACATACATGATGAGGTTGACACGCTCATTGCCAAATCCAGCTCATTGTTTAGAAAAGTGTGGAAGATGAGAGGTATTAGACTGCATACCACACTGAAGGTCTACAGAGACATGATATTGACTTCATTGTTGTATGCCTGTGAAATCTGGACAATATGCCAGCACCATAGAATCACGTCCCTTTGAAAAATTGTAAGATCACCTGGAAAGATAAGGTAGCAGACACTGAAGTCCTTTCTTGAGCTAAATTGTCACACGTTAAAACTGTACTGCAGAGAGCGAAAATCTGTTGGGCTGGCCACATTGTTTGCATGCAAACATGTTTGCCTAAATGACTCTTTTATGGAAAACTCACACAAAGCTAGAACTGACATGGAGGCAAGAAGGAGTGATACCAGGACACTCTCAAGGTCTCACTGAAGAACTTTGGAACCAATTGTGTGACATGGGAGACACTGGCAAAGTCCACATTAAAGTCCACAAAGTCCACATGGCACGTCCATATCAAAGAAGGCACTTTTCCCTAAAAAAGCAGAATTGCAGTAGCTCAAAATAAACATGAGATACGTAAATTGAAAGACATCTCCAGTCCAAATGTTTGTGTGGACTATTTGTACCCGACATGAGGTAGAGCTTTCTGAGTTCATGTTGAGATATCTGATCAGTCACAGTTGTACTCACTTTACCTTGACTGCAATGTAGTGACATCATTTTGATCGTCTTTGAGAACAGGATAATAACCAACCACAAACCATTGCATGGGTAAAAATGGAGCATGTTGGCTTCCTTGATCCTACTTTGAGTGTGAAATGAGAAAAAAAAATCTATTTAAATCCTGTCTCAGACAGTAGTAGATCAACTCTGGGTAAATCATGATCTCTCTCATTCTCAGGTTCCCCATTCATAAAAGCAAAGAGATGGATTCAATGACTTTTCTAGCTTTACAACTACAACCCTAGGTTATACCTTGCCATCTGACTGGCCTTCATCCTATTCCACTCTCTGTTGTTATCTTTTAAACTACATCTACCACACAATTTTTTCATTAGCAATATGATTCAATTTATTTATACTCATCGTATACTTTTCTATTATATTTTAAGGTTATACTTACAATATTAAGTCTTTAGAGGTTGTGTTATACAATGAAATACAAAAGCAATAGGAAAATGGCATTGAGAAAATTTATCTTTTTTTACATCAAGCAGCAAAAGAATGGCTGCAAAAAGGGCTGAAAATTTTCCCAAAGGTAAACAATTCAATTTTCCACTTCATGTATAATTCTAGGCTTAACTCACTGTTTTTGCCCAAGGTCTTACCAACACAGATATATTTGTGGATCAACATTATGGAGTGATCTTCCAACTACATGCCATAGTCTAAACCTAAGGTGTCAGCTTATAGCCTACTGAAAAGTACAGCCCAAACCTGATTAAAATATCCCATTTTTTAAAAATGCAAATATACATATTTTATTTTTTCTGTGTCAATATGCAACCTGAAGGCATTTATTTATTTTTGAGTATGACAACACTGATTTAAACTTTAAGCACTCCTTTATACTGTTTTTTTTCCCCTCCTAGTTACAATTAAGCTGTTTTATGTGATTGTAGATTGAATTTTGGAGAATTTAACATCCCTTTGCTTGATGCAATTAGCACAATATCCTCAAAGAAGCAGATCTAGGGATCACATACACATGCACATGTGTGTGTGTATGTGTGTGTATTTGGGAATACTCCAACATTATGGCACACATATCTACCAATAAGATGTCTTCCTTCCATATGCCTTTAATAACCAGATATTTATGAAAAAGTATTTCTGTAACATTTTTCAAGTAAATTTTTCTGATGTTGACATATAAATGGAAGATACCTCATTTGTGTGGAAAGTATTTTTTAATATACATACATGTATATATTTTCCATTCTTAATTTATTTCTTGTTTTTCTAGCTTTGCACTTGAATGGTTTTAGGATGATTGTGCTGTTAACTCTTATCAAGCATTTTATAGACTTGTTTTTTTCATCCATTGCTACATACTGTTTTACAAAATGAAGCATCTCATAATATTCCTCCAGCTTCCTCTATAAAATGCTATAGAGGAGTTTACATTTCAGGTTTCAATTGCCCTTGGTTGCCATTTGTATCTGCTTGGAGATATTAAGTATTTAATGGCTATGGATCTTTTTTTTTAATATGTTGATCTCTTCTTTGTAGTAATTTCTTAAGTCTATTAAAGTTCCACATGAAAAGGAATCATCTGTATTTATGTGTGGCTTAGTCCATGTTCACTTATCCAGACCTTTAATTTCATTGGTTTACATTAATATCAATATGGAAACACCTTCAACTACTGGATGTTAGGATTTTTACTTACAGAATTTCCTACAGACACCAATGAGTTAAAAGAATTACTTAACATCTTATAATCAATATGTATCAGAGGTGGAATAGGACTTACACATGGAGATAGTTTCCCTATATATGTTATAACACTAAAACGTAGAATAAATGTAATCTTATATAATCAAAATTCTGTAGCAATTTTTACCCTTGTATTTATTTCAGATTTTAAATGAATATAACCTGCTTTGGATCTGGTATATTTTTATTTCCTATATAGCACTCTTAACATTCCTGAAGCACCTAGTGTTCATGTCTTCCCTTTAAAGATGCTTAAATTTAACCTAAAATTTTGTTTAAGTTGGCTGCATTTAATGCCGTATTTGGAGTGGTATTTCTATGTGGCTAGGAAATGTGAAGGTATCCTTGAGCGATGGTGTTTTTTTTTTTCTGTCCTACATTAACATAAAAGTAGTTGAGTTTTTATTTCCAATGATGATTTCTATTCCCAGAAATTTGGGCTTTTTAAAAATTAATTAGGTCCAGGAATTTGTATTAAAAATACAATTCTCATTAAGAATATGCTTGCATCATTACTATTCTCCTCCTCTTTAGAACTGTCTTCATTGAATTGTGAATTTTCATGCTGTGATACATCCTAACCATAATCTTTGCTCCAAATAATGAATCCATATGGTTAAATATGATGATCCTCTATTCAAAGATTGAGATTTCAGTTATTTCTCAATCACATGAATTTCACAGATAGAAATCAAATAGGTCAACATTAACATACACAAATACACAAACATTGGTTCCTGCAGAAACAATCTGCTCTATGAAAGATCATAATATCATGAAATATTACTCACTGATTTCTTAGAGGTAGGAATTTAATACAAGTCTTCCTGAATCTGAAACACATTAATGATCTACTATGACACATATTGGCTGTGTGACGTTGGGCATGCAACTTACCCATTCTGTGTTCTAAGTTTTTAAGTGGCGGAATAAGTGACAAAAGGCATTTTTATGGGAATTTCCTTATCTAGGGATCTTCTGTCATTGAAATCCTAGGTCCAGTCTATAATCAGTACCTAAATTATATTCTCATAAAGTTTGTACCATCATCATCATCATCATCATCATCATCACTATCATTTTCATTATTGTTATCATTATCATTATCATAGCATATACACTTAAATGAGCCGTTGAAGCTTGAGTGGACAAAACCTATTACTCTTTTTTATTATGGGGAAATTGTTACAAATTAAGTTTCTTGGAAATCAAAGTAGAATCAAAGTAGCCTCAGGCTTGCCACACCCCAAAAATCAGCATTTATGTCGAGATATTGAAGTCATAACATGAATTATATTATATATATATGTACATATATATATATTATATATGTACATATATATGCACAAATACGTGTATATATAAGTATGTATTGAAGGAAAATAATGTATACTCTCTAGCAATAAGAGTGGATTAAATGAATTAACATAAGTGCTCAAAAGGCAAATATGCTCATCTGAAATGTGCTATGTTCTGGTTCAGTCATCACATAACCACAGTGTTCTAAATACCCTATTCAAATACCCATTGATAATGATGCTCTTTACCCATAATTTGTAAATATCTTAGCTTTTGAACCATAGATGATGATTTAACATGAAGTGAAAAAAATAGATTTTATTCTTGGTCTTTCAGAATGTTAAATTGTAAATTTAAACATCTAACTTTAAGAGTTGAATTAAAGGAGACCTTCAATCACGAAACTGTCCCCACTGGAAAATTATTTTACAATTTTTTGTCCTGCTTTATAAATTCTCATCACATTATACTATTCTTTCATTTGCTTTTAAATGCCTAGAGCAGGGATGGGAAACTTACAACTTCTAGGCCATGTGTGGCCTGCTAGGTCCTTGAATGTGGCCTTTTGACTTAGTCCAAGTTTTACAAATCCTGTTATTAAGGAAATTGTTTTATAAAGTTTGGATTCAGTCAAGGGCCACACTTGAGGACCTAGAGGAGTACATATGGCCTCAAGGCTACAGGTTCCTCACCCCCCACCTAGAGTTTATCTATCATTTAAAATAGTTTTGTTTTGTTATTTTTTTTTTGCTTAAAAAGATCATCATGAACCATATCAAACAGATTCCTTTTCATAGGCTATGACTGATTTTTCCTAGTAAAGGGTAACATAGATCAGCATGACTTTAGTTGGAAACATGTCTCAGATATTTTTTAGATGTTAGACCCTAGGGAAGTCATTTCTTCTCACTTTCAATTCTCTCATCTGTAAAATGTGGATAATATTAGCTCCTGTTTCTTTAAATTTGTGGGAATCAAATAATATAATGTGTCTGGAATGCTTTGGAAATCTTAAAATACTATATAAATGTTAATTATACTTATCAGTTAAATTATTACTATTCATCTCCTGTTCCAATTAAACTTACTAGGTCCTGAACACGAAAATATGAATCAGGGTCCCTTGAAATTCCTTCCCTTTTTTGATGCTTCCATTTAAATGAAATTTCTTGCACAAATTGACACTATTAAAGGCAAGACAGATAATCTTAGGACATGAATAATTGAACATAACTAGCATATAGACCAGTTTCCCTGTGGACAGGTGAAACTCTTGGGACATGGCTGCAAGGATTTCTGAGGTTTAAAGGAGAAGCAGATAATGTAAAGCAGACCTTGCTTACAGTTGTACAAAGTGAGATTTAGTATCATGGGCACCATGGGAATGACATAATGGTAGATGATGTAGTAGCATCCAATAAAAGAGAGTAAAATCTAGAACACATATTTCAATATGAGTCCAGGAATTAGAAACTGAGGAGTGTAGGCAGCTGAACAACTCACTAGCAACTATCTTTTGTTGTTCAATCATGTCCAACTCTTTTTGACCTCATTTGGGGCTTTCTTGGCATAGATACTGCCAATTATCTCTTACTATTACTTTCTCCAGCTCATTTTATAGACGAGGAAACTGAGGCAATCAGAGTTAAGTGATTTGCCCAGGATCACACAGCTAGCAAACATCTGAAGCCAGATTTGAACCCAGGAAGATGAGACATCCTGATTTCAGGGCCAGCACACTATCCATTGTGCCTCCTAAATGCCCTTTCTACTTATTTGCAACACACATCTCCCCCACCCCACCCACACGCACACTTCCGTGGAAAACTAAAAAACAGAATACTATCTCTTTACAAGAATTGCTATCAGTCAAATTTCTCATATCCCTTGAAATGTAAGTTTAATAATATTTTCATCCTTCTACTTTTTCTCTGTGAATGCTATTTTAATGAAGAACTTGAGCCCCTGTAGCTCTTATATTTTAACATGTGAGAGTAAAATGTTGATAAAATATATTAATATAGCAATCTTACTCCTTGTAAATGGTTTTGTTTTTGTTTATTTTTTTAATGTTTCTGTTTTTTTCTATGTTTTTTTTCCCCTTTTACTTTGATTTAATATATAGTTGCTTTTTGATATGTTGGTAGCACCTGCATTATTACCTGTCATGTAATATTTTTGAGAGAGATGCATCAAATATGTCAAATCAATGCATTATAAAATTATTGACAAACTGGAAATAACCATTTAGAAAGACAACTATTAAAATCTAAGGACTGACCAGTATAGGTTGTTTTCAAAACAACACTAAATCATACTTGAAAATACATCTTTATAGTGTTACTTGTTCTCTTTTCTTCATTTCTGCTTAGATGAAGCTGTGGTAGTTTAAGAGAAAGAAAAGGATCATCATTTGCTATGAATCTTAATTTTTGACATAATAAATGGAGAAAACTTCAGAAGATGTTAAAACAACAAATGTTTTGTGCTTATGTTCCATAAAACCACTCTTCATTTACTTGTGGAAGAAGGATTTCTAAATTAAAAAAAATAAACTTATTGTTGATTCTAAATATTTTTAAAATTTTATTAGCAATTACTTTAAAGAGTATATAAAGCATTGAATCTATAGTAAGAGAAATATATTCAAATCCTGGACTTTCATCTCCCTATTCATGTCACCTTGACTAAGTCATTTAGACTGTCTGGACCATGTTTTCCTTATTTGAAAAATGTAATATTTAGATGAAATGTGATAATTTTCCTAACTCTACCCTCCCATTCTCCATCAAGGATCTGCTTAATATGTTGAAGGCTTTCCCCTAGTGGTTTCAACATTTTCTGTACAAATATAGCACTCAACCTGACCATCTGTTATTTCTTACTTACACTATGGAAAGTCTATTGACTTTTCCTATCACAAATTTTTAGGAAGACATAATTTATGTCATTTCTTTCACATAAATTATCATTGTTACTGTCCTACAGTATCGTTACACACAGCAGGCCCCTCTTATTTCTATTTTACTTAAAGCAATCGTAATTATTTTCATAATATTATGGTACTCTGTGATTTTCTTGCATATTTCATCACTGGGAAACATTGATGTTAAAATAATATTTTCTTTTGTCAGAGAGCAGTTAAGGATTACTAAATATACTATACAATATCCCAGTCACAATCTAGCTTACATTTTAGGCTGATCTAGGAGATATTCATTATCAATCATTACTACTTGAACTAGGGATGGACTGTTTTAAAATTTTTCAACCCAGTATAATTCAATAAAGTTTTTATTAAGTGCTTAGTAAAAGTATTTTGCTGGAAGTTGCAGGGAAAGAGATAATGTAAACAAATAAATAAACCAAAATAGTGTATAACCTCAAATAGTTTACATTCTGTTGAACAAATGCAACATTAAAATAATTATATTTACACATGATAATTTTAGGAAAACAAGTTGGCAGGAACATATGAAATTATGAAAAAATCCCGTAAGGTTTTTTCTGATCTAAATTTATTTAGAAGCCAGATATTCCAACTGAAAAAAAAAAGAGTGTGCATTGCATTTTCAGCATTGGAGGAAATTTGTGCAGAGATACAGAGATTATAGGAGTAATAATCAATGCAGAGACCATACCAAGTAAATGAGTATGAGAAAATGTATCATCAGTAGAGGGAGGTGATATAAAATATTGGGAAATGTATGTGTCTGAGAATTTAATTTTAAAGTATCATAGGTAACATAGGTTCCACATAGGTTTTGAGATACTGAAGATGTTTATATGTCAATGGAAAATAATACACAATTTCTAAAAACAAAAGTAAGTTGAATGAATTAACAAAAGTGCTAAATAGGTAAACATGTTAGTGTGAAGTGTGTTCTGTTCCACTTCAGTCATCACACATCTAGTGTTCTAAAAACTCAATTCAGACATCCACTGGTAATAATGCACTCTCCCAAGAACACTATAGCCCAAATAAAAACTCCCTGGTCAATGAGAAAACATTGCAAGCAGTCAGAAAGGCATAATTCAAATATCAAGTAGCTGCAGTCAGATTTACACAGGATTTAGCAGCTTCAACATTAAAGGATCAGAGGTCATGAAATGTGATATTCTGGAAGGCAAAGGAGCTAGGCCTACAAGAAAAAATCAAGTCCTTAGTGAAACTGAGCATATCCCTTCATGGGAAAAGTAGCCATTCAATGAAAGAGCAAGCTTTCAGGTTTTTCTAATGAAAAGGCCAGAGTGAAAAAAAAATGATTTTGAAATTCAAAACTCAAGAGAAGCATAAAAAGGTGAACAGGAAAGAGAAAATATAAGGGATTCAATAAGGCTAAACAGTATATAACTGTACATTAGCAGATGACATTTATAATGCTTAAAAATTATGTTATTAGGGCACTTAGAAGGCATATATATATAGACAAAGCATGTGTGTATAGGATGACATTAAGGGGATGATATAAAAATAATTAAGGGCAAAGAGGTTGTAATTTACCTTATCATATGGAGCCAAGATCCCCATTTGAGGAAACATGAAGTCATTGGAACAGTGGGTCACTTGCATCCATTTTAAAAGTTATATTCTGCATAATTGCTTTTGAAATGCCTTATTTAACAATCACAGTACAAAATAATTTGAGATCTATTTTTTTTAACACAACAACAATTATACTATGGCACTTTGACACTGGTATAAAACAGCCTTACAAATGTCTTTCAATTAAAAAAATGTTGTCAAGCAACTTAAAGATTTTTTTAAAATTAATTTATTTATTTTCTTGTTTACATCATTCATTTCTATGAGATTTTGAGTTACAAATTTTCTCCCCATCTTTCCCCTACCCAACACCTCAAAACAACCATCCCACTGTATAACCCCTCCGCCAATCTGCTCTCTCCTATGTCCTCCCCCTTGACCCTCTGACATTCTGGTAGGGCAGGATGGATCTCCCTACCACAGTGTCTGTGTATCTTAATTCCCAGTTGGATGTAGTTAATAATAATAATAATAATAATAATGATAATTGTTTGTATTTATGTGTACACACACACACACACATATATTATATGTTTTTAACATTTGGTTACAGAACTTTAAATTCTAGATTCTTTCCCTTCCTTCCTTGTCACCCACCCCCACTGGAAGGACAAGTGATTAAATACAGGCTGTACATGTGTAATTATGCAGAACCTCTCCACAGTGAGCATATTGTGAGAGACTAATTACATGACCCTCCTTCCTATCCCACCACCCCTAATTCTGTCCTCTACCCTGACCTTGTCCCTTTATAGAAGTGTGTGCTTCCATGAATCCTCTCCCCAACCCTGACCTCGCCTCCATCATCTCACCTCTCATCACCATCTGCCCTACTCTCCTGTGTGGCAAGATACCCAGTTTAGAGTGTATGTCATTCCTTCCCTAAGCCAAATCAATGAGAAGAAGGTTGACACTTTCCCTTTTACCTTCCTGTTCTTCACCTCCATTGTAACAATTATCCTTTGTCTCCTCTATGAGATGATTAACCCCATTCTGTATCTCCCTGTCTCCTCCCATTCTAATTCTCTCCCACCTCAGAATTTCACCTTTTAGAGTATTTTCCCTTCCTGTTAAATTGACCTTGTGGCCTCTATGTATTCATATATACACATACTCAGTTATGTGTTTGTATGCTTATATAAACCCGCTTATATACACATATGTGTATGTATATGTATGTATGTGTGTGTGTGTGTATATATATACATATATATATATATGTATATATACACACACACATATATATACATATATATATACATATATATACATATATATATATATACATATATATATACATACATATACATTTGTATTCCCTTCACCTATCCACATACTAAGAAAAGTTTCATAAGTTACAATTATCACTTTTCCATGTTGGCATGTTCCTTATGATTTCTTTTCCATGTTTACCTTCTCATACTTCTTTTACTTGAGTGTCAAACTTTCTTTTCAGTTATGGTTTTTTCAGCAAGAATGTTTGAAAGTCCTCCACCTCACTGAATGACCATATCTTCCCCCAGAACACTATACACAATTTTTCTGGGTAGGTGATTCTTGGTTTTAATCCTAGCTCCCTTGATCTCTGGAATATCATATTCCAGGCCCTTTGATCCCTTAGTGTGGAAGCTGCTAAATCCTGGGTTATCCTAACAGTGTTTCCACAGTATTCAAATTGCTTCTTCTTGGCAGCTTGCAATATTTTCTCCTTGATCTGAGGACTCTGGAACCTGAGTATAATATTTCTAGGAGTTTTCTTTTGGGGATCTTTTTCAAGAGGTGATTGGTGAATTCTTTCAAGTTCTATTTTGCCCTCTGGTTCTAAAATATCAGGGCAAGTTTCCTTGAGAATTTCTTGAAGGATGCTTTCTAAGTTCTTTTTTTGATCATGGCTTTCAGGTAGTTCAATAATTTTTAAATTTTCTCTCCAGGATCTGTTTTCCAGGTCAGTGGTTTTTTCAAGGAGATATTTCACATTGCCTTCTATTTCTTCATTTGTTGGGATCTGTTTGATAGTAACTTGATCTCTCATAAAGTCATTGGCTTCCATTTACTCCACTCTAATTCTGAAGGAATTATTCTCTT
>CM053583.1:140022597-140042103 GCA_028627135.1 Pseudochirops cupreus
TCCACTTCACCACATTGCTGTCTTTTAGACATACTATGATTCTGAAATATGGTAATATAAACAAATGCATTCTTAAATTAAGGCACTTAGATTCTTTTCCATAAGATATATATAGTAGATCAATTATCTATGATCCCAAAATTATACAAAGATGAAGGAAAAATAAATAAGACAGTGATATAATGTATCAGAGAATAATTCATCTGTGTTTAATCAGGGATGCTTTCTGGAGGAGGAAATCTCTGAAGTGTCATCAAAAGGTGAATAGTAAATTACCATAGGAAACAACCTGTGACTTAAGTCTTAGGGAACAAGATTGAATGAGATAAATGGTTTGTTCTTTGGCACTCTGAATTATGGCTTCCTAATCAGGTATGACTTCATTTTTCTCTGAATCTACTTTGACAATGAGTTTTCAAATGTGTTTCAGCCCTTTGGAAGGTTCAAATAGTCTCTGACCATATCTTTGGCTTATTTTTGTGCTCATTCTTAATCAGCCCCAAGAATCTTCTCTAATATTACTAGGAAGGATGACAATTTAGTGATTCTTAATCACTTCCCTTAGGTAGGAAATAGCATATAGAAGGACATGAGAAATCAAGAACTCTCTAACCTATTTAATGAAAGTTTAATTGGAACTCAATCAATTTAATTAGTAATTTTAGTTCATCAGATTCAAGTAAAATCAGTAGAAGACCTGCATTTCTTTATTTTTTTTTCTTTCCCAATCCATGTCATATGATATCAATATTTCCACTCACTCGGACACCAACTTTTTGTACATGTTTCAACAAGTAGCCAATTTCTTCAGCAGCAGTTTTGCTCTTTGGTGTTGCACTAGAGAGTTCAACAATTTATTTATGGATTAAAAGAAAAAAATGAAACAAATAGTAGGGCCAGCATGTTCTTGGTAGTTTAGCCAGCAGTTTCTCACTGCCTTGAAGTTGTGCAGTATTGTGCATTAATGGATTTTTTTTCTCCTCACTTTACTTGCACTCATCTTGCTATAGCTTACTATGAAGCAACTACTTAGGCATTCTGCTCCCATCCATCTTTTGAACATGACCAGTCTAGCAGAGCTCAGTCAGAACTAACACTGCCTCAAAGCTGATAGATTGACTGCATTCCACCATCTCGTTGTTGGTGATCCTGTCTTGCCATTTGATATGAGGTATGGTCCATAGAACGCTGATTAAACTGCTCCAAGGAGCTGGATGAAGATCTGTGGCAAGCCTCGTAATCATAAAAGACAGTGGATACTACCATTATGCCGAAGAGCTGGGGGAGTTTGCCACTAAGATGAAGAGGTTTTTAGATACTAAACAATTTATGAAGTTGATCACACATTTTATTATAAAGTCAGTATTTTACCGTGTTTCATAATTAATTATTTACTACTTAAAAGACCACACTTGGAATTCTGATATATTTTAAAAGGACGATATTTGCTTTGTTCCAATATTAGTATCTTAAAGGCCGATTCAGTTATCACGTTACTTTAAAATATTCCTCTATTTATTTGACATAACTGAGCAGCATACATGGCTTCAATAAGCATTATCACAAGAGTTCCACTATTGCTTATTTCCAAGTGAGTATCAAAAGAACAATCTTTTATTATGGAAAAAGTGCTGGTGACTTTGAATAGAAAATGATGGTACAGCTGTATGATAATGCATTTTATGATACAACAAAGATAAGTTCGTAAGTGCTCTCTGATTTCCATTTTATGTTTCTCTTTCTTTTTTTTTTTTAAGTTCACCGTTAGGGCTTAATTATTTCAGACTTGTCTCCAATAAAAAAGAATGTCATTTTTGAAATTTCACTAATGTCCATTAAGCTTTCTTTATAGTTAAGTGAGGAAGAAATTCATTTTCTTTTCTATTTTACTTAAACACAGATGAATAATGATAGACTATATTTGCAAACCTTAACCTTTTTTGGTGTCACACTTATGAACTACAACAAACCATACTGCATCCAAATTAAATAAATAATTAAGGTTTGAAGAGTTTTATTTCTCTTCAATTTAATAAATACATTTTAATTTTTAAAAATCATAGAACTAAAAGAGGCCACATCAATTCAATTAAAAAAAATACATTAAATCCCTGCTATGTGCCATCCACTGTTTTAGGCCCTAGTGAGCATCAAAGGCCAAAAAAAAAAAAATGAAACAGCTCCTGATCTCAAAGAGTCTATATTATTTTTAAGGGTGTTTCTATCTACACCAAAATATATACCTGAAAAAGTGTGTTCTCTATGAGCTGATATATCTCAGAAAAACCTCTAAAGACTTGTATGAACTGGTGCTGATTGAAGTGAACAGAACCAGAAGAAGCTTATACACAGTAAGAGCCACACTGTGTGATGACTATTCTTTATAGATTTACTTAGCTTTTCTCGTCAACAAAAGGATCTAAGGCAACTCCAGAAAACTCATGATGGAAAAATTGATATCCATGTTCAGAGAAATAATTATGGAGTCTGAATGTTGATTGAAGCATACTATTTGCTTTCTTTTGTTGTTTTTGTTTTGGGTCTAATTCTTTACAATGTGCCTAATATGAAAATATGTTTAATATGCATGTATATGTAGAACCTATATCAGATTTCATGCTGTCCTGGGAAGGTGGAGGGAAAGATTGGGAGAACATTAAAAGCTCAAAATCATATGGAAGTGAATGTTAGAAACTAAAAATCAGTTAATTTAATTTGTTTCTAAAGTGTGATCTCTCAAACACATATATGAAGGAAATATCTAGCCTTTTCTTTTCTTTTTTAAAAAAGACTTGCAGTGAAGAAAAACCCACTAACTCATATGGGAGCTCATTCAAGTTTAAGGAAGTTCTAAATATTAGAAAATTATTCTTTTCCCCTTACTTCAATCTTAGATTTTCCTCTTTGCAACTTCCATTCATTTCTTCAAGGGTTTTTTTTTTTGTTTTGTTTTGTTTTTTGTTTTGTTTTGTTTTGTTTTTCCCTCTAGGGATAAGTAGAAAGAATGTGATGCTTTTTCAAAATAACTTTACTTTCAAAAGTTGAAGATATAACTACCAAGATCTCTTTCCCTCATTTCCCATTCTCTAAATGAAATATATGAGGATTCTTCTGATAATCTCATGTGGCATGCACTTTAAAGCCCAATCTCTTTGTTTGCCCTTTTCTGGATAACCACCTTCAGTTTTCTTCATGAGATTGTTTGCCTAGAATTGAACACCATTCTTTGTAGCATCCTAGAGAACTAATACATTGCTGTTGTTCATCATTCATTCTCAAAGAGGACCAATGACATAATGAGAGTGATGTCTTGACCTGTGAGTGAATTGGATTTAACTGATAACTAATAAGCAGCAATCAAAAATGAAGTAGAATTGAATTTAAAGTTCTGCCAAGGCAGAAAAGCACTTAAAGATTTAGCATTAGCTTTCCTTCCCACTAAATATCAAAGACTTGATTTGTAGGCTTTACAGGGAGAAACGCATTTTTGATTTCATTCTGATTAATGTTAATAGATCTTCATTTGTCTTGAATTTCCTAGGAAAATGTATCTATCCATTGCATTTTCTGTTTATATATCAAGGGACTTTATTTATTCTGTTGGTGTGAGAAAAAGTAAAGTGGTAAATTAAGTTTCTATTAATTAATTCTCATATCCTTTATAAGGATCATAGATTTAGAGCTAAAGCATTTTTGAGAATTGTATAGTTCAACATGCTCATTTTACAAATGAATGAACTAACACTTAGGTATGTTGATTGACTTGCCCAAGTTAACACAAGTATTACTTAGTATAGTAGCTGTGGTTTTGTTGGTGTGGAGATATACTTGAATCATAACTAAATATTTATCACTTTTACTGTTTTGTTAGTTTTCTGTTTCTTTTTTTTCCTTAAAAGTCTTATACATTCTTTTTTGCTACATGAATTTTATTATGACTTTAATACTATGGAATAATTTATTCATGGTTTCATTGATAATTGCATTAAATCTGTAAGCTAGTTTGGAAAGTATCAATATGCTATTTCCTACCAAAAGAATATAAGTTGAAGGCGGGTACTTTTTTTTTTCTTCCACTTTTTCCTTTGTGTCTCTGCCAACTAGTAGAGAGCTTGGCTCATTTTGGACACTTAAATAAAACTTCTTGCATTGAATTTAATTAAAATATTTTTTCCCTGATTTCTGTCAAAATAAATCTGAAGGTATTTAGAAATTATTAAGTTCCTACACATTTGATTTTGTAATGATTATTTCTATTTCTAGTAGTTCCTATTAAATCTTGTTGGTAAGGGGCAGCTAGGTGCTACAGTGGGTAGAGCACTGGTCCTGGAGTTGGGAGGACTTGAGTTCAATCTGGCCTCAGACATTTGATGGCTATTAGCTGGGTGACCCTGGATAAGTCATTTAACGCTGATTATCTAAAAAAAAAATTGTGGTGGTATATGGAAATGCAGATGTTGTGTCTTTGAAATTATTTTGTATCCCTCTACTATATGAAACAGATCTGTGTTAGTTGGTTACTTCTTTTGAGAGGCATGTGATATCAACCCATAAACCTTTTATTATCCATATACTAAGTACCATATGGTATTAGAAAGTTGCAAAAGACTGTAAGGGTAATTAATTTAGCAGATACTTTGTCCTCAGTAAATAAGGGCCAAGTACTTTTGTGAAAGAGACAGAGGGTGTGAACTGTGTCTCCTGCTGCTGAGTGGCAGGAAGGGGTTGGCTGAGACAAGAAGCCAATGTGTGGTGTGTATGTGTGTGTGTGTGTGTGTGTGTGTGTATAAAAAGAGTTCTAGGGACAGAGAATCAGAATCAAGAATTTTCCTCCTGGCCAGCTCCTGGTAGAGAAAGAATCTGGTGAAGGCTGAAGTTGCTGCTGCCTTAGAGAGACAGTTTCTCTCCGAGCATCTGGAAGCTGAGTGAGAACTGCATTGTAGTTTTTCTTGAGACTACAATCTGTTGAAGGCTGAAATTGCTGCCTCCTGGAAGGCTGAGATTCTTTCTGGGTCCTAGGGCAAGCTGATACTGCTGGAGGACTAAAGAAGCATGTTTGTTTGTGGCTTGGTTGATCCTTGAGTGCCTGGCAACAGATGTTGTGAAGGGTTTGAGATGTGCTATACCCTGTGAACCTCAATGTGTAACAAGAACTGCCTAGAGAACTGAGCAAGGAGCTGGGAGCTGTCTGCCTCTGAATCCAGGTGATTGTTTGGTGGATTCAGGTAGGAAGTGGGACCATGGAAGGGGATCTAGGGAATCTGAGAGACCACCCCAAGTCAAGATGAAGAAAAGACCTCTCCTTGGATATTGAACAAGTGATGAAATTGAAATTAACTAGACACCAAGGGGTGGAGGGTTTGTGTAATTTTCTAATGATTGTATTTAGTGATTAATGATACTTAGTAATTGTGATTCTGGATAAGTGACTGATTAAGTTAATTTATGATTGCCCCATGAGTAGAAGATTGATTATTGTATTGTGCGATGACTGAATGATTAAAGGAGCGTTTCCCCCTTAGGGAAACCAGATGATTATTCTTTTGTTCTTTGTTCTCTATGCTGTGGCCACTTTGGTGAAAATTATGTGGCCATTCTAATGTTAAGTTGTTGTGAACACTATATTGTGATTTTCTGTGATAAGATGGAATGTTGTGAATATTATATTGTGATTTGTTGTGAATGCTTGCCTTGATTTGTAATGGAATAAATGGAGTATTCACTATAATGTGTAATCAGAACCTTAAAAGCTGTTCACAGTAGCATTCTTTTGGGAAGCTGCTCATGCATGCCATTACAAGGACACAGAGAGATTTAATATAATCTTTGTAGGTTGAGAGAGCATATAAGTGTCAGAGGTCAAACTTTATGCTTGTGTTTCCTGCCTCTAAAACCAGCTCTTTAACAACTATCACAGGACAATATTTGCATTGAAATATAAATAATTTTCATTCAGCCTTTGAGGGTAATTGATATATTTTTATCTCTTTTTGATCTTGGCTCTTTGACTCTATCACTTATTCAATTCAATACTTTTGAATAACAGCATTGTGATTTATTAATTGTATATTGTGGATTTTTACATTCTTATTTTTCTTTTTTAAGGTTGTCTCCTCCCCGTTCTCGCTTTTTTAAAATTTTCACCTGTGATGTTCCTAGGAGTTTTCATGTTGGTATCTTTTTCAAGAGGTGATCAGTGAATTCTTTCAATTTTTTTTAAATAAAATTTTATATAATTTTTATAAAATAATTCTTCAAATATTTTGCCTTCTGGTTCTAGAATATCAGGGCAATTTTCATTGAAAATTTCTTGAAGAATGATTTCTAGGCTCATTTTCTGATCATGGCTTTCAGGTAGTTCAATAGTTTTAAAATTATCTCTCCTGGACCTATTTTCCAGGTCAGTGGTTTTTCTAATGAGATAGTTCACATTGTCTTCTATTTTTTCATTTGTTTGGATCTGTTTTATAGTATCTTGATTTCTCATAAAGTAATTAGCTTCCATTTGCTCCCATCTAATTTAGAAGGAATTATTATCTTCACTGAGTTTTTGAAATTTCTTTTCCATCTGGGCAATTTGATTTTTTAAGACATTTTTATCCTCATTGACTTTTCAGGCCTCTTTTGCCATTTGAGTTATTCTGTTTTTTAATGTGTTATTTTCTTCAGTATATTTTTTGGGGGATTTTCCTTTAGCAGCCTGTTGACTCACTTTTAATGATTTTCTTGCATAATTATCATTACTTTTCCAAATTTTTCGTCTGTTTCTCTTACTTGATTTTCAAAATCCTTCTTGAGATCCTCCATGGCCTGTAACCAATTCATTTTTTTTCTTGGAAACTTTTAATTCAGGAGTTTTGACTTCATTGACTTCTTCTGGTTCTATGTTTTGATCCTTTTTGTCTACAAAAAGGAATTCTATGGTCTGGTTATGTTTCCTCTGCTTGCTCTTCTTGCCAGCCTTTTGAGCTTTTTGCCACAGTAGATCTCTGCTTCCATAGTGGAGTGAGGTACATCCAAATTGCTGGGGTTCTCACAAGTGTTGTCTGAAGTTTGAGGAGAGTGCCCTCTCTAGAGACATTCTTCTCCCTAGGACACTGCCACACAACCAAGGACCACCACACAAGATCATAATGCAGGTCAAAGCAAGAGTGATTCCCCTCTGAATGTTCTCTTGGTCCCCCTACGTTCTGCAGCTCAAGAACTCTGGAGGCAGCCACATGGCAGCAGCTGCAGCTGCCACACCTCTGCCACCTCTCACCCCAGGACCAGGGGCAAGCTGGAGCTCTTTTGTAGCCTGGTTCAA
The DNA here is from genome assembly GCA_028627135.1 of Pseudochirops cupreus. Classification (NCBI taxonomy): domain Eukaryota; kingdom Metazoa; phylum Chordata; class Mammalia; order Diprotodontia; family Pseudocheiridae; genus Pseudochirops; species Pseudochirops cupreus. The sequence goes on from CM053583.1 coordinate 140,029,904, forward strand.
ACAGAGTTCCCTACTGACCTTTTACTTTGTCTTTGCCTTTTTATTGGTTGAAAAGTCTGGAAACCATCAGAGCTGCTGGTGATTCACTCTCTGAAGTCTGCTCCAACCCTTCTATACTACTGCTCAGGGCTTCCACAGGTCTTGTCACAGGTGGTTCATGCAAGACTTTGCTCAGCTCCCAGTCTGGTGCAATAGACCCTTTCTGTTTGCCTGCCAGGCTTCCTTCAGTGGGAGATTTGTTTTCCTCTGTCACTTTGTGGATTCTATAGCTCTAAGATTTGTTTAGAGTGATATTTTACAGGTATTGGAAGTGGTTGGAGCTGGAGCCAAGAGAAGTTCCTTTTTTTTATTCCACCATATTGGCTCTTCCCCTTCTCTTTTTTTCTAATAAGCTTCTCTTTGTGTCTTACAATGAGTAACATTAAATAGTTGTATTCTAAGATACAGGATATAGAGGACTGATTTTTTTGGTGAATGTCTTCTTTTACAGCGTAGGAAGAGGAAAAAGGAGACCTTAAAAAGAGACAATGAGTGCATAGATAAGAGGAGCCGAGGAAAATGTGGTGTCATTGAGAGAAAAGAAAAAAATTTCCTAGTCGGCAGTGTAAAATGCTGGGAAGAAATCAATCACAATAAGAAATAGTAATTATCCAAATGCTTTCCTCAAATGTGCTGCAATTAATATTCTCTATTAAAATCTAAGATTTTGGTGACAGTGTAAATTTTATGTGTGTTACTAGTGATCAGCACAGTGTTGAGCATACAGTAATTTTCTTTTTAGTCATTCAATTATAAAACAGTGAAAATTTATATGTATCGCATTAACTAGATTATTACACAACTCTTTATATTTCTTAACACATAACTGATAAATTAACTTATACCAATTCAAAAACATGAAACATCCAACACCATCTAATTAAAATGAATGAGGTTTTTGACAGATTGATCTTAGACTCTAGTCAATCCAGCCTTACTCAGACTACTAATAACAACACAAAGGTATGTTTTCATTTTCACTTTTTTGGAGGGGAGAAGGCAGGGTATTTTGGGGTGAGTGACTTCCCAAGGTCATATGGCTAGTAAGTCTTAAGTAAGTGTTAAGTGTCTGAGGCCAGATTTGAACTCTAGGTCTGCTGGTGCTTTATTCACTGCACCACCTAGCCACCCCTCAATGATTTTCTTATATTTAGTTTCTAGTGTTTATTTTCTTTGAGTGAAACATACTGTTACCTTTCAGTTTTTGAAAAGAAGCAGATCTTTATTGGCTCCCATTAAATATCATAAGGCTTTTTCTCTAAATCCTTTGCTTTTTAGATTTCACCTGAATTATCAAATTACATCTTGCTTTTTAATTAATTTCCACTTAAATTAAGTTTACTTAGTTTCTACTTTAATGATAGTATAGAAAATTGAAAAAAATAATGGTGTGGGTATTACATAGCTGAAAGTAAGTCTGGCTAGCATAATTGCAGAGCAGCCAATTCAGCAGACCAGAATCCTAAGAAAACTATGAATTATTGTCTAAAGAAGGTCAAACTGTGCACAGGTACATGGATTCTGCTTTTGTATTGCCTGTTCTCAGAATCTTTAGAAGACATTGATATTCAAACTGAAAGACGAATTCAAGTAACTGCCTATTGGCATTTGTGAAAAATAAATGAACAAAAAGAGCTTATTCTCAAAATGATGAGTTTATAACCCTGTCATGAACAGTTTTTGTTATACAAGTTGAATAACTTTGTAACATTTTTCATAAACATAATTATATTGCTTAATATATTGAATGTCTTTCTAATCAATTTCTATCATGAAATCAAGGAGAAACTGCATATGTCTATCTAGCTCAACATGCAAGTTTTGTATTTAAAGACATATATAATATGTGTTACTTATCATGAAAACTCTTAATTCAAATTAGTTTACAATGCCATGTTATTTTAACCTCAGGCAAAAAAAAATCTTCTGTTTTCTTTTAAAAGTATAGAAAATAGTCAATGGGCATATGTAACTTCATATGTTTATCTGTTGAAAAATTCAAATTTTGGAGAGGAATATTTTTATTTGTAAGACAACTCATTAAAAAGTACTTATAGCAAATCTGAATTGGTTTCAGAAAGGTATGTCGTATTTGCAGCTGGCACCTGGAGTATGTAACAGCTGTCCCTACCATGTCCTTGTGTTATATTGGTGGCATCCTGGCAAGATTTCTAAATCTAAAAGCATCTGTTTCACATTTAATTCCTTTGCTCTGATGACTTATCTGGATTGCACATTACTTTGGAGCAAGTGTTTCATTTATTATTTAACACACACAGATGTTTAAAGAAAATAGAAGCTTTAAAAATGTCAGTATGGTCTCTGCACATGCATCTGAAAAATAAGTTTGGACAACTGACTACAAGATTTTGTCTGGAAGGGAATCAAATCGAAGCAGGAAAGTTACGTGGCATTTGCCCTATTCATGCGCTGTCCTAATTAGTCCCAGGTAATTGAGTGCTATTATGCAGGTAAAAGGAAAAGGCTACCAATGTTTAATTAGTATAATTATCCACAATGACAAGGAAAAAACTGTTTTTTTCCCCTTTGGACATTTTGAAAATTGTTATTTCTGTTGTTATAACAAAGTTTGCCCTTATCTGGAATACAAATTTAGCAGAAAATATTTTTTTTAAATCCTCTCCTGAACATATAAAAATCACTATTATCATAACCAGACTCCACAAATTCAATACCTATGAAGATACAGCTATTAAAATACTTACAAATATACATAGTGATCAACATTGATGAGAGGCCTTATAATGGATACTTACTACAGAAAATGCCATTCCAGATAATTAAGATACTGAATTTGAAATTTGAAAGCATCTACTATTAATGAATGTGTATATGTAGATGGATTTCTGTACTTATATATGTCTAGTATATGCATATGTATTTGTGCATACATACATAGATATGTATTGTCTGAGTATACACACTTACATGCATTGCGTCATGACAACCCATGAAAGTATATAACATTATTCCATTTTGCATTTGAAAATAGGGAAGATGAGAGATGTTAAATGATTTAGTTATTTTCACATAGCTGTTAAGTATCAGAGGTAGGATTTGAAGCATATTATCTCCCCATTTTATATGGTCTAGTTCTATGAACAGGGGATTCAGACATTTCATGCAAACTGTTCAATGTTGGTATTTTAACCAAAGTTAGTTTGAATATGCACAACTGGGAATCCCTATTCATTATAAAATGTTAAGAACCACTAGAGTATTTCTGCTAAGGAATCAGCAGATAATTATCTTGTAGGGGTATCAAAGAGAACAATTGATATTGGCATGCTATTCTTTCTAGGGTTGAATGCAATAAAAAGTGCTTTTCATAACAGCATATGATTTCTGAAGGTTTTGACAATTGGTATCATTTATCATCTTATCCACAACAATGTCACAGATTTTCATATGCGTTTTTATGTCTTATTCATTTAACAGTAGAACAAGTAATAATGCATTTTATGGCCCACATGAGATCTTTCTTGAAAAGTTCATATGTGGTTATAATCCATGAAGGAGGACTTTTTTTCATTTTTTTTTACTTTTGAATACAATTGCAAATGTGAGTATGGAAACAATGGTTTGCATGAGAAAAAAATCATTGTTGTTACTCTGAGGGACAATGGTCTTTATCTTTAATATCAATGTGCTTGCTGTAAAGGTGGTATTTGTTCTACCTTGAGCTGCCTTTTGTTCTTACTGTGCTTTCCTTCCTTGATCTATTGACAGTAAGAGGTTTCCATTTGCTGTTATTTTATTTCTCCAAGTTTGTCATTAAAGTAAGGGTACAAAAGATAACACAACATGCACAGATGTCCAGACCCTCATTAACCCTTACCTGAGTCACTGCAATAACCTCTTCTATGGTTTCTCTCTAGGATCTCCATTATTTAACCTGTCTTCCTTGAAGTTTTCAAGCTGACATCCTCAAAGCAAAGTTCTTAACTACTTGATTTCCCTCATTAAAAACATACAATGGCTCCCTGTTGTCTCATCCTATCAATCATAGAAAACTACAACATTTTGAGTGGAATTTGAATAGAATTTGACACTTCAAGTGGAATCTGGAGAATAGGAGAACCTGAATGGCAATCCCAATTTTTACATTTATTGTGTGAATTTAGAAAAGTCATGTACCTGGGAATCAAATTTCTTTTGTGCAAAATTAGGAAATTTGACTAAATTTCAACTGAGAGCTCTTTTATTTCAAGATTTACAATCGTAATATTACTAGAAATTAAAATTATGTGTAAAAGAAAAATGTTATCATTTCAATTTTTAAGGAAAAAGTTCTAAATTACTTCTCCTCTTCCTCCAAGGGCAACAATGCACATATCCACAGTTTTTGCTAGTTTATGACCATATTGCCAAAACTTTGGACCCAAGATTGAATTCCTGTATTTAATTATATTGAAATTCTAAGATATGCCTAATGTGGTATGCTGAATTTGCATTATTTTCCTCAGAATCTGGTCACATGGTAGGAATAAAGGATGGAAGGTGATAGCCAGCACATTCCACTGGTACTGCCGCAATGTTGGGGAAAGTATCAGAGGTGTGAATCACTCTGGGGAGATACTTTATGTAAACTTTCAGAAGGACACCAAGAAAAGTCAGAGATGAGTGTTCATGGATAACTGTGACCTGTTGTAGCATAGAACGGGACTTCTAGATTGATTAAATCATGGATTCATTTCAATCTTTTTTGTATTTCCATAGAAATAAAGACTTATAGCAAGTAGAAAGAGCATAAGACTTAGAAGCAAAAGATCTGGAATTGAGAATGACACTAGACACTTAATCTAATAGTTTTTGCTTGTTTTGTTTTGTGACAAGTTGTTTGACCTCTCTGAGACTCATGATTCTTTGTGTGTTAAAAATAAAATTTAATGCCGAAACTATCTCAAATAATTATTATGAAGGAAACACTTTGGAAATTTTAAAGTGTTATATAAATTTGAGTTCTTGTCATTACAGTCTAAAACATTTTCTAGCACTAATGTTATACTGATCAGGTATACTTGTGAGTCATCTAGCACCAACATCTATTAAAAAGCTGAGCTTAAGCATTGCACAAATGTCAATGGAGAAACACATGGTGGGGATCAGAACTCTGCACTACATCAGAAAAGAGGATATGGGATAGAGAAATATTGTTAAGAATATCATCAGAAAGAAAAATAAAAAGATAATTTGTGGAAATGGGATAATCATGTGCCAGAAATGAAGATGAAGAATTTCTATGCTTTGCTATTATCTTAAAAAGTGTGAAGAGATACCCTTTATAATGGATTGGTTTCCTATGAAAGGTTTATTAGAGGATGTACATAAGAGTCAATAAGTATATACAGAAGAATCCAGGCGTGCAATATTGAAAAAAGTGCCTACGTCACTGAGCTCAATGATGTATTAGACTAGTTGTACATTTGAAAAAAAATCATAATTTCTATATGACAAAAATTGACATTGTTAGAGGGTATGATAATAGGTCTGAGAAGAGAATATTGGGGACTAAATGAAGTTAATGTTAAGGAAAAAATTAAGTACTGAGTCATATGTGATTCATTTTTTCAGTTTATTTTTCAGTTGTATCCCTCTCTTTATTAATACCTTTGGGGTTTTCTTGGCAAATTTTTTAAAATAGCAAAAAGAAAAGTAGTTTGATATTTCCTTCTCCAGCTAATTTTACAGGTGAATAAACTGAGGCAAGCAGGGTTAAGTGACCTACTGAGGGTCACACAGTTAGTACATATCTGAGGCCATAAAGAAGAGTCTATCATCATCATCATCATCATCATCATCATCATCATCATCATCATCATCATCATTAATTATTTCAGAGTCAACGCTTTATTCTCTGCTCCACATATCTGATATTAATAGGAAAAAATAGCTTCAGTTGATGAAAATATTATGATCCACAGCTTATTTTCTGAACATCACCTATAAGACAAGCAGATGCGATTAGGTATTTAGACAGATGAGCTACAGAGAAGCTGCTAGTTAGGAATTTTGAGATAGCTCCCCTGTATCTATGTATCAATACACTTTTAAAAATTAAGTTATTTATTTTTAGTTTTCAACAATCACTTCCCATAAGTTTTAAATTTTCTCCCATTCCCTTTGCCCTCCTTCCCAAAGATAGCTTGCAATCTGATGTAGACTCTACACATGTATTCCTACTAAACATATATTGACATTAGTCATGTTGCATAGAAGAATTATAATCAATGGAAAAGAAAAACATGAGAAAAATAAAACAAATCAAAAAAAGAAAAGTCTGTTTCTTTCTGCATTCTGACTCCATAGTTTTATCTTTGGATGTGACTGGCATTTTCCATCATGTGTCCTTTGTAAATATTTTGGGTCTTTGCATTGCTGAAAAGGGCTAATTCTATCAAAATCAGTCCTCGTACACTCTGGCTGTTACATCAATATTCTCTTTCAACATGTCGAGTACTTCTGGTTTAGTAATTTCCTGGCTACTTTTTCAATGAAAAGGGAAATGCCTGATTGATACATTTACTGAAATTTTTTTCTGGGAATGGTCAATAGGAAATAAGAATTTAACATGGTATTTTTTTTTTATCCTAGGAAGTAATGGAGATCCAATACAGTTTTTCTCCTCACTTCTTTCATCAACTCTTTCCTCCTCCATCTTCATCCCTCCAATCCCATTAGGAATTGTGAATGCACTGTTTCCATGTGAAGCATAAGGAAATTCACCAATTTTTTTCTTTTTTGCATTTAAAGATAAGATAGAAGCTAGGCAATTTTAAAGGTCTTAAGGTTAATAGTAAGGGAACATTGTTTTGAGAATGATTCTTAATAATTCTGAACTGAATTCTAACATTTTTTTGCTTTCTCAAACACAGCTTTACATCTCTAGATTCCATGACTTTTCAGCACCTATCCTATATACCTAGAATTTTCTCCCTCTCTGTCATCATTTCTTGGTTTCTCTAATTTCTTTTAATAATTGCATAAACTTATGCTTTTTTATGAGACCTTTCCCAGTCCCTCTTGATTTCTTTAAATAATCATCTAAAAATACACTTTCTTCAAATGACCTTTCCTTATCCCATTTAATGTTCATGCCTTTCTTCTAAATTTACCTCTGATTTGCCACACATATACATATATAAATATATATATATATATATGTATATACACAAACATATATATCTACATCTATATTCATCTATCTTTTATATACATGGTTATTACATGTTCTCTTCTCAATTATACTGTCATCTCCTTGAGAGCAGTGTCTGGATTTTTGTTTTGCTTTCCTTTTTGCATTTCCCCAGTATTTGACTGTGCCAAATGTATACTACACATTAAATAAATTCACGTCATTTTGAGAAAGACAATGATATATTTCAATCATATGTGCATGTCTCATGTATGTTTTGTGTACTTCAAAATAACAAACTGAGAAGCTTGGTTAAAAAGCATATTAAATAGAGAGAAAACAAAAAATCTTAAAAATGATGGGCATCAAAGTAGACTCAAGTTCTGCATTAATCAAAGTTATGATATGGAAGACAGGGATTTTAATAGAATCCAGCCCACATTAAGAGAGTTAGTTTCCAGAAATAAGGAAGGGATAATTCTATTATTATCAGTCTTTTCCAGACAACACATGAAGTGCTATGTTCAGTTCTAGGCACCATATGTTAGGAAGGGTGAGAAAGAAAAATGTATTGGCAGAAGGTGAAATAGGGAGGTAGAATGTGGTAAATTATCAAAAAGAGACACAAAAGAGATTTTGCAGCAGAAGGGAAGACAGAGGAAGTCAAAGTGTGGGGGGGAGTGTATGAACCTTACTCTAATTAGACTTAGCTCAAAAAGGGAATAACATGCACACTCATTTCAGAGTAGCAATTTGTTGTGCCATACCGGAAAGTAGAAAGGGAAGGGGATAAAAGAATGGAAACAGGGTTGATAGAAGTGAGGACAAATTGGGGGAGATGACAGTCTTGTCTATCCTCATGTGAATGCAATATGCCAATAAGAATATTAAGTGCTCCACCTTGCCCTGGGACTGAAAACCAAGACTGCAACATTGATCCAAGCATGGGCAAGGTAATACAGTCCTGATCCCAGTGCCCACAAAGTTACATCCTTATGACTCATTGTCTCACCCTCTGACAATCTGTGGCCTGAGATGTCTAGAACAGATCTGAGAGTCATCTGCACAGACACGAAAATTAAATACATAGTATCTAAATAGATAACTAAATAAGAAGCATTAATGAAGACCTTGCAGTAGAACTACAGTTAGGAGACAAGATCTGGATAAAGAGAGGAAACTGACATGTAATCATACACATAGGAGGAAAGCTAGGAGAAAGTAGTGTCACTAAAATCCAAAAGACAGCAGAGTTTCAAGGACAATGGAATTGTGACAAGTGTGAAATACTGCTAAAATGTAAAAAATAGTGAAGACTGAGAAAAGATCTTTATATTTGGCAATTGAGATCATTGGCAACTGTAGAGGGAACAGTTTGAGTTGAATTATGAGGTTAGAAGTCACGCTCCAGAGTAGGAAAATTTGATTTGAACTGATTAAAGTGAGTTTTTGGAGGAGAAGTGACAGGAGCATGAAAGTTAGTTAGGAAGTCGCTGGGTGTTAAATGAGAATAGTTGGACCAAGAGCCTTCATGTCATGAACAACTAAGACAACTGCCAATCAGCAGAATCCCCTAAAATCATTTTCAGTAGTATCATAATAAAAGGTCTAAGTCTTCCAGGATGTTGACCTGAAACTTGTGGTATGAAAGCTAAAAAGGAAATGGCAAGTGGTATATAATAATAGACTGAAAATCCAATATTTCACTAAAAAAAAAAAAGATTCCTGATTATAAAGGGGAGAGTATAAAAACCCTTAAAATAGAACATATAAGGCACAAAAATGCTGGATTAATTTAAATGAAGAAGGAAAATATCAAGTCAATTTATCATGTTATAGGTAAAAAAACTCATGGGGAAATTGTGGGCCATTTTTGGAAATTGCTTTTCATAAAATGTATTTTGCCATTTATGTACATGTACATAGATACGCTTTCATATACATGCACATACTGATAGAAGCATATGTGTTGCACATGTGCACACATGCTGTTAATATACATATATTCACATTAATTTTATACATATATACATACATTTGTATATTGGGAGTCTGCATGTATATATAAATACACATAATATGTGTGTGATTTTTTCATCACCCAGACACAGTCTAAAATAGTCCACATATAAAATTCATTAAAATGGATTACAGTAGTCCCTCTCCACTGTGGATACAAACCAGTAAATGAAATTTTGGCATGTTTTTCCACAAAGTGTGTCCAAAAGCCTGTTTAGTGAGCAGAGCAGCTGTGTGTGCAAGAGGAGTGCCATTAAGAAACAAGCCCTAACCCTTTCATTATTTATGTTGTGTCTTATTTAAAGAAATTCTGGGCACATCAGAAAAAATTCCTGTAATTCATGATAGAAAAAATGTTTGCCAACCCACAAATTGGACAACGATCCATTTTTTTTCTAACCACATGACCACAGAAATAAAGCACTGGATTTGTTTTTCACTTTTCTTTAAGACATACTTTTGAACAAAACTTTTATCAGAAATATAGGTTTGTCATTTCCAACGAACAATATAGTTCCTGGAAATTACCATCTCTTTGAAGATTCACTAGAAGATTTCAATTAGCCATACAAGTAAAAAGTATAGTATGGAAGGCAGAGAATTACATTGCTCTTATTTTCATCAAGTATAGTAGGAAACTGCAAAGAAAATAACTGAAACCACCAAAGAAATTCAATTAATTAAAAAATAAACTTTTATTAAATTAAAGACTTTATGCAGTATAGGTAGACCTGGGTGTATAACAAAATGGAAAGAAAAGTTATCCTCAAAGAATTTAAATACATAGTAATGTAGGATTGGTTTTCTCTCAGAAATGTTGAATTTAAATAGAAATTTTTAAAATGTAAAATAAATGTTTATTGGATGAGGCTAAAGGACTCAAAATATTTATGGAAGGACTTAAACAATAGTTACACAAGCTAATCAGACGTGGGTGACTTGTAAATAACTGATTTACATGTATATTCATGTATGTATGCTTTCATGTATATGTATATGCATGTATATCAGTGACTCTACCCTTAATTATTAATTCCTCCCCACTCTCAGCAGACACATAAACACATACACAGACATACATGAGAGACACAAACAGATTTAATATCTCTCTATGTTGATAGATATATAGATAAAAAATAGGTAGAAAGAAAGAAAGACAGATAAATAGATGAGATACGGCATTCTAGGTATTACAGTTTTACAGAGAAACATAAATGCCTATTCCTATTTTAATTGTATTATAGGTGCTGTGCCCAGCAGAATCACTAGGTTCATGGGAATATAGCTGATTTTTTTTTTTATCATTTGTTTAAATTAACAGAAAGAAGAAAGAAGCATGCAGACTAAAAATGACTTTTATATGGAATGTCAGCATGGCACCAACCATGATTATATTCACCTTGACAACAGTGCCAAAGAACTCACTTTTAGGAGAATAAGAGTAGTCATAAGTATTTTTGAAATTATTAGAATAATAGGACGTTTTAGTGGTAGGCAAATCCTACTTCATCTTATAAGGAAGCATCTCTATGCCACAGGTTAGAAAAAAAATAATAAACACAACTTCATTCTCTATCTTTCAAAGTTGCCTATACATGTGCCTATATTAAGTATATCATAATGAATATTTCCTAAGACTTCCATCTAAGATTTCAAATGTGTTCATGTGTAATCATATAAGAAATCATAATAGATTCAAATTATAGAACAGGAATTTTAAGTGATAATTATATTTATGTTTCTATAAAGTTTACCATGGTATAAAAAAATCCAAAGATCTTACATATCATTCCACATGTCTTGGAGAGATATTGCAAATGTATAATGAAATGAACTCAGAAAACAAAGTAGATTAGATTCTCCTTGGGTAATTGTATTGCTATTTAATGACTGTCAAACTTTTTCTCTGCAACCAAGAATCATATTTTAAGAGCATTATTATTCTAATAGTGCCCCAACATCACTGTGAATCATACAATTCTAGAACCCCAAAAGAACTGAAGTTAAAGATCAACCAAATGGCAATGGACAGACATGAATAGGATTCAGCACATCGCAAATTAGGTACTATCAGAGAATGCGGGGATGGAGTCAAGATGGCAGTGTAGAAGCTGCAAAACTTCTCAGCTTGGGCCATAATCACCTCAAACACCTATAAAATATGACTGTAAACAAATTCTAAAGCTCCAGAACCCACAAAAATTATGGAAAAACACATATCCTGCTGAAAGCAGCCTGGCAGGCAGACACAAAGGGGTTCATTGCAGCACCCTGGCAGCACAGACCAGCACCACATGAACTGCCAGCTGGAGCTCTAGGTCTGTCAGGACAAGCCATGGCTGGAGTGTGAATCAGCAGCAGCTGTGGCATTTTCCAGAACTGCCAACACATAAGAAACAAGGACTAAGTGAAAGGTCAGTAGAACTTTGATAAATTTGGGAGAGAGCATTGGGTCAAGTGCCACAGGGCTAGAAGCAGCTGAAGCAAGGGCCCTGCACCCAACTCCACATGGCTGCTTCAGAAGCTCGTGGCCTGTGGAGTGCAGGGGGGGCAAGAGATTGGTCAGAGGCTAAGTGTTCTGGCCTTGAGCTGCCTGGATTGGCATTGTGGTCTTGGGTGGTGGTCCTGAGGTGCATTTTCAGTGAGCCAAAGCTGGTGGGAGCTGTACAAATGGTGGCCTCCCAAAAGCTCTGGCAGCTGTAAAAACGTCAGCAATTTGAGACAGAGCTCTCCCCTCTGAAAGCAGATTTCTACTGAACTTAAAAGTCAAGTAATTGACTGGCAACATGATCAGGCAAAGGAAGAAAAGCAAGCCCAGCAATGCAGCTTTAGATTCCTCTTTTGGGGACAAAAAGGATCAAAGCATGGAATTTGAGGAAGACAACACAATCAGAACTCCAGCACCAAAAGCTTTGAAGAATAATATGAACTGGTTAAAGGACAAGAAGGAGTTCAAGAAGGATTTTTAAAATCAAGTAAGAGAAGT
>CM053583.1:140042603-140060718 GCA_028627135.1 Pseudochirops cupreus
AGGATATATGTGCATATGACAACATATGTGAGTATGTGTATATATGTATTCAGGTATACATAAACAGAGGGTACAGGATCAATTGAATAGGAAGGGATGATATTTAAAATGTGAAATTGAGAGGTGAGAGAGGAATACAATGAGAGGAGATGGGGAGAGACAGAATGGGGTAAATTATCTCATACAGAAGATTCAAGGGATAGCTGTTACAATGGAGGGGAGGAACAGGAAGGCAAAAGGCAATGAGTCAACCTTACTTTCATTGAATTTAGCTGAGGGAGGGAATGACATACACACTAAACTTGGTATTTTTCCCTACAGGAGAGTGGGGGGGGGAGTGCATGGGGGGGATGATGGAGGGGAGAACAGGTTGGGGGGAAGGTTCTTAAAAGTGCACATTTTTGAAAAGGGGCAAGGTCAAAGTAGAGAATATAACAAGTGGAGGGCAGGATAGGATGGAGGGGAATGTATTCAGTCTTTCACAATATATCCCCTATGGAAATGTTTTGCATAACTACACATGCACAACCAATATTGAATTGCTTATCTTCCCAGTAAGGGTGGGTAACTAGGGAGGAAGAGAAAGAATCTGGAATTCAAAGATTGTTTTCCCTTAAACTTCAGGTTCACTGCCATCTGAGTCTTTTTCTTCTTTATCTACTTTCTTCCATAAGTGGAATTCCTGATGCCATCCTAATTTCTTTTGTTTTTTCAATGATTTAAATATGTGTAATGGAAAATGCTTTGTATTCAGTTATTTCCACAGAAAGTAAGTCATATTCAGTTTTCTGATATGAACTGCATTATTTTGAAGATACCCACCCCCTTTATGGTTACAGCTGTTAAAAGGTGAAATGTATAACATGCTCACTGACTAAGGATTTACCTCAAAGTTCAATCCTGGGCCCTGTTCTTTCTCTCCATATACTCTCAATAAGTGACTTCATTCGTTGTCAGGGGTTTAATTATGCTTACAATGCTGATAACACACATACACGCACACACAAGTGTATGTATTACATATATATATATATATATATATATATATATACGTACATATATGAAGCAATATGTATACAGCATATATAGTCTATTTATATATGCATATATAAAAGATTTTCAAGGGTAATTTTGAATATTACTTTCACCTTTTTATCTTGACTTTTAGAAATGACTCAATAAAGTGTTACACCCATGGACTTAACTTCCTCATCAAAGAGAGTCATTCTTAGTGTCTCCATTCCAAAGACCTTCCAGGTGTTCAAAATTGAGAAACATAAAGGTTACTTATCTGTGTATTTGAGATCTATAGAAACTTTATCATCTCTATGTTAGATGACATAACATTTTATATGTTAAATATTGTCATAAGAAACACAGTCTTCTTAACAAGTACATATTTATTGTAAATATGTAATTTAAAATGGTTATTTATACCTTTTAATACTTTTTCTTTAGAAAATCTCAATTTATTCCTTCGTCCCATCTCTCTCCTTCCCAATGAAAAGGAAAGCAATATATCAATTGCACAAATGGAATAATTTTTTAATAGTGCTTCAGCACTCTTTTTTTGGGGGGTGGGGTCATTTCTCTTATGTTCACAGTGCTTCAGCACTCTTTTTTTTTTTTGGTCATTTCTCTTATGTCTATAATTATTCATCCTACCTAAATTTTTTGGGGGGTGACAACAAGTTAGTTTTTAATTGATTTAATTTCATTTATCATTTGAAATCAGTCAAGCTTGTGTGGTATTTTCTCAAGTTATAGATTTGTATTCTAGCAGTGATCTGACCAAAGAAAGTGATCATATAAAATATTACATAATGATAATACAGACATTTCTAAGTAGTTCATTCCTGTTATTACAAAAATTATGAAATGTTTGTTATTCAAATATAATCCTCCATTAAACTTAGAAATTCATTCAATTACCAAGAAAAGTCAAATCAAGAAATTGCTTATATTTTATACTTTCCCCCAACTTACTTATTTAAGGCTAAATTAAACACATTTCAATAGTAATTAAAAAAAAAACTTTGGCAGATTAAAAAACATTTCAATATTTAATCAATCTTTTCATAGCATGCCAAGCTATCTGAAAAGAAAGTGAAATAATTCAGCCAGCCAAAAACATATATTGTATATGAAAGTAGATGATAGTATTTATAAAAGCAAATTTTGGACCCCTTCAATTTTCTCTTTTACTTTTATTGTGGAATGCTATGAGACACAATTTTTATCTTTCTATAGAAACAAGTAGGTTGAGTCTGGTTAATCAATCTTGTCTCTTTCCAAAAATGAATAAAATGGCACAAGGATTCATACCAGAGAACAAAGGAAAACGTTAAAAAAAAATTATACTCTAATAAATATTAAATTGGTTGCTATAGACTTCCACCTAAATTTAGATCAGAATCTTATCAGTCTTTCTCTAAGTTAATGAATTACCTAACATTAATCTTTGTTAAGTCTACAAGCAGAACATATATTTAAAAAAAAATTGACACTTGGTATTCAAATGGCAATTTTAAATGTTGTTTAAAAACTAATCAGTTATGTAATATAACGCAAGACCAAATGAAGACCACATCTACAATTACTTTGCATTCAGACTTTGCTTTCATATTGTGTTCAAACACTAATCCTCCCATTTAGTTTAAGAGATTAATGTAACAAAAGGGTGACCAATTTTAAAAGGGGCATGATAAGGTTCATTTCTGTGCTCTTTTGTGTGAAGGGGAAAATTGTATGTTTGAGAAGGAGAAATTAAATTTCCTGGACAAGGTCAGCTTGGGAATCAAGCGAATTCTCTTGATTCATTCAGAGTCATGCATTAACCACTTGAGAATTGGAAAGAACAGACTTGATGACTCTTTTTTCTTGTCTAAAGATAATTGCATTTAATAACTTTACTGTAATTTTGTCTTCAAAAGATAAGCTCCTGAAATTGGTTGATTTTTGAAGGTCCTCCAGTGTATACAGTATCTGATTAAGTGCCTGCTAAGGTTCATTCCAGTACCTGAAATGGAATCTCTAACCCTTAGCAGAGAGCAATGTTGTTGTCTTTATGAAGTCTATGGTCAAGTCAGTTTCTGGGGGCTCATGAGTTAGCTTACACAAAGTTGACTCTCATTTGAATTCAGATGATCTCTTGCTATTCTTTGCCACGGAAATCTGATTTCTCTGGCCACTAAATGGATGGATGGTCTCTGCCATTTTAATCATTTTTTTCTTTCTTTTAATAAGCATGTTTATTAAGTGACTAGAACATAAGACAAGGCACTGGGAAGGTAAAGATAAAAATAAAATGTTTTAGGCTTTCAATAAGTCTATATTCTACTGATTAACATAATCTCAAGAGTGGAACAACTTCCATAGAAAATATTGTCTACTATATATAATCATTTTTCAGTCATCAGTAGAATGAGTGCTGAATTAAGATTCACAGGATTTGAGTTTGAATTCTGAGTTCACATACATTATTGGAGACTTTCAATCATTCCCTTCACCCCTCTGCTCCTCATTTCTGGAACATAAGACGATTGGATTAAATGACTTCTGTGCTCTTTCCCAACCCCTCATCTTTGAGGCTACATTTTAAGTTCCTTTTTTTCAAAATAATCCTGTGTTGTACATAGAACGAAGATTGTGATCATTCTTTTAAAAAGGAGAAAATGTATTCAAAAACTGTACTGCCCAAATGTCTCACAGGTAGTCAATGTCAGAGTTTGGCTTTAATCTGGTCTTCAAATTCTTTCTGGATCACTTTTTGTAGATCACTAACCAGGTTGTGCTCACTGACTAAGGATTTACCTCAAAGTTCAATCCTGGGCCCTGTTCTTTCTCTCCATATACTCTCAATAAGTGACTTCATTCGTTGTCAGGGGTTTAATTATGCTTACAATGCTGATAACACACATACACGCACACACAAGTGTATGTATTACATATATATATATATATATATATATATATATATACGTACATATATGAAGCAATATGTATACAGCATAGTCTATTTATATATGCATATGTAGAGCATATACACATGTATCATGCACATGTACATGTATATGTGCACACACATATAGCGATATAGATCTAAATATGTATATGTTAGTATGCATGTTTTCCAATTTTCTATGTTTTTCCAAGTTTTCCAAGACACATCACCAATTGCATATGGGACATTTCCAATTAGATGTCCACTAAGAAGAACAGAATCATTATATCTAAAATGGAAATCATTTTCTTTCCTTCTGAAGCTTTTCCCTTTTCATATCTTTACCATTTGTATTATGTGCTTTATTCATCTGTCAAACAGCTGTTGTCTTTGACTTTCCAGCATGACCATACACATTCAATTACTTGCCAAAATATCTTCCAACATGGATTCCATATGCATTTCTCCATTTAGTCACTACCCTAGGTCAGGTAATCATCCCTTCTCATGTGGACTATATTAATAACTTTTAAATTGGTCTCCTTGCCATCAGTCTATCTCCTAAACTAAACCATACTCCACAGACAACAAAGTGATTTTCTTAAAATGTGAATCTGCCCCGCTATCCCTTAACTCAACAAATGCTAGCTTTTTTTCTATCACTTCTAGGGTAAATGAGCATGTCACATAAGTCTTAGTGCAGTTTTAAGCCATCACAACTTAAAATTGAATTAAGACTTTTGGGACACATTCTATAAGTCATTGGTATTACTTCTCCAGCCTTATTGTGTATTATTCCTCTTCTTAAAAGCTGTAATTCAACAAAACTAAACTTCTTTGACTGCTCTGAACACACAACATACCATCTTATGTCTCTCTGCTTTTGAAATAGCTATTTCTTATGTTCAGAATCCATCCTATCCTCATGTTTTCTTCTTGGACTCTTCTTTTTTTCCTTTTAGATATTGCTCAAGTGAGACATTGTAGGTTTCTAGGTTTCCCTAGTTATCAGTGTCTTTCCCCCAGCATTATATTTTGTCTGTTTTGTGCTACAAATTTGCATACTTACTCCTCTTCAAAATGTAAGATCTTCGAGGGTAGCGACTGCTTTCTTTTGCCTTTGTATTCTTGGTGGATAGTAAAATTAAGTTAAAATGGAATTTAAAAAAAAACACTGATTGAGTGTTTAATCAATGCCTGTTGATTGATTCTTCTACTACATAAAGGCGGGTATTGGTCAACATAAAATAATAGAGAAAAGATAACTTTTCTTTTATAAAATAAAACATATGCCTTAGATAATAAAATTATCTAAAGAATATATTATCAGATAATGTCAAAACTACTTGACACAATAAATATACTCATGCTCACTTTGTTAGTTATTCCCCACGGAAATTTAAACCAAAGCAATATTTTTGTTTCTATTTTATATATGCTACATATTGAAAAGTCCACCTAATCAATTTAATCCTGACATCAGTGAAATTCCCTTAAGACATTAGTTGTTGCCTAGTCAGTGCAACACACTCAACTTTAAAGTTGGTGAAAATGAGGTACAGGATGCTAGATATTTGACAAAGATTAAATAGAAAATTTTTATTAAATCAGGCTTCCAATTTCATTCTTTCATTTTAATGTCATTTTTTTTCTATTTCAATCCAATAAAAAGAAAAAATGGTGATAGGAAGGTGCTTGACAAATAATATCAATGTGGATGGATATGTTAATGCCAGGAGAAACTGGAAACAAGAAGAACAATGAAATATTTCAGATAAGAAGTAATTATGGTCCAATCTAGGTTGTTAGCTGTGTGAATTGAGAGGAGGCAGATGTGAGCTATGTCCTTTATTCAGAATCAATGAGTTTTGACAATTAATTGAATGTTGGGAATGCAGTCAAGAATGGTATAAAAGATGTCTACAAAGTTGCAGACCTAGGTATGCAGGAGAAGGAGGATGCCTGTAACAGAAATAAGAATGTTTGTAGGAAAGTTTGAAATTGGATGAAATCCCTAGGAGACACTAATTCCTTCCTTGGCCTCTTCAAATAATTATTTAGAAAAAAAGTGTTCCTAATTCTTTCACAAATAACACAACAGTTTAGTCTTCTTCTTTGTTTGGTTGTGGGTAGGATTCCAAATTGGAAAATGTAATGGCTATTTGGAGAAATAATTGAAAAAGTGGTCACTAAGAGGTGGGGGGAGTACTCAGAAAGGGAAGGAATCAAACAAAGTAAAACACAAAATGTTTTTTTTTTCAGTTTTTCTTAAGGTCCTGCTGGCAGAATTGGACACCTGTACCACTAAAAATAATTTTCCCTTCTATATTTGGTGAGTACAACATATATTGTCAATGCAAATTCTTAAATATATAAATATATAGAAAGATGCAGGGATTAATGTGTGTGTGTGTGTGTGTGTGTGTGTGTGTGTGTGTGTGTGTGTTTGTGGGGAGAGAGAGAGACAGAAAGAGACAGAGACAGAGACAGAGAAACAGGGAGAGCAGAGACAGAGAGACAGAGAAAGAGACAGAGAGACAGAGATGGAAGAAAGAGAGAGAGAGAGAAACAGAGTGAGCGAGCAAGAGAGAGAGAGAGAGAGAGAGAGAGAGACACTACATGTACATATCTTTTTTCCTAGTTTTAATTTTCTGACATTGTCTTAAGGTAGAGAATGTATGAACAGTGCGGATTGCCTTTACTTTAAGTTTTCATTAGGACTTTTTTGCAGTTTGAAAATGAAATCATAATGAAGATCTTTTTTACTACCCGCCTTCATCACCATCATCATCCTCATCAGCTAAACTTTATATAGATTCCTGAGGTATGCAAAGGGATCCTCATAAAAAACTTGTGAATTAGACTTTTATTATAACAATATATATTTTATTGATGAGGTTACTGAGGCTAGAGATTAAGCAAGCTGCTCAGGGTTACACAGTTAGGAACGGATCCAGAATTCAAGTTTAGTTTTTCCCATTTCCAACTTTGATATACCATGCATTAGCTATCTAGCTGCCTGACCTTATAACATGCCTAACCTCTGCTTTTCCCTTGCCTCTTCCCAAATCTCTGAGATCTCTTCCCAAGCCTCTGAGAACAATTCATGGAGTTTCATTCTCTATAACCACAGATGATATTTTTCCCACAGGAAGGCAATTCTTTTATTTATCCCCAGTTGACTCCCTAGTAGTACATGACCCCTCAACTCTTTTGCTAAAGGCCTCATCTCAACAGAAGACCCAACCTTACCCTCAATTCAAAATGTTGGTATGTCCAAAAACAATAAACTAATCCACACTACACCAAAGGAATGCAATTTTATTCCGTAAGAAGTTCATTCCTCTGTGAGAAACTGCGGCTATGTTGCATAAAATTGTGGCTTCATTTATTTTTGTTAAGTCTAATTCATCTGCCTCTCAAACTGGGTCCAGTTGTAAACAACCAGTAAATATGTTCTATCTTGAAAGAACAACTCTTTGTGAATTAAGAGATTATTAAAAGCAAACTTGCCAGGCCACTGAAGTCATTTTATCAGGTAAAAACACAAAACAAAACAGTTATTACAGAATCCATCTCAGTTTGGTGAACAAGAAGAAAGAAATGGAAAAAGGAACTATTTGGCCGCTATCCAAACCAATGGTGAATCCTTGAATCATAGGTTTATCTCTTCCCACAGAGCTGCCCCTTGGAAACAACATTTCTACCTCAGAAAATATCTTTATAACCATTTTATTGTTTGATAGATACCCAAAAAGCAATGAAATAAAGCAAAAAGAAAAAAAAACATTCTGAACAAAAGCAAATTGCAGCCATCTAAACTCATCTCTAATGAGAAAAGTCACTAAAACATACGAAAATAATAAAATAGGGGGCAGAGCCAAGATGGCAGCATAGGAGCAGCAAGTTGCCCCAGCTCCCATCCAGCTACCTCAAATACCCATAAAACATGACTCTAAACAAATTTTAGGGCTCTAAAACTCACACAAATGTACTTCCCGCTGAAGGCATCTTGGCTAGAAGGGAACATCTCAGCACTGTGAGCCGAAAACAGCCCAGCCTGAAACTGCAGCATGGCCTGGGGACTGACCAGACAAGCCGAGCCTGGCAGCAGCTGGAGCTTCAGGAGAGTAGATCAGCAGCAGCTGTGGCAGTTTCCAGAAACATCAAGCCATAAGAAACAAGGACTAAGTGGCAGGTCAGTGGAACTCAGCTAAACTTTGGGGAGAAAAGCAGTCTGGCCAAACTGCCTTCAGGGCAAGGAAACAGCAGCAGAAGAAGCCCTGCAGCTGCCTCCACATAGCTGCTTCGGAGATCCCAGCCTTCAGACTGCCCGGCGGCAAAACGTTCATTCAGAGGCAAAGTGCTCTTATGTTGAGTGGCCTGGATCTGGATTGTGGTCTTGGGTGGTGGTCCTGGGGTGCGTTTTCAGTGA
Source organism: Pseudochirops cupreus (assembly GCA_028627135.1). Lineage (NCBI taxonomy): Eukaryota > Metazoa > Chordata > Mammalia > Diprotodontia > Pseudocheiridae > Pseudochirops > Pseudochirops cupreus. The sequence continues at coordinate 140,050,982 of CM053583.1, forward strand.
GCCAAAGCTGGTGGGGGCTGCAAAAAAATGGCAACCCCCTAATAGCTCTGGAAGCTGGGAAAACCCCAGCAATTTGGGACAGAGCTTTCCCCTCTGGAAGGAGAGTTCCACAGAACTAAAAAAAAAACATTGACTGGCCATCATGGGCAGGAAAAGGAAGCAAAGTAAGAACAGCAACCAAACTCTAGATTCCTTCTTTGCGGAAAAGAAGGATCAAAGCATGGAATGGTAGGAAGACAATACAGTCTGAACTCCTGCACCAAAAACTTCAAAGAAACATGAAGACTGCCTAAAAGCCATAGATAAGCTTAAGAGGCATTTTGAAAACCAAATGAGAGAAGTGGAGGAAAAATTGGGAAGAGAAATAACAATGATGCAGGGAAATCATGAAAAGAGAGTCAACAACCTGACTGAAGAGATTAACACTTTAAAAAATGGATTAACTCAAATGGCAAAAGAGGTCCAAAAAGCCAATGAGGAGAAGAATGCCTTAAAAAGTCAAATTTGCGAGACGGAAAAAAAATCTCAAAAGCTTTCTGAAGAGAATAATCCCTTCAGAATTGGAGTGGAACACATGAAAGCAAATTACTTTATGAGAAATCAAGATACTATTAAACAGATCAAAACAAATGAAAAAATAGAAGGCAATGTGAAATATCCCCTTGAAAAAAACACCAACCTGGGAAACAGATCCAGAAGACACAATTTAAAAATTATTTGACTACCTGAAATCCGTGATGAAAAAAAGAACTTAGAAAGCATCCTTCAAGAAATTCTCAAGGAAATTGCACTGATATTTGAGAACCATAGGGTAATATAGAACTTGAAAGAATTCACTGATCACCTCTTGAAAAAGATCCCCAAAAGGAAACTTCTAGGAATATTATAACCAGATTCCAGAGTCCCCAGATCAAGGAGAAAATATTACAGGCTGACAAGAAAAAACAATTTGAATACTGTGGAAACACAATTAGGATAACCCAAGATCTAGCAGCTTTTACATTAAGGGTTTGAAGGGCCTAGAATATAATATTCTGTAGATCAAGAGAGCTAGGATGAAAACCAAGAATCACCTATCTAGCAAAATTGAGTATAATGTTCCAGGGGGAAAATATGGTCATTCAATGAAGTGCAGGACTTTCAAACATTCTTGCTGAAAAAACCAGAACTGAAAAGATAGTGTGACACTCAAATACAAGAAGCATGAGAAGGTAAACCTGGAAAAGAAATCATAAGGAACTTATCAAAGGTAAACTATTGGCATGCCAAGATGGAAAAGTGATAATTGTAACTGATGAAACTTTTCTCAGTGTGAGGATAGGTGAAGGGAATACAAATGTATATATACATATATATACATATGTACACATATGTCTATATAGGAGGGTTTCTATGTGCAAACAAACACATATCTGAGTATGTGTATATATATGAATACATAGAGGGCACAAGATCAATTCAATAGGAAGTGGCAATACTCTGAAAGGTGAAATTCTGATGTAGGAGAAGATTAGAATGAGAGGAGACAGGGAGAGACAGAATGGGGTTAATCATCTCAAAGAAGAGGCAAATGATAATTGTTATAATGGAGGAGAACAACAGGAAGACAAAAGGGAAAAGATCAACCTTACTCTCATTGAACTTGGCTTAGGGATGGAATGACATTAACTCTAAACTGGCTATCTTGCCACACTGGAGAGTAGGGGAGATGGGGATGAGAGGTGGGATGATGGAGGGGAGGGCAGGGTGAGGGGGAGGGTTGATGGAAGTACATACTTCTGTAAAGGGAAAGGGACAGGGACAGGGTAGTGAATACAACAAGGGGGGAATGGGATAGGAAGGAGGGACACATAATTAGTATCTTACAGTATTTCCACTGTGGAGATGTTCTGCATAATTACACATGTACAGCCTGTATTTAATTGCTTGTCCTTCCAGGGGGGGTGAGTGATGAGGGAGGAAGGCACAGAATCTAGAATTTAAAGTTCTATAATCAAATGTTAAATATATATATGTATATTATATATATAATATGCATATATATACACATATATATTTATATATACAATTATTATTATTATGAACCACATCCAACTGGGAATTAAGATACACAGGTAAGGAGATCCATTCTGCCCTATCAGAAAGTCAGAGGGGCAAGAAGGGGGACATTGGAGAGAGAAGATTGGGGGAGGGGTTATACAGTGGGATGGCTGTTTTGAGGTGTTAGGTAGGGGAAATATGGTGAGAAAATTTGTAGCTCAAATTTTCGTGGAAATGAATGATGTAAACAAGAAAATAAATGAATTAATTAAAGCTGTGAAAAAATAATAAAATATTCCTTTTTAAGTGCAATCACAAAAATCAATTTGCTTATATATCCTGTAATTAATAAACTGAAGTGAGGCAAAACAAATAATTGAATAATTGACAAAAATGTTATCTACCACCTGTTTTCAAATATTGAAAGAATTACTCTAAGGTTATAAGGGCCTAGAAATTTCCTTGAGCAATGGTAATGATATCAAATCCCACAAAACTATAGGGCCTCTTATATATGATCTGAGGATGTTTTGGTTGTTGGTGTTTTGTTTTATTTTGTTTTGTTTAGTCTGGCATAACAATTCTTATCAGATAAAGGAAATGGGGAAAAAAGATAAACTAAATGAATTAAACTGATTAAGTAGAGTTTTTTTTTTTAATCATCTTAAGGAAACCCCACAACACAAAGATTGATTCTGCTGTAGTGGGATTTTCAAAGAATATAAACAAGAATGTGAATTGACAAGAAGGTATGGAAGGACTGCAATCTCTACCAGTAAAAGGAAAATGTACATGAGTTAGATCACTAACCCACTAACATATTGGAAAACCATTTTCTTGATCTGTTGTAATGTTGTAGTTCTTTTTAACTCTCATTATTGTCTCTAGGATTCTTCCAAAACATAAATATGACCCAAGGAACAAACCTCTTGCTTTTCAATTCTGTGCGAGAAATAATTGAGTCAGATGAAATTGTCATAAGCGACTTATCCTTGGATCAGAATAATACTAAAAAGTCTTTAAGATTTTTTTGTCACATGGCCACTAACTTATCCATTTTTTTTCTTCATTAAGTTTCTCTCTCCCCTTTTCCTGTCCAGGTGCCATATCAATGGACCAACCACAATAAGATGATCTCATTTGACTGTAAAGGCATCACCAATAATAAAGCCAGCCACATCACAAGTAGAATTCAGAAACAAGAAAATGGAAATTTTTTAAGGGAAATGACAATAAATTGATCTAATTGAATTTTGTATGTAGTATTGCTGGATATGATGGTTTAAATGACTCATCTTGCTGACTTAATGGCAAGAGAAGACCATTGTCTTTTAGAGCCATCAACCAAATACTATTATCTAATGATGATGTTATATGAAAAAATGCAGCAACCTACCTTTTTCAAGATGATGGCTCCAAAGTATGATTCTAGAAATGGCTTATTTGCTGAAAATTAATTATAATGAAAGGAAATTGAAAATTTGATAATTCAAACACATGAGAGCAATTATTGGTCAGTTGTTGTTTTTGAGTATGTTTGGTTATTCATTTCTATTTACCTGAGCCTTTTGGGGCCTCCATTTTTCTATGAGGTTGTATACAGCCAATGCCTTGCCTATGGGAGAGGGTCATTTAATCAGTGATTGAATATTCTTTTATTGAATAGTTTAGCAAAAAAACCCCTTTCATTGGATACAACATTGTCAAGTTCAAGAAAAAAAACTGAGTAAAATAGGTTTCATTTTTATTTTTTGCCTTTAACATATATAGCTTACTGTTTCAAATTAAAAGTCTGTTTTTTTGTTAAAGTTTCTGTAATTTACCTAATCAAGATAATTAACTTTTTAAAATTAATTTAACTTTAGTTTTTAACATTTGCTTCCATAAGCTTTTGAATTTTTAATATTCTCCCCACTCCCACCTGTCCCTCCTTATGACGACATGCAATATGATAAAGGGTCTACACGTACATTTTTATTAAACCTATTTTGATGTTAGTCATGTGTAAAGAAGAATTATAATGAATGGGAGAAAGTGCTAGAAAGAAAAAAAAAACTAAAACAAAATAGAAAAAAGAGAGAGAGCAAATAGAATTCTATGATCTGCATTCAAACTCCAAAGGTCTTTCTCTGTATATGGATAGCATTTCCCATCATAAGATTTTGTAGTTGCCTTAGATTCTTCAATTGCTGAGAAGAACCAAGACTATCAAGGCTGATCATCACACAATGTTGTTACCCTGTCCAATATTCTCCTGGTTTTGCTCACTTCATTCAGCATCAGTTCATATAAAACTTGACAGGTTTTTCTGAGGTCTGATTGCTCATCATTTCCTATAGCACATAAGTATTCCATTACATTCATACACCACAACTTGTTCAGCCATGCCCCAATTGATGGGCATCCCCTCAACTTCCAATTCTTGGCCGCCAAAAAAGAATGCTATAAATAAATAGAAAGATAGGTAGATAAACAAACAAATACATATATACATATAAAACTATATCTATATCTATATCTATCTATCTATCTATCTATCTATCTATCTATCTATTTATTCACATGATGAGTAAGTCCCATTCCCACTTGTATGATCTCTTTGGGATATAGCCATAGAAGTGGTCTTGCTGGATCAAAGGGTATCCACAGTTTTACAACCCTTTGAGCATAGTTCCAAATTGTTCTCTAGAATGGTTTGATCACCTCACAACTCCACCAACAATGCATTAGTGTTCCAATTTTTCCATATCTCCAGCATTTTGAACTTTATGGTTTTGGCATGTTATCCAATATAATAGGTGTGATATGATACCTAAGAGTTGTTTTGATTTGCATTTCTCTAATCAATAGTGACTTAGAGTATTTTTATATGACTATGGTTAAATTTAATTCCCTATTCTGAAAACTGCCTGTTCACAACCTATGATCATTTAGTAATTGGTGAATGACTTGTATTCTCATAAATTTGACTCAAGTTCTCTGTATATTTTAGAAATGAGGCTTTGACAGATATACTGGTTGTAAAAGTTCTTTCCCAGCTGTCTACTTCTTTCCTAATCTCAGTTACATTGGCTTTGTTTATGCAAAAACTTCAATTTAATGCAATCATAGTTGTTTATTTTGCATTTTGTAAAGTTTCCTGTTTCTGGTTTGGTCATAAATTCTGCTGTTCTCCATAAGTCTGACAGGTAAACTCTTGCTTAGAATCCCAATTTGCTTATTGTATCAGATTTTTAAATCTAAATCACATACTCATTTGACAACAAGATGTTGGTCTATGCCTAGTTTCAGCCATACTATTTTCCAGTTTTCCCTGAGGTTATTGTTAAATAGTGAGTTCTTGTCACAGAAGCTGGGTAATTTGGGTTTATCAAACAATCAGTTACTATAGTCATTGACTACTGTGTCTCATATACCTAACCTTACCCCTAGTTCACCACTCTATGTCTCAGCCAGTACCAAGTAGGTTTGCTCATTGCTGCTTTATAATAAAATTTAAGATGTGGTATGGCTTGGCTACCTTCCCTAGCATTTCTTTTCATCAATTCATTGTACATTCTGGGCCTTTTCTCCTTCCAGATGAATATTGTTATTATTTTTTCTTGTTGTAGAAAATAAATTTTTGTAGTTTGGTTGGTACAGCACTGAATAAGTAAATTAATATAGTTAGAAATGTCATTTTTATTATATTAGCATGGCTTACCCATGAGCAACTGCTATTTTTCCAATTATTTAAATTTGACTTTATTTGTGTGAAAAGTGTTGTGTAATTGTGTTCATATAGTTCTTGGGTTTGTTTTGGTGGGTAGATTACAAAATATTTTATAAAATCTACAGTAACTTAAATGGAATTTCTCTTTCTGTCTCTTACTGTTAATCTTTGTTAACAACATATAGAAATGCTGATGATTTATTTAGGTGGGTTTATTTTATGTCCTAACAACTTTACAAAATTTGTTTAATTTTTCTAAATTAATTTTTTTGTTTATTTTTAGCTTACATCATTGATTAATATGAGATTTTGAGTTACAAATTTTCTCCCTGTCTTTCCCCTACCCACCACCCCAAAACAGCGATCCCACTGTATATACTCCTCCCCTAATTTGCTGTCTCCTATATCCTCCCCCATCATCCCTCTGACAGCTATTTATTATTTCAAGAAGCTTTTTTTTTTACTTGGTTCTCTAGGATTCTCTAAGTATATCATCATATCATCTGTAAAGAGTAGTAGCTTAGTTTCTTTTTTACCTATATTATTTCCTTCAATTTCTTTTTCTTCTGTTTTTGCTAAGGCTAACATTTCTAGTACCATATTGAATAGTAGTGGTAATAATGGGCGTCCTTATTTCACCCCTGATCTTCTTGGAAATGCTTTTAGCTTATTCCCATTACATATAATGCTTGCTGATGACTTTAGGTAGGTACAACTTATACATTTAAGGAAGGATCCATTTATTTCTATGCTCTCTAGTATTTTTTAACAGGAATGGGTCTTGTAATTTTTTCCAAAGCCTTTTCTGCATCTATTGAGATAATCATATGGTTTCTATTAGTTTTGATGTGGATAGAATCAATTATGATGACATCTTTCTTAATTTTTTAGCAAACTCTGAATTCCTGGTATAAATACTTTGTTATCATAGTATGTTATTCTCATGAGAAGTTGTTGTAATCTTTTTGCTAATATTTTATTTAAAATTTTCAATATTCATGAGGGAAATTCCTCTATAATTTTCTTTCTATATTTTGATTCTTTTTGATTCAGGTATCAGCACAATATTTATATCATAAAAACAATTTGGTAGAACTCCTTCTTCATCAATTTTCCCAAATAGTCTATATTCCATGGGAATTAATTGTTCTTCAAAGGTTTGATAGAATTCACATGTAAATCAATCTGGTTCTAGAGATATTTTTCCTAGAAAGTTTATTGATGACTTGTTGAATTTCTTTTGCTGAGATGGGGTTATTTAAGTACTTTACTTCTTTTTATGTTAATTTGGGCAATTTAGATTCCATAAATATTCATCTATTTCACTGTTTGTCCAATTTATTGGCATACAGTTGAGCAAAATAGTTCCTAATTATTATTTTAATTTCTTTTTCATTGGTAGTGAATTCACTCTTTTCACACTTGATACTCACTATTTGATTCCTTGTTTCTTTTGTAAAATCAAATTAACCAAAGATCATTCTATTTTATTGTTTTTTTTTCATAAAAAGCTCTTAATTTTATTTGTTAGTTAAATAGTTCTTTTAATTTCAAGTTTATTAAGGTCTCCTTGGCTTTTTAGTATTTCTAATTAAGTATTTAATTGAATATTTTTAATTTGTTCTTTATGTAGATTTTTTAGTTTCATGCCCAATTCATTGATCTCTTCTTTGTCTGTTTTATTAATGTAAGCAATTAGAGATGTAAAATTTCCCCTAAGAACTGTTTTCACTGCATCCAATAAGTTTGGTATGCTGTCTCATTATTGTCATTTTCTTGGATGAAATTGTTGATTGTTTCCAAGGTTTTATTTTTTTTTACTCGCTCATTTTTTAGTATTAGATTTTTATTTTCCAATTAATTTTCATCTATCTTTCCATTGCCCTTTTTTGAGTACAATTTATATTGCATCATGTTCTGAAAATGATGCATTTAATATTTCTTCCTTTCTGCATTGAATGGTAAGGTTTTTATGCCCTCATACACAGTCAATTTTTGTGCAGATGCCTTGTACCACTGAGAAAAAGGTATAATACTTTCTATTACCATTCATTTTTTGCTTGAGGTCTACCATGTCTAACTTTTATAAAATTCTATTCCCCCTCTTAATTTCTTTAGTGTTTTTTTGTTTGTTTGTTTATGGTTAGATTTCTCTAAATCACAGAGGGGAAGTTTGAGGGCCCCACTAGAATAGTTTTGTTGTCTATTTTTTTTTTTCCTGTAACTTCCTTATCTCCCTCCAAGTATTTGGATGTTATACCAATTGGGGCATGTATGTTTAATAATGATATTCTTCATTGTCTATGATTTCTTTTAGCAGGCTATAGTTTCCTTCCTTATCTCTTTTAATTAAAACTATTTTTCTTTCACATTGACTGAGATCGGGCTTATTAGCCTGACATTTTTTTTTCTTTTATATTTTAATATATTCCACTCTAACCTTTTATTTTACCCTGTGTGTATTCCTCTGTTTTCTTCCTCGAACAAAGATTGATGAGAATAGATCTTATGCAGTGCTCGTCTCTCTCCCCTCTTTCCCTCTTTTATTTTAAGTTTTATGTCTCTTCTCAATAGGCTTCTATACTTGATTGTGTTATTCCCTCCTTTCACCAGAACCAATGAGGGAAAAGCACATATAATGCTCATCTCCCTCCATTCTTTCCCTCTGCTATAATATTTTTATCCCTCTTTGGGTGGCATAATTTATCCTTTTCCGCTTCATTTTTTTCCTCTTCTTCCATTGCAGTTCCTTTGTAGCCCTTAATAAGTTTTTTTTATCATCATTTTGTGTAATTTATACCCACACCTTCTATTTATCTATTTGTCTTTTAGATGTCACTGTAGATATAGGATTCATGATATTAATAGGTATTAGCTTCCCATATAGGGATGTAAACAGTTTGCTCTTATTAAATAACAAGTTATGTGTGTGTGTGTGTGTGTGTGTGTGTGTGTGTGTGTGTGTTTTCCCTATCTACCTTTCTATCTCTCTCTTGAATCTTGTAATTGGAGGTTACATTTTCCCTTGAGCTCTGGCTTTTTCATCAGGAAGGTCTGGAAATCTGTTATACCACTAAATGACCATCTCCTTGCCTGGTAGATTATGCTTAATTTTGCTGGATAGGGGATCCTTGGTTGTATCCCAAGCTCTTTCACCTTGCAAAAAATCATATTCCAGTTTCTCTGATCTTTCAGTGTTGAAGCTGCAAGATCCTATGTGATCCTCTCTGTGGTCCTGTGATATCTGAATTATTTCTGTCTGGTCACTTGTACTATTTTCTCCTTTACCTGATAGTTCAGGAATTTGGTCACAACATTTGGCAGACTTTTCAATTTGTTATCTCTTTTGGGAGGTGTCCAGTGGATTCTCTCAATTTCTATTTTACCCTGTAGTTCTAGGATCTCAGGGCAGTTTTCCTTGATGTGCTCTTGGCAGATATTGTCCAGACTCATTTTTTCATTATGATTTTCTGTTAGATCAATAATTCTCAGATTCTCTCTCCTGGATCTGTTTTCCAGGTCAGTTATTTTTCCATTGAGATTTTTTACCTTTTTTTCTAATTTTTCAATCTTGATGTTTTGTTTGACTGATTCTTGGTTCATCAAAGAGTCATTAGCTTCAGTTTGGTTGATTCTAATTTTTAGTGAATTATTTTCCTCAGTTTTTGAAGCTCCTTTTCCATATGTTCAGATTTCATTTTTAGTTCACACGTTTTTCTTTTTATGAAGCTGTTTTCTTTATTGTAATGTTTTTCTAATTTTGCAATTTAGATTTGAAAAAAGTGTTTATTTTATCTTCTACGTCTCTACTGTGGATTTCAAAGTTCTTTTTGAGCTCATCTAAGAATGCTTTCTGTGCCTGAGACCAGTTCATAATCCCTGTTAAGGCTTCAGCTGTGTGTATGGAGTCAATACTGTCTCCTTCTGAATTTGGTTCCTCACTCTCACAGTAATAGGATTCCAGAATCTCCGTCTTTTTAGCCTG